>CM065295.1:17195000-17602500 GCA_032871835.1 Dipteronia dyeriana | reverse complement strand
CCTAAAAACCTATGACTTTCGTCTGGTAACTGCTCTTATCGACCGTTGTAAGATATTACTATTCTAACCTGATTCATTTTCCTGTCAAAATCATCGTGACAAACCATTATTAAAACAATTAAAATTTAAATTATAAATGCTCAGAGACCATTTCAAAAGTCTCGGAAGCACCATAAAAAGGCATGGGACTGTTTTAAATTTCTCGAAGCCTTTATTCTAAAGCTCAGAGCCTTTTCAAATAAGCTCGAAGGCTATAAAAAAACTCGGAGATTTACAAATCAAAGGTTCAAACTTCACAATAAAAGCTTCATGTCCACACAAAGACTTAGACAACAAATCATAAGGAATGAATAAATTGTCACAAGACTCAAAAATGCATGATAAAAAAATAAAGATCAGAAATATCTATTACCTTGTTCTGTTGAAACGCATCCACTTTCAGACAAGTTGTAGATTAAATTTAAGATAAATTTTGGAGAGAGAGAAATGAGTTAATGCTTTCGGTGATCAAAGTGTGTAGATGTAAGTAATATAAATTGGTTATTTTAGGACAATTCGGGTAGTTTACCATAATGGTATTTTATAAACTTAACTTATTAAACTGGTAACATCACTGTAACATACAAAAACAAAATGACATTTCTCACAATTTTCAGTGTCAGATAATAGATAATTAACATAGCAATAACCTTTTTCACACCCACCTTAATTAATGAGAGGTTGTGCCGTTCAATTAATGTCATATTTATCGAATACAATCAACTTTTTTTTTTTGGTTGAAAGAAAATACAATCAAATAATCTTATTTTGTGTCCCAATTAGAGTAAACTTGTCGACAGGATATTCTTTATAAAAGGATTAGTTTCTATAAAAGATTAGAATCCATCAAATCTCTTAATTCTTTCTTCACTCAATTTTGATATTCTCTTGCAAAATCATTAAGTTTTGATCGAGTAAATATTTCCTTACAATTGTAACCTATATATGTTTGACATGTCACATAATATGAGAGATAAGGTGCATTGATTATACACAAGAAAAAAAAAATCAACCCTAAGACCATCTCTAATATAAAAGTGGTTTGTGAAAAAAAAAAAGACATCACATAGAATAAATAGACAGTCTATTAAAAATGTATCTCTAATGCAACTGTACATATTCAACCTCACGTTGATGTAGTAAAAAAAATATTTATCTACTTTCAGACGTCTTGTTGTCGAGTTATTTTCTCGTTTTCGATTGATTCAATAAGTATTTAAAATTGATATTAATTTTTATAAAATAAAATAAAATAAAAAAAAGGAAAAAAAATTGGATACATTAAAGTAAATGTTTTTTAAACAAAAGAGTTGAAGATCAAATTTTGAATTGATTGTTTATTTTTCTATCAAGTCTTTCTTTATATTATATGGAAAATAAATTTATTGAGATCGTTGTTAACTCAACGATTTTTATTTTTGATATAAATTTACTTGGTAATATAGTACGAAATGGGTCTACAATATGAACCGACGTGGCCATATATCAATGGCCAGGAAGAATCTCACGTTAAGAAGCAAAACACTAAGGGACCGTTTGGTATGGGGTAATCAAAATAATGTGATTCCCGGAAAAGTTAAAAACATGAATGTGATTTCTGGGAAACTTGTACACGTGTGTTTGGTTGTATATGAGAATATTTCGTAGGATTCCTGGGAATATCAAGTAACCATGTTTGGTTGTACATGGGAATTTATTTTTTTATTATTAAAAAAAAAAATCACAATAAATGGTTAAAAATTTAACCAGATCCATTTCTCAAACATCATCACCATCATCCCTTTCTTTCCATCTCTTTGTCTTTCTTTCCATCTCTCTCCACGTCGTCGTCATCGTCGCCGCCTACGGTCGATCTTGTCCCCGTCGCCGTCTGCATCGAAGCTCCCCGTCGCGTCTGCATCGAAGGCCATCATCGTCGTCATCATCGAAGCTCACTGTCATCGTCTTCGTCTTCGTTCACAGTCATCGTCTTCGTTCGCCGTCAGAGTCGCCGTCGTCGTCTTCGATCGCCCTCGCTGTCGTCGTCTTCATTCGCCGTCGCCGTTGTCGTCTTCATTCGCCTTCGCCGTCGTCATCTTCGTCTTCGTCATCATCGAGCAACCTAGATTTATAGTTGTGGGAAAAAATTTAATAGAAGATTATTTGAGTTATTACTGTGTTTTGATTAGGGATTTCAAAAATGAAATTGGGGATTTTGTTATTAATGTGGAGAATGATTCTGAAGAACAGTGAAGAAGAAAAAATAATATTTTTTTTAATGATGGTGGGACTCACGGTGGGAATCAGATGGAGGTAATCTGAAACCCACCTATTTTGATGGGAATCACATTACCTCCAGAGGGGTAATGTGATTCCCATGGGATTCACTTTCCCGGAAAACAAAAAATCCAAACATGTTACCAAATATGGGAATGCTCTGAGATTCCCATTCCCATGCAAAGATACCATCATACCAAACGGCTCCTAAAGGAAAAAGAAGAAAAAAAAAGAAAAAAACCTTTGGTAGGCCAAATATTTTGTTCATGATATCCGACGTGGCTTAAAAGAGCTAAACAACTAATTGTAAACAATCACCACGTGTCACGAGGAGAGAGTAACGCATGTAACGAAAATAAAATAACGGTGGACCCACGTTGTACGGATGAGCTCCTAAATCAATCGTTGATTAGACCACACCCACTATATTTTTTTTTTTCACTTTTGCAAAGTTCACTTCCACTCAGTTTTTATTCTTCTGGCCCGGTTAAATCAATAACACGTGAGTTCGACATGAAAGGTGGGACCCAACCGAGACTGTAATGGTGGTGAGGAACACCATATCCAGATCTCCACATTTACTTATTGTGTGGGGTTTAACCGGCGAGTTTTCCGGCACAAATCCAGATAATTGATCAAAATCAAATCTTTTTCAGACAAGTTGGAAACTCATCCAGTCATCCATATACCACTGAAATGACATGAAGATTAAAGTTAAAAGTTTTGTAAGGGATAAACTTTTTTTTTACTATTATCATTTTCTATCTATAATACAGAGGACTAGAGGAGGGAGCAAATTACATTTCTCTGCTGAGACCAGGATGAGTGAAAACACGAACACAAACACAAACCAAACCAAACCAAACCCAAAAAAAAGAAAAAGAAATTAAACTAGCTAAGACATTAATTAGATCTCAGTGTGTCCAAAACGGAGGAGATTCGCAAAAATGAAAAACACCACTCCTCTTCCTCTGCCTTGTGGTCATCGTTTGCTATACGAGTCGTAGTTTTTTCAAAATCTGTTAAAGCTAGAAAGGGTGAAAATTATTAATTAAAATGATCGATCAAAGCCAAAGAGCACCGGCTTCTTTGAGAAGAGGCACTAGAGTGCCATTGATATGAGAGGCCATGACTCTGTCCATTGCTCCGACCAGTTTGCCACCGATGAAGACTACGGGGACGGCGGAGGAACTACCCAGAAGCCTAGTGAGAGCCTTCTCCATGTCTTTGCCTCTGGGGTCTTCGTCGAGCTCGTAAACAGTGGGATTGACACCCATTCCACAGAAGAGCCTCTTGATGGCATGGCACATGCAGCAAGAGCTCACGCTGAAGATCACCACCGCATTCTCTGACGCCAACCTCTCTATGCGCTCCAATGGGTCGCCACCAACAGCTCTTGCTGGAAAATAAGAACCCCAGGACTCGGCTTGATAATGCATTTTGTGATTCCACAAGTGTAATTTTGGAGGGTGAGATGTGGTGATTGTGTGAGATAATGATGGGAGATTTGGCTGGTATTTATAGAGAAACAGAGTCCAAGTAAGGAGACTAGGAGAGTGTATTTAAGACTTGAGAGGGTATTTTTTTACTAATATATTAAATCTAGGGGTATTTTTGTAATAAACGTTGTATTTAGTTTTCTAACCTTTTTGGATTAACAAAAGAAAGAAAGATTGGTCTGTTGTAGTCGTCACTCGTCAACGCATGCCCTGTCATGGAAAGAGAAAGAGAGTTATTGATATTGGTCTTCTATCGATTCAAGAGAACGATCATCGTACAAATCTCACTTTATTTGGTTATTAGGAATTTTAAGGATAATTTACCGGTAAACCTTTATATTTAGGGATTTATATTATCCATTAATATTTTTAAAATACGTGATTAATTGTAAAATCCAATCGTACCTTAATAATCTATATATTATAAAATTATATAAGATCCGTAAACAGATTACATCAAAAGAGAGGGAGGGAAAAGTGTTTATTAGAATGAGATGAATAAATATGATAATAAAAATAAGAGTGAAATAATTAAGAACTTGTTGGGAGGAGACATGAAACACAGGCTTTATCAGAGCGTAGTAGTTGGTCAATAGACGGCTGTCTCCGTCCTTATTGTCGGGCTATATTGTCATCTTAAAGATTAAACAAGCAACGTGCCCCCCATCACAATTCACAAACCTCTCTGGCTTCCTTTTCTTTTCTTTTTGACGTGACATTCATGCGCATATATATTTTTTTCCCTTTCCAATTAACCCCAGATTTTTTTCAATTGACTTTTTGTTATCTGAATTCAATAGATTGAGAGTAATGTTTTATGTTCGAATTAACGCTTCTAAATTTTGATTCGGTTAATTAAGTGGATCCAAATACATGATATTTTAACACCTACTACCTACTAGAATAAAGTTTTCAATATATTATTATTTCCCTTAAAGCGAAGTAATGTGTGATGATCAGCTCGAATTTGGACATGGTTCTCATTCCTTTTGTTTGTTTTATTTGTTTCCATGTGGGCGATGACAAACCAATTTGAAGAATATTCTCAGCGTTTTTGATTCTACGTATTACGTATACCTTCAATTATTCTTTGGATTTGGACGGTTTCTTTTTCCTCTTATAATGAAAAAGAAATCTTTTAATTTAAATTTTAAAGCTACCCAAAGGAATCACATTTGTAAATTGTAATAACATATGGGACTTGTAATTATTCAATATTATCCGATTCGCATCATTTAAAGATAGCATAAAGCTTGGTATCCAAAATACAAAATCCAAATCCTATCTTGAAATAGCTTTTCAATATAATAAAGCCAGTTTTCACATTATATTATCTTATATTTATTTAAATTTTTCCATTTTTAGGGTCATATACCATGCCCTAAAACAATCTCAGTCTTCTCTGCTTGACTGCTTGCGTTGAATGTTTTTTTTGAACAGGAATTCTACGCATGCCTTTTGGCTTCCATAGCTCTTACCCACATAGTCTACGCATGCTTTAATGTATGCAGCATGTCCAATGAGAAGAGAAGCGCTTTTGCGAAGATGGATGTAGCTTAAAAAGCAGGAGCTGAATTTGGTACGGTAACGTAGAAAAAGAAAGTTTCTGCTTTTGGTTAATTACAAGGGCCGTTTGGCGTTTTTCTGATTTTAAGAGAAACAACAAGCAGGCGTATATATGTTTTTAAACATCTTCATAGCCTCATAGGCGTAGAAAAAGAAAACGATTTTGTTCGATTGTGCTTGTTGGCATATATATATATATATCCTTTTCATATACGTATATTTATACGTGGATAGAGCTTTTTTTTTTTACTTAAATACCCCTTATATTGACCGAGAATCAAAATTTATGTTAGGGTATGATATGTATCAAACTAACTAGAACTTAGATCCAGAAGAGATAGAGAGGGATGAATAACAGATAGGATAATTTGGTATATATTTCTCTGATTTCATTCAACCAATATCGTGCTAGATATTTGGAAGCCTGACATCGCTAATGAACCATACACCCACTAGTCCACTACAACAATTAAGCACTAACGTTTGAAGGGCCACTAACACGCTAACTGTTTTATCCCAACAACTAACACTGATTAACTAACATTTGCTGGAAATTTTGTGACTAATTGAGAGCAAAAATTGAGTATGATAAATTCCATAAAATTGGAAGATTAAAGTGGATTCGAATTCTCCTCCGTAAGAATTTCGAAATAATATATTCAAATTCACAAAATGGTTAACGTGTGAATGAGAAATTGAGTCTCAAAGTGAACCCATTGTGTAGGGATTAAAATGAATCTCACATTGCTTAGGGAAATCATCATTTATACGTAGTTTATAAGTGAATGTGTGATATGAGCTATCAACAACTCTCTCTCGCACGTGTAGGGATGCAAATCGAATGTGATTTACATGATGATGTTTTTCATATCTCCCTAGGATTGAGATCAAATTTCAAAGAAAATTATCCAGCGGTTGAGAACGTTGACACAGATGATAGAACCCACATGAATCCCATATTGAGTGTTGATACCGATGGAGATAATAATCAGACGGTGGGGGTGCACACATGCAGTACATACAAGATACATTTGTATTTACGTTTTTTGGGGGAATGGGATTTATTAAAGAAAGAGTGAGCAAGAATATTGTTGTACTTGATCGGGTACATTTGTATTTATTAACTGGTTCAACGTTGATGTATGTGTAAATCGTAATGTCTCTCTCTTTCTCTCATCTCTTTCCATGTGTATTTGCTTTTTTACCATTTATACTCAAACCAGCTCCAAGGCTCCAAGCTCGGAGTCGGATGAAGGAACATCAGCTGCTTCCAAGAAAAAGGACATTGCAATGCGCGAATCAAGCCACACATCAAACGTACGTGGCACTTTCTAAACGGCCCTTAACCCCACATAAGAGAAAACAAGGCTATAACCGTACGTATATTGTGATTTGTGACAAACATCTAATACCAATATATATTCATGCACAATTATCTATAAAACCATTCATTCATTCACTGTGCGGAGAATTCTTTTTGTATGGATAGTTACTTTCTTCCGATTATAAATGTAAAGGAAGAGGCAAGTGATGTAAATGGTAAGATAGATACAGGCAAGAATGAGGAATGATAATGGTGTTGGGAAAGGTAGAGAAAATTGTGAAGAACATGTCGTGGCGAAAAGCCGGTGAAAGTGTCGTGGTGTGCTCACGGTAACCGTTAAAATTGTAATCCCATGCATGCATTGCATGTCGGCCTCTAATTCCTTTTTTAATTTATTAATCTGGTTTTACTTTTAATTATTTAATTCACTCAATTTGCCACAGCCTTGCGTTGGTAACCACCGTTGTGCTTCTTTATGGCGGACCATTACTCTATAGTAACTTCATTTTCTGTTGCTAGCTTTCCACTTGATTTGTGTATGTACATAATAGAATTAGAGTTTCATTTCAGATCCTCATGAAATAAAATAATAATAATAATCTATAGAATTATTCACTCAAAAAAATTGTAAAATTTTTCGTTTATAAACACATAATTTAGATATATTTATAATATATATTATTATAATTCAAAGAATACAGAAAGCGTATAGTAATATTTATTAGTATATTATAAATTTGTGTCAAGTGTATACAGGAGAACGATTGTTAATTTTATATATAAACAGATTTAAGTAAAAAAAATAAATAAATAAAAAAAAGGAGAAAACCAAAGCAACGGCGTCGTGGCATTGTCCAATCGAAAGCACGGAAGGGCAGTGGCAAATTTCGTAATTTTAACGCGACAAAGATTCTGACTACAGGTGGCTGGATGTTTTGAGAACGGAGTCACGGACAAAGTGTAAAAACGCACATGGATTACAATTTAACAATTAATATTAAGTTTTGTTTTCAAAAACTATCATTGATCTCCATTGATTAAGTGCTTAATCCGTGTTTTCTCTTTTAAATGAGAAGCTGTAAAGTTTCATTGTAGAGTTCCAAATTCATTAATATTATTTCAATTAAAGAAAGTCAAGTAAAAGTACTTTCATAATTTCTCTCGGTAAAAACAGTGACGAAACAACATTAGAGCCTGGGTGTGACCTTTTTTTTTAAAGAGTTTAGTTAAGTTTTATTCAATTTTCATCCACTTTTTTTTTTTTTTTTTTTTTTTTTTTTTTTTACATTGTTCTTTTAGGTTATTTTATAATGTCCTAATATCTCCAAATTTTATGAAACTAACTTTAATTGGTTTTATGCATAGTTTGGTGTAACCACATATTTAAATCAAATATTAAGGTCTTAAATTCAAGTCCCCTTCCTGAAATAAAAAAAATAAAATAAGATATATTGAAAAAAACTTTGAATATATTTATGTCAACAGCGATTATGAAAGGCTCGATTAAATAATTCTATAAAATATAATTTACAGCAACATATAAAAACGATTTATTTATTTATTTAATATAGTATAACACTATTTAAACTTAAAACATTTTCTGATAACAAAATAAGTGTCATTTAATATCAAATTATACTGAGCATAAAATTGTATTAGTGATTGAAATGATTAGATAAAAATTTAGACTTAATTGTTTGAATACCCCTTAATATTACGCAAAGTAGCAAATTGTCTCCTAAATATATTTTTTTAAGGATTAAACCCCTTGAACTATAAATTATTAGCGAAACCCAACAGAATTGTGACGGAACCCACTTTTCATCATCTTTCTCGTTAAGCAAGGTTAAAATTGGAATAAAAATTTTAAAACAAAATTTAATTTTAATTTTAAATATGGAGATCCGCGGTCTATTTTATTCAAATGGATGGTGAAGATCTCCACCAAATAAACAACAAGAACATCAATCTCTTCTCTCTTCAATCTTTTTGTAATCTGTCTTCTCTCTCTTCAATAACAAAGAACTCAATCTTTTCTCTCTTAAATCTCTATATAATCTCTCTCTACCAACAACCTTCATCTGCCACGAACAAATCTTGAAAATGATAATAAAATAAAATAAAATAAAATAAAAAGTGAAATCGATCTGGATTTGGAGATCCAAATCCATAGAGGAGAGAGCTCCATCAGATGGAGCATGAGTTGTGTGCTTCATCTTAGATGAGATGAAGTTCATGGGTGAGCTCCGAATCACGGTGCAGCTCCTCCATGCGATCGAGAAATGGAGCAGATTGCTCCTCAATGTGACGGAGCGGATAGCCCAACAGAACATATCGCTCCTCCACACGCTCTCTACCGTCTTTTGGAATTTTTTTTATTGATGATGAAAGATTGTGGAGCAGAAGAAAGAGAGAAAGCGTCGATGATGGGTGGTGGCGGTGGTTAGAGAATAGAAGAGAGAGAGTGTGAGAGATCCAGATCCATAGTTTCCTTTTAATTTGTTGATAAGAGGTTCATCCGGTGGAAATCCAGATCTACAATTGTTTTTTTTTTATAAAAAAAACTAATTTCTATTTAAAAAAATTAGTATTTGGTTAAAACTTAATTGTGTTTCTATTTTATTTTTTTTAGAATTTACAGAAATTTACAAGTTGCCCCTAAAATTATAAGCATGAAATGACTCAAATGCCCTTAGTGGAATCGTAGGTGTAGTGCACGTGGTGAGAAAGAGGATGGAGAGTGGGTTCTGTCACGATTCTAAATAATAATTCATGGGGTTTAATGTCCGACAAAAAAATTAGGGAGTAACTTGCTACTTTGTGCATTATTTAGGGGACATCCATGCAATTAAGATAAAATTTAAAAAATGATAAGAAAATAGTGGCTGGTGAGGAAGAAGTAATGGAAGCGGGAGTGTGGTGTTTGTTGGTCTGCCAGTTTGACCAAAGATGGAGTTAAAAAAGGCCAGGCATGCTTTTGATTTACTGTTGATTTTCCAACAAAGTCTGACGCAAAGCAACTTTTGAAAATGCGACCAACTCCGCTTTTTATTTATTATTATTAACAATTTAACATCCACCTCTCGCCGTTAAAGCAAACGACATGACGGCTTTTCCACAGCTTTTGTTTCCTCCATTTGTGGCTTGCTGACGTGAGCCTAACGTTGACTGCTTTTCTCTCCCTCCACCCCGCCTCTTCTTTGTCGTTTTCAATTTGATACATTTTTAATTAATTAATAATTAATAAATATTGCATTTAATTTGCTGTTGTTTTTAGGAATACGGACTTGGAACTTGGAAGTCTAGTTTGATTTGTGTATCGGTAATTCGGTATTGGGATCTGACGGTGCTTTTGTCTCTCCTCTGTCGTAGGATTCTTTTTCTCTGGGTTTTGTTTGGTTGCCTGTTTTCATCTATGTTCTCGAGAGTGTGGGATTCTAAAATGTCTTATGAAAAAAAGATCACGATTGAAATATGATTATACTTATCGTTTATAGAATTATCAGAAATTAACAAATTAATTACGATTTGGAATGGAACTCTGGTCGGGATGAAAAAGTCTTTAAATATCTTAAGATTTAACAAATAAGAGTGTTTTATATAAAAATACTTCGACTTGTCCCTTACTAAATACTAATTAAATTATGTATTACATACAATACAAGTGAGGGACAGCATGCCATGCCCATGCACTCTCATGTCTTAATTAATTACAAAGTTTTACATTTGTGTGGACCCCAAGTAATTAACCTAGTATTAGATAGTTGATTTGGTTGGTCTTGGTTCCTAAACAATCCCTTTCAATAACTTCAAATCCCAAAAGTCAAAACCTTTGGAACTTGCTCACTTAACTCTCTCTTCTTGACACTTTTTTTTAGTATTTTCTAGTGAAGAAGATGAAGGGTTCCATGGTAAAACGAGCTCTCTCATGGTGATAGAGGTGTTGGCCATGTTAGAAAATGAAGACTAGACAATAGACATAATTAATACAATTATTAAATAATTGCTTTTCTGTCTCAGTTTTCCACTTTTAACCGTACGTTTTTTTTATTATCTCAAAATGTCTCCATCCAAAGGCTTGAACATATGTGTGATTAATATTTACATATTCACATTTCACATAATCACATAGGTTTGTGATGTTACACAATGTCATACTCACGTGATTGTTTCATCACCACCGACCCTAATTAATCTCATCTGCTTCATCTCTAAGACTATAATCTTAATTCCAACAGGCACCACCACCAAGCCAAGACATGTTTCTCTTTTTTATATTTACTTTAAACATGATATTAAAATAATGATTTCTGTTTTTATTTGTTTACACAAAAAAGAAACAACAATTATTCTTCACTGCCTTTTTCATCCACGTGATCATTTCTTAATAGTAAATCTATAACATGAAGTTGGTTTTTTTTTTTTTTTCTAAAGAATTACTTACAAAATAATAGGACAAATACTATATGCTTGATCTTCTGTTTTTATATTTTGATATATATCATATGATTTATAAGTAGTCATAAATTTAAAATTCATAGAATACATCATCAAGTAGTGTACATATCGATGTAGAACAAGTGGCTGAATCCTACATGGCTTTGTGGGACAATTCTGAATCCAAGAATAAATGACTTTAATTGAAGGGAATCGACGAGATCTTCAGAAGTTAAAACCTTCGGTGTTGAGAGGTCCCGAAATCGCACTTCTTTCCTTTTCGGGAAATTTCCTTTTTAGTCATAAGTTGACTTTGACAAACCAGAATCGCCTACCGTTAATTCCGGCTTGTTTGTGGTCGTTAGTATATTTTATTTCCGTAACTTTTGTGATTTCGTTATTTTTAACATGCAGCTTTTGATATATAATCCCGTTTCTTGTCCAATAAGGATTCGGGTTAGGGTTCTTTCATTTTAAATAACCTTTTAAGTCGAAAGGCTCATCCAGCTTATTATTCAATAAAATTTCAGAAGTTTTATCCTTATATTCCGGTGGATTCCAATTCTCATAGAAATTAGACGTCGGTCTATTTTCTTTTACGTTTTCACTGATTCACATACACTCTTGGTTGAAAAATGTACATCTTCCCTTTTATGTTTGTGACGATGATTCAAATTTTATCCTGCATATGCAACAACAAGATGCATGAACAATTAAACTACTGATTCCACACCACTTTACTAAGGTTTCGTCTTTTTACATGAAATCTTGTGGATTTTGTTGTAGGGCTTCTTGTGACGATTTCCAACTACATATTATGATCCCAAATCCAACATCGTATTACAATTCCAAGAGCATCTAGAAGATTTCATGCATCAATAGAATACCCGATGATTTCGCGTATGAAATGCCTGGTGATTTCACATTGCCATGCCTAATGATCTCATGTAGCAATGTTTTCACAGAGGTGATCTGCAAAAAAAATGCTATGGAAAATGACAAAAGTTCAATCCGAAACCCAAACACAATTAAAAATCACATTAAATATAAATTTTATGTACCCTATTAAGTAAACAAACGGAAATAGAATCAAATAACTTGAAAAACATCATATGAGGGGAGAAATTGTCATTTTCTCTCTCCAAAAGCTTCATCTCTCTAAAAACAACACTGATTCTTTTCCCGGAGGAATAATGCAAATGTGGAATGTCTAGCAGTTGTTTTTGTTGATGTTTTCTGTCTCTAACAACTTATCATTTGATTTTGCAAGAATATGGTTGCTATTGACCGAGAATTGAGGGAAATAATAGAGATAATCAAAGAGAGAGAGAGAAAAAACGGAAGAAAAGGTGGGAGGAAGGTTATATAAAAAAAGTTTGAGGTTTAGATAAATGACTCCTAAATCAACGGTTTGAATCTTATCAATGACAAAAGGCGTTAAAAAAAAATATATGGTTTAGAAATCTAGATAAATAGCTACTGTAAAATAATAATAATAATAGTTCTTGAGACTAATTTTGATGCAACATTCAAAGCCTTGGCCTCGAATGATTCACAATCGTATGACATGAACACAAGGCCAACCCAAGCCCACAACAATTTTGTGCCCAGAGTAGGGTCCCGTGGGCCTAACGACAAAAAATAGGCTATATATTGGTTCAATTTGATGGCAGCCAAAACTAGAGACAGGATTCTAGGCATAAAACTACCAATTATCCACTACAAAACAACAGAAATTACCTAGTCAAGAGTTAAATCTCCCTTTTCTCAATTTAACAATGCTATCAATTTTTTATAACACCTTAAAATCTGAAGGCACTTCAAAAGCATTTAAGTTACAAACATTCACTATGTGCAAATCTAATTTGGGTGTAATGCACATGAACTTGAAAGTGGTTCCGGTTCTGGGCACAGCGGAGCTTCAACACTGTAGAAGGATGTCTTATGTTCCCAGCAAGCCTTTTTCAAGTACAACATCCCTAACTAAAAGATCCTATTGCCGAGATACCGGTGCCATCGATGTTGGCTGGCTGTAGAAATTACCATCTGAGCCTTGAAAACTTGGATACAGGTTAGTTGGAGGTGGAGCAAAAGGCGAAATGCCTGTCAACGGTGGAGGAGACACTGACGGATACCCAGGTAAGTTAAGAGGTGGGGGCGGGGTCATGTTATAGCTGTATGGCAGCACAGTTATTGATCCAGTGTACTGGGGCACCTGGTATGGTTGTTGTGCCATAGGCGGCGGCGGTGGTGGTGGGGGCACTGGTGGAGGAGATGATGGTGGCGGAGGTGGCGGGGTATTTGGTGTCAATAGTTGAGTTGTGGTCGTCACATTATTTTGAAGAGAATCGAGGTGTGGGTAAGGAGCAATTGGTGGCGCCTGGGGATCCTGAGGAGGTTTGAAAGACTTGTCGTTATCAAGTCTGGGCCTCTTCTTTTCAGGAGGGAGATCACCAGAGGATTCTTTACTCTGGTTATTATTGATAGCCTCAGAAGCTAAAGAGGAGAAGACATAAGAGAGCATCTGAGCTGAGGATGTTGAAGCAGTTAACTTGGCTGCCACTGCAGCAGCTACAGATTTCCGGGGGCCTTCCTCAATCCCAAACATCACAGGAGCTGATTGTTCTGTGTCTGCTGGGATAAATCCGGGAGGTCCCATTGAAGAGGAAGCTTCCTTTGATTTATGCTCAGCTATTAACTTCCGGCAAATATTACCTGCCTGCTCTGACTGGGACTGCACAGTCTGGCAGACAAAAAACAAAAGGCAGAACAAACAAAGTTAAAAAGTCTCATAAAATTCACTATAAGAACACAATTCTGCACATTAAAGATATAAAGGTCAATATAAAATGTTTAAAGTTGTGGAAGGCACAACCACCATAACTAACACTCTCTTATTATATGATCACAACTCTCAAGCCTCAATGCTTACATCAACTTCAAGAACTTGTTACTAAACACGAAGAAGGCAATGTAATTTCAAAAAAGTAAAAATGGAAAAAATAGAGGAAAATAAGGGGCAAGTTATTCATATGCATTCAGTAAACTAAATTAAACTTGATTTCATGTTTCTTGTGAAATATGTTTCAGTAAATCACAAACTTGGAAGCTTTCTTCGAGGATCTTTAAAACCAAACATTTTATTTTATTTTTCGGAAGATTCAAAGTACATTTATAGATATATTTGGAATTCATGTCCAATGTATTTCAATTAAATTCTATACATATGGGCATATGCATGTTACACATTGCAGAGACGTATATGTTTGTAAAGATAGCAAAATTATATTCTCATCGAAACAGGATAGGTAGCAGTGCCAAACCTGTCGCTCATTACGGATTTGAATCAGCTTAGATTCCTGAAAACGAGAATATATGTCAGCGATGACACGCAACCAGAAGTTTCCCACAACATTTTACAACTACAGAATAGTCTGGCCGACCAACCTGTTCCTGAAGAGCTTCCCTCAAATAAGACACGAGATTTGCTCTCATTGATTCCGCTGCTGTTAACTGCTCAACGCAGTTCCTCATAGTAGCATGCTGCCCTTGCAGCTCCTCCACAAATGCAGATCCATGCAATTGTCCTGTTCAGAGAAAGGATGCTTTTATAAGCATGGAACCCAATACGATTTCAATAACAGATTGAGAAATCCTTTAATGAAAGGTACTCTATCTGAGAAATGCTAATAGCATAACAACATTTTCAATCCTGGCACCGTGTAATTTGATTTTAAAATCTAGAGGTAGATACTTGATAAACAAGATCATCAATTAGTGGAATCTCAGCTCAACAAGATCCATTCATTCTTAATAAATGGAGAGGACTAAAGGTTGTTAACTGATCAATTGTGCCCCTCACCATATGTAGAAAAACTAGTATCACTTCAAGATTCTCCTTCCATGGAACATTCACCAAGATAGCAATTATGCAATATCTTCCTTCTTGTTAAGATGAAGACTGTTTATCATATTATCAATGTTAAGATGAAGACTGTTATCATATTATCAATAGTGTGGGGATCAAACAAAAGTACCATCAACAAATTTTGATTTAAATCGTGGGAAACATCGACACTTTTAAGTTCAAAATGCCACTTCACAATGCTATGTTGGGTTCATGGTACACTCAGAATGGAAAGTATATGTAGCAAAAATAAATAAATATACTATGGCATGTTAAATCACGACGAGAAAATGTTCAGTAAGTGAACTCGCATGCAGAATTGCAGATAATTAATTGCAATTCATGTGTGATAGCCAGTTTAAGAAGTAAAAATGTATGAAATTGTATATGTAAATGCTGTGATTGACAAAAGAAGCCAGGTGCAGGTAATACCTGAATGGATGACACCACCGATTTCTTTTTCTATTTTCTCAATAGAGCTAATAGCATTCTTAAATTTGGTCAATATAAAGTCTTCGTCCATTTGGCCACCATAAACAACTTGATAACCTGAAACTATTTTGTCCACTGTATTTCCAATAGGCTGCTTCTGCTTTAAGGAAAGAAGATGTTAGATGGCATCAATCCTCGAGGTTTAAACAAAAGTACAATTTAGTGTTATCATCCAGTCAAATAAAAGACTTCAATTACCAGTTTGACACCCAGATGCTTCCCATTTCTATTGTTATCTTGGTGCTTTCCCACAAGCTCTTCTTTCAGAATTTGCCCTCGAGAACCAAAAACTTTCCTCTCCTCCCAAATACCAACCTGCACACACACAGTAGAAACTTAAAGAAATAGATCATGCTAAGGTCCTACACAATCAATTAGAGTTTGCTCCAATACTGAAACGAGTATTATTATAAAAAAGAATAGACGTAGACTTATGCAAGCATTCTGAAAAGGAAAAACTGTCGAAGATGATTGCAACTTCCCTAGCAGTTCTTCTAGTTAACCAAGTACAATAGCAAGATTAGAACCATATTGAAACATAAACCAGTATGTTCTTAAATTAACATCCAACTTAAATCAAAGAGCAATTTTGAACATCCCGATTCATCATGACCAATGTTTTCAAATACGTTTTTAGTATCGAAATGTTTTCTTCCGACGAAGCAAGGCGGAACCCTCACAAAAGATATATGAAGCACATAAAATTTCATAAAACAACCAATAATCATATAATCACATTAATAATCATTAACAACTCATTATAATGACAATACCAATCCAAAAAGGTTAATGAAAATCAGTAAATCACATCATTGTAAGTTCATAAAACAGCGGCACCAGACCAGCAGCAAGAGGAAAGAACCGAAGAAGAAAGAAGAAGATAGTGAGTCAAAGAAAAAACCCTAACCTTTTTCTTTTTGTTTGTCACGTGTTTCTCTCTCTCTCTCTTCTTTTTTTACATTTAACTGATATGGGCTAATGGGTCATTAAAACTATTAAAAATCAACCCAAAACACTCAAAAGCTCCAAATAAAGTAGCCCAAATTGAGGCTTAAGCCTCAATACGCCTTTGAGGCGCAATAGAGAGGCGCACACCTCAATCAGTTTTGGCATAAACCTCGTAAACAACTAGTGAGACACAAGCCTCGTTACGATTTTGTGAAAATCGCCTCAAAGGCACGCCTCATTACATTTTCTAAAACACCGATCATGACACTTAATACGATATCAGTGTTCATTATTTTCATTATTTTCACAATGAAAAACACAGTAAAATCTTGGTCAAAAGATTCCCCTAGAATATAAATTACAGAACATAAGTAGCTTCACAATGACTCGTCTCAAGTCACATTCTACTGTGTAGACTCAGGTGCTATAATGGTGTTCTCCATAGAAGGGAGTAAAGTGTTAATCTTCCATTTTAAAGCATCAACCGTAATAAACAATCACAATTAACCGAAGAAAACAACAGGATATCATTCTTCTAATCCTTTTTCTTTCTTCTACAAGATGATGAATAGATTTTCAACCAAAACTACATTATCGCTTTTCATATTAATTAGAAAATTTAAATTTTAACACTAAATAGTGTAATCTGACAGTTTAAATGCTAGATTGTGCACCTCCAAAATTTACAATCGGAATTCAGATACTTATATAACCATTACCCTCATTATATTTCAACTAAAAATTTAATAATTCTTTTCAAGTTAGTTAGAAAATTTAGTCCCAAAATAGCTTAGTCTGCTTGTTAAAATGCTAAAGCTTGTACTTCCAAAATGTACCCTACTCTACGTTACCTGCATTTTCATGTGTACTGAACATGGACCATTACAGTTACTTTCCCCAACATAAGAGTCAGTTCAGTGTTTGTTTTTACTTTATCAGACCAACTAAGCCATCAAGTATAAGAAAATCTCCTAAAATTTGCCAAATATAAATATCTAATAAAAATTAGTCAGCATTCGCAATGCTGCAATTAATCACCTATCATTTAAATTCTCCATGTTTCACTTCTCAAACATATAAACTATAATCTTTTTAGCTCCAGGTTTCTTTCCACACAAAGATTATGTATTTTAAAGTGTTATAAGCCTAATTTTGTAAAAAGCAAATTATCAACTTATTTGACAAGAAGTAAAAATAAAAGTATGCATTGTTGAGATGAGTATACCAATCGTCGAGCAGCATTTTTTCCATGTTCGTCTCCATTTTCTATAACTTCTCGGAGAGCTCCCGGAAGAACTTTCCAAAATTCCCCAACAAATTCTGAACCTTTCCTCCTACTGTTCTGTAAAATATCATTGGCAAGATAGAGGAAAGCCAATTTCTGCTCCCGTGGCGAGCAATGAAATTGTGTATCCCAAGTTTCCACAACTTGTTTTGCTTTGTTCATGTGGAAGATACACCAATGAGATAGAGCTGAAACACATTAAGGATAACGACTCTGGATTGGCTGTAAAAAGTTTGGAAGGAACGAAAAATATGTATAGAAAAATATAACAATAACTCAAGATTTACAATCAAATGGCTATTTGTTAACAAAGCTGTTGTAAAAGAAACAATACATATCAATTCTAAGGTACACCATATACGGATTAGAAAGTATCTGAAAAGTGGGATTCGTAGAAAAGTTCCTCCAAACAATAAAAAAGAAAAAGAATTTACATTCAAAATTTGAGGAAAAAATGATTAGAAATCTAACAGAATGGGAACTTGACAGTTGATTACTAAATCAAATTAATGTAACCCTTAAAGTCCTATCTTTAGGGTTCGAGAAGCAACTGAGAAAATTGAGAGCTCATTTGTTTACCAATTAAACTGTACAAACAGAATGATCACCCCACTATCAAAATGAAAGAAGCCAACTAAACATATGGGAACACAAACACCAACAGGATAAGGATATATAATCCAAAAGTATAAATCAACAGGATACTCTCTATGCTCGCCTGTGTACTGTTTAGCTTGTTAAGTTTTTCCACCAAAATCTGAGGATTGAATGTACTGCCCATGATTCTGACACAAATGAAGTACAGTGCAGAACCTCCAAAGCAAAGTGACCTTCAAAAGACAAGATACACAAAGAAAAAGATAAGTCTCATTTGAAGATGAATTAAAAAGGAAAAACATCAACAATCAAGAATTGATAATTTGTATCTGACATTGACTTTCTCGCCCTCCCTTGACAAGAGGCTATATAATAGGACCTATACAAAACCTAAGGAAACATTCACTGTAAGACAAGATAGCCAAACATTTTTCACTAGAAAAAAGGAACCAAATATATGCTTGATTAGTTGCTCGGATTATAACCAGAGAATATGACTGAGATTACTTGTCACAAACAAAAGTGTTAGCAACTTCAAAAGATGATAACTTGGATATCTTAATATTATATATGTGCAAGGGGGAAACATACATCATCTAACATTGAAATGGGACAATGCAATCAATCACCAAGCACTAAATTAATTACCAAATGAACAGTTTTTCTTTTGTAATATTAGGTCTCTGTATGCTGTTTCTAAGCAAACATAGTTGCAACAAATTCAGCAGGCACTATAATATGCTTCCACCTTTTACAACCAAGACAACTGGATAATGGAACATTAGAAACGTTAGGCATTGCTGAAATGGAGACAAGGTGTTAACAAGTGTAACTATTGACGATTATGATTAAAAATAAGGGTCCGGCTGTTGTCCTTTTCCAAAAGAGGTTTACTTTGATAATGACACGTTGGTAAAATCTCACGTGACTATATTAAAACGTGTGCCATTATCGAAAGCATCTAGCATACTATAGTTCACAAAACAGAGTGCAAATATGATAAGGTAGCCGACAAGATAAACCATGCAAATAAATGTGATCATTAATAAAACAAACAATAATGGAAAAACCTAAAAATGACAATTATTTGGCAATGTTTTTGGAAAATCACATGTCAATCCAAACAACATGAATATCTGTCAACACAATAACTTTCTTAGAAATCACACATTTGTTCATCTAATTATCCAATGCTTCCGGATCATGTTCCCTACTCAAATAAAATTACATTCCACCAGATAAATTTATTGATGGGATCCATGAGTTTCGGAGTGGACAACACAATATCAACACAAATGATCATCTTAATACGCAATAACTTCGAATGAATAACTAACCTTCTAAGGAAGATTGCAATTACAGTTCTAACCAAAGCAAACCTAGAAATACTTCTTTGCTTGTTAAAAAATCATAACATTCTCAAAACACAAAGGAGTTCCTACAAAATCTATTCAATTAGCAGTACCAAGATAAACAAACAACCAAAATAACAAAAACAAAAAATCAAACAATCAAACAATTACCAATATCAAATCAACCAACCAAATTTTTTTTTTAAAAAAAAACTTTTAAATATATCGATAGCTGAGAGCAACAAATATATATTACAAACTAAAAAAAAAACTTAAATTCTCAAAAGAAAAAAAAAAACATATCAATTAAGCTAAGTTGGAGAATCGACCTTTAAAGAAAAAATGCGGGGGAGGCACGCAAGAATCAACAAGGGCTGAGACTAGTCTGCTAGAATTCTGTCCATGGAGGAGGACAAGGAAGGAATTAGGGATTTTAGGGGAAAGGAAGAGTGTTTTTTATTTTATTTTATTTTATCTGCTTAATGTTGAGTTTTGGATAAAGAATTGGTGTTGGTGTGAGAAGAATCAGAGACTATCTTGTTGAAGTGAAGTGTATTGCGTTCTCTGTTCTGGTTTTTTGAGTAGGGAGAGAGAGAGAGCTACAAACAAAACAAAACAAACCAAAACAAAACAAGAGCTCTATTAACAAAGACTTCGGTTTTTTTCTTTTTCTTTTTTAGTTTGGATTGGCTCCGGCTCGTGCTCGGGCTCGGGTTCTTGTCTTGTTGGGTTTAACATTCCAAATAACGTGAGATATTTTTTTCGAGATACGAAATTGCCCTTGATGGTGTTCTGTAATGTAACGGATGCTTACGTCATGAATGCCGCCACGTCCTGCCCAGTAGGGAAGTACAGACAGAATCTATTTGTCTATTTGATGGTGCAAATTTTTAAGTCATGTCTGAATACGCCGTCGTTTCTTCTTTCTACTAAATTTTATCATGTTCTTGGAGAATTTCATTTAATTTATGGGTTGTGTTATTGTTCTAAATTTAACTAAAACTAAAGTTTCATATATTATCATTTCTTGAAAAAGGTGTAAATTTTGGGTTTTAACTAAATTTGGAACTTTAGATATCAATGTTAACATATGTATAAAAACTTTAGTCTCTGTAGTATAGTTTAGCTTGTAGTTTGGATAAATGAGTCTCAAATCAATCGTTTGAATTCTACCAAAGACAAAAGCTTCAAATAAAATACTTAGTTTATATATATATATATATATATTGTATGTGTACAAGAATTTAAAATTAATTTTTTCAAAGTAAATCTTAAGTTTTATGTAAATTGGTTGATTTTAAAATTCACAAACATTATAAAATTGTGTAAATAACGTCAAGATACAAGAGAGATTTTATTAAAATTTAAAATAAACTTAATGATGAATTATGTAGCTATTAATAAATGTATAATTTTTTTTAGAATTTTGAGAGTGTGATTCACGATTAGGTAGATATATTTGATAATTTTTAATAGTGTTTTGAATACTATATAATAATAATAATAATAATAATAGTAATAAGAGGTTGATATTTAAATTTGGATTTAAAGTAATTTTAAAAGATAGTGCAAAAACAATCCTATACTAGTATTCTACGATTTTAAAAGTGAAAAAATTATATCTGCATTATGATTAACGAATCAAAACTCATTTAACATTTCATAATTCTGTTTGTAAGAAGTTTAGGGTATAAAAAATTTATCTAAAAGTTTTTTATTCCTCCTAATGCTCAAATTGTTTTTTAAGTTGATTTTATGACAGCTAGTCTGATATTGCAGTTATAAGGGGAAATTGCACTCACATCCTTGAGGTTTGGCACATAGACATTCAAAAGGACAACTTTAATTATTCTACACTTAAACCCAATTCACTTAACGGCTTTCATTTAGCATCTAAAGACGTAAGGCTATTTTAGTCTATTGAAATTTGATACAAAAAGAACTCAACAACAGTATAAAAACAATTAGTTACAACCCTAACAACGAATCTAATTCTTTACCCATCGACATCTAATAATGCCACTGTTGGCACCACCGTCACCTATATCTATTTTGATACCGTTCTCTTTTGTTAGCGTCTCCATCTACATCTCCTTCAATGGGATATATTAATATTAGTTATGGTGTTCTTTTGGATTTAACAAAATACTGAATTGTTGGACGATTTAATTTGCTGTGTTGGTTTTTAAAGGGATATGATTTTAATTTAAGGTATGAAATAAGTGGAGGAAGCCTCCACTATTTGTATTTATTTTTCAATGGAGTATGGTCATACTCCATTCTTTTAGAGGGGAGGGTAGCGCCGCTACTCGGTTGTAATAAAAATGAAAGCACATGCCGTTTCCATTGAAAATCAATGGAGGTTTCACTATTTTTTAAAAAAAAAAACAAAACTTCTTTACTTCATTTATTATTAATTTTAAACATATATTGTATTGATTCAATTCTTGTTATTTTTTTATTAATTTCCCTTTAGTTATGACTTATTTTTTATTTAATTAGGTTCTTTTTTCTAAAATGTTCATTATTTTCATTTTATATTTTTAATTTTACTCAATTTTAGTTAATTGTTTTTGTTTCGCCGATTCAAGGCTATTCCCGACATCTTCTTAATCAAACTTTGTCAATTTAACATAATAAAAAACAACCCTTAAACAAGGGTTATTAGCACTAGTCCCCCTTGAACTTTACGCGAGTTTGTATTTTATCTATTGATTTTTTTTAGGTGTTAAACCCCTTGAATTCTCCTTTTTTTATATATTTTATTCAAAATTCTCACACCGTCCATTTTTCTATCATGACAAATTGCACTAATTAAGTTTCCCCTGGTTATGCATAATTGCATCAAACCGAAAACAATATAACTCAAATAACCTCTGACCAAATAAAAAAAAAATTTAAATTTAAATAATGGTTAAATAATAATAAAATTCTGAATTTTTTGATAAAGAAAATTAAATAAATAGAGAAACTTTTTTTAAAAAAATAAGTGGATATTTGGATTAACCTTCATCATCTATCTCAAATATTCATGGTAGTGATCAAATCACAAAAAAAATTACAAGGAAATAAAAAAAACAATTTTTTTTAACGTATTGTTATTTTTTATATTATTATTATTATTTTATTTTATTTATATTTATATTTATATTTTTACTATTAAAATAATAATAATAATTTTTTTATATTATTAATATAGTATTATTATTATTGTTGTTGTTGTTGTTTAATTGTTTTTTTTTTATATTATTAATACCCTTGTTATTATAATTGAACAAGTGATATTTATGAATATTTAAATAAAAAATATAATTTAAATGATAATTCCCCTTAATCCTTTATTATTATTAAAAATTGAAAATAATTTATAATTATTTTTTATATTACTATTATTATATTTTTATATAATTACTATTATTATTATCATTATTATTATTATTATTATTATTATTATTATTATTATTTAATTATTTAATTTTGTTTTTGACATTATTAATACCCTTATTATTGTAAATGAACAAGTGTTATTTAGAGATATTTAAATAACAGTAATAATGGTTATTATTATTTACCCATTATTTCAATTTTAAAATTTAAAATTTTATTTTTAAAGTTTGTTTAGAGGGGTATTTAGGTTATATTATTATATTATTTTCGGTTTGATGCAATTATACATATAATCAGGGACTTAGTGCAATTTACCATGACAAAAAAATGGATGGCATGAGGATTTTAAACTAAGTGCAAAGAACATAAGAGTTCAAGGGTTTTAAAGGTTAAAAAAAAAAATAGGGGGTAAAATGTAAACTCGCGTAAAGTTCAAGGGATACTGGTGCCAATAACCCTAAATAAAAAGATATAAGTGTAGAATAAAGAAACCTTTACATTTAAGGGTCGTCTTGTAAGCGTTTTTCATTGATTGTTTTTCGAAAAGAAAAATGAAAATGAAAATGAAAACAATGTTTTTGATTTCTGTTTCGAAATACAAAAACGTATTTGGTAATATATGTGGAAAACAGTATTCTGAAAATAAAAATATTAAAAACGCATCTGGTACATTAACTGAATTTTTTTAATATAATCAACAATTCATCCCAAACAATTATCAACTAAGTTCAAATTTTTTATTTCACATTATAACCTAAAAAATTTGTGATTAAATATTTTATTTAAAATTATTTTTTTAATTAAAGAAAATCACATTAATTATTGTTAATGGCCATTTTTGGCAAGAGTTCAAGGTGAAATTTTCCATTCAACTAGTACCTGGTAAGGTATGCCTCTTGATACTAAGTGAGAATGACATGCAACGATCTACCTCGAAGTACCAGGACCCACATAACCTGGGTACCCCGACACCATTACTGGAGCAAATTAAAACTCTTATATCTCCATAAAAACTGCCAACCTAATACCCGAACACCTCAAAGCTCTCCCGCCACCCCGTCGAGGTACATAGCATGTCCCACTAACAGGAAGGAATACTATTGTAAAAGCTCCAACACGATTGATCAAACGCCACACCATCAGACCGGTATCTCGAGGTACCTCCTTATCAGACTGGTACCTCGTGGCACCTCACTATCAGAACGATCAAGTATCACTCCATCAACCTGGTACCTTGAGTCTCGCCAATGCATATGTAGAGTCAGAGTTATTCTCCAAAATCACAATGAACTCTATATACACACAGCCATAATGAAGAGTTCAAAAAGGAAACAAACACGTCTTCTCCTAGATATTCGCCACAAGCCGATTCTCTAAGGTAGGGAAGAAGATGAGCTCAGTGATTTTCGGCTTGCATGCCAAGTTTAAACCCTAATGACAATATGTATAAATACACGGGTAAAAGTACATATAAAGGGGACTCGAGACCTGACACTTGGTTTTGCACCTAGAATTAAACAAGACATTTGCCATTGATCGGATTTTTCCACTAATCGACAAGTACAGAATCACCATCTCCAATTTGTTTAAGAGAAAAGAGAGATTGAAAGCTACGTCCAATTGTACTAGTAATATCAACATTTTAATAAAACAGTGCCTAAAAATCAGATTTCCATATAGTTTGATAACCTTTTTATTCCCAACACCATTTTTATCCATCACATCTGGTACCGAATGTACCTACCCCGACTGCGACCTCCTAAGTAGCAGTCTTGAAGGTGTTAATTGAAGGTCCTCACCTAAAGCGAATTCTCAGTTAACATTTTTTGGTACCGTCTATGGGAAGTTTCCACACCCTTTTTTAAATTACGTGTTAAGTTTTTACATATCAGCAACATCATGAGACTTCGATCCTCCCAAGGACAACCCGAAACATCTGGGCACCAATCTGTGGCATCCACCCGGAAGGCTCAATAGAAGGGTAGGAAATCGAAGCACCATAAGTCGACTTCAGCATCGTCGGGTACCACACGGGCTCCAGTTGCCCCAGGAATTGGCCAATCCATTCTAAAGCAGTAGGTTGCAGTCTTCGAAGTGAGTGTGCATCTTCGATTAGTTAGCAAGGGTATCACTCCCCAGCCAGCAAAACCTAGTACCCAAGAGAAACCCAACAGATTGGGAGCTACGCCACTTGCCATCGACAGATTAGGACCCCCACCACCTGTACCGGTCCATGACAGGTTAGAACCTCTACCCTCAGTTCGAGATAGGTTATGGCTTATGCCTCTAGTTCCGATTAGGTCGGCCTACTATCAACCTCGATAGGTGAAGTCAGCTATTGATATTCTCCCGAGGGAACCTTGCCACCAAACCCCACCGATTGATGCCTAGAGGAAGCTTCGATCCATCACGGGAGGAAACAGGAAGAGTGCTAGAGAAGAACCTTCTCAAACGGATCACTGGTATGAAGCCTTCGTATAATCAAAAGGATCAAACAATGAAGATTCTGAGGTCGAGCCTAAGAATACCGAAAACAAGTGCCTACATGATCAATTAGCCAGGATGTAGAAAGAGATCCAGAAGTTGAAGAAGGGGAAACATTGGGAGAACCGGAAGGATCCTTTGGGCGAGATGAATGCCCTGTTCTCCAGAAGGATCAGAAGAGCAGAGCTCCCTCTAAAATTCAAAATACCAACTGATAAGTATTCAGGCACAGAGGATCCCTTAAGCCACATGAAGAGCTTTGTTCAACAGATGGAGGTCTATAATGCAACCAGGGCCGCCATGTGCAGAATACACTGACTGACTACGCCAAGACGTGGTTCATAAAGTTGCTTGCAGGTAGCGTGGACTCATTTACTAAACTATCTAGTGATTTTTGTTCATAATTCCAGGGAATCAAACCGCGTCCGAAGGACCCCGATCCATCAGTAGTATGTGATTCAAGAGCGAGGTGAGACACTTAGGTCTTACATGGAGAGGTTCCATATGGAGGTGCTTTAGATAGGGATTTTCACCGAGAAGAAGACCCTAACCAATTTCTAAAGAAACCTGTAGGCCGGCCGACTGTTTCGGTCATTCACCAAACATCCACTAAAAACTTATCAAGAGGCGTATGATCGGACACTAGAACAAGTGGAGATAGACGAGCAGCTCAGAGTCAAGATTGAACATGATGACATGAGGACTGCCAAACACCAAAAGAAAGAGGCGTCCAAGCCTGCACCTATATAGAAGTCTCAAAACAGACCTCCCAACCGGTCGACATACTACCACTCACCTCTCTAACCTCAACGGGAGTGGTACCCGGTAAGGCGAACCCCACCTCGAGCTTCGTTTCCTACTAGAGTAGTAGCCATCATAGCCCTGGATAAGAGGGGATACAACCACTACACCCTTCTGAACGTATCCCCCGAGATGATTTACCTTGTCATCCGTGATAAAGGGCTGCTCAGAAAACCCGGTCCCATGAAAGCATCAGTAGATTCATGGACCCGATACAAATGCTGTGACTTCTAAGAGGATGTGAGGCATAACACTTCTGAGTGTTTCAATCTACGTAACCAGATTGAAGCACTCATGAGAGGTGGTTGCTTGGTGGAATTCCTGCAGCAGGTTCAGGACAACATCTACACAGGGAAATAGGTATAAGACGATATCCAGGAAGATATAGAGAAAATATGGGGAAAAGAGAAAGATATGATGCAATAAATCCACATCATACACACCATCAGCGAGGGACCTACCTTGGCTGGGACCTCCAATAATTCCAGAAAGAACCATGCCATGAATGTACCCAGAATTAAAGAAGGACGAGATATATTCAAGGTAGATTGGAGCTCGGTAGAGACCTCCAGTCAGCTCAAATTATATTCACAGAGGAGAATGTATATAACAATGTGCAGCCGTATGATGATCCAATGGTGGTCATAGTACAGATTGTCGATTGTTTAGTCCATCGCATGCTGATTGATATAGGTAGCAGTGTGGACATCCTCAAGGACACTGTGGAAAAATTCAATCTGAAACGGTGGTGTTACAACAGTTGCACCACCTCTCTGTATGGATTTAGTAGGGACAAGATCATACCAATTAGGTCCAAGATCTTACCAGTGATCATTTGGCTGCACACCTCCAGTAGAATCTTATGACCGACTTTGTTGTTGTCGACACTCCCTCAGCCTACAACGTTATCCTTGAGAGGCCTTTGATATCATCCCTCAAAGGGGTGTTATCTTTCTACCACAATGTCCTGAATTTTTCAGTGGGGAACGAGGTAAGCGAAGTATGTGGTGATCGACAGGCAACCCGCAAGTGCTACGCCGTGTCCACTAACCCAACGGTCCTAGCTAAACCACTTACGCAGGTATCTGTTATACAGGAACAGACGCTACCAGAGGTGGATCTTGATTTTCCAGGTACTACTAGGGAGATAGGAGTGACAGAGGAAGGCCCCAAGGTAGAGATCTCGATAGAAGAAAAGACGGAAGGGAGAGAGATAGAGGAAGAAAGAGGATGGGCCAGTGGACATCCAATGGATGCATTAGAGGAAGTACCAGTAAGGAAGAAAGATCTCTCAAAGGTAGTCAAAATCGGAGTCGCACTAGAAACTGAAGTGAAAGAAGGATTGATCAGGCTTATTCACGAGTATAAAGATATATTTGCTTTGAGTCATGACGAGATGGTAGGGATCCCGATCTCCTTGACGGTTCATAGGCTAGCGGTTGATCCCACATTCAAACTCATCAAGCAGAAGATGTGACATTTTAACTCCGATAGTAATGCCATGATCCAGGAAAAGGTTGACAAATTGTTGAAAGCATGATTCATTTGGGAATCCTGATACCCAAAATGGATAGCTAATCTGGTAATGGTTGTCAAATCCAATGGGAAGTGACACATGTGCGTCGACTACAGTAACCTCAACCGAGCCTGCCCAAAAGATAGTTTCCTATCGTCAAAGATTGACCAGCTGGTATTTGCCGTAGGAAACAAGCTCCTAAGCTTCATGGCCTTATTCTCTGGGTATAATCAGATCACGATGCACCCTGCAAATCAAGACAAGACAAGTTTTATAACCGGGCATGGCTTTTACTGCTATTAGGTCATGCCCTTCGATTTTAAGAATACAGGAGCCACCTACCAATGATTGGTCAACCGGTTGTTCAAGCATGAGATAGGGAGAACGATGGAGGTTTATATAGATGACATGATCACCAAATCCCAAGTGGTTGAGCAACATGAGGATCACCTCCGTCGATCTTTCCAGATCGTCAGGGAAAATCAGATGAGGCTGAACCCCGCCAAGTGTCTATTTGAGGTGGCTGAAGAAAAATTCCTTGGATTCATGGTCCATGAGAGGGGAATAGAAGTGAACCCGGAGAAGATCAAAGTCACCCCGGACCTAGAATCCCCCGACTCACTTAAGTAGGTACAGGTATTGACTGGTCGGGGTAGCAAAACTCAACCGCTTCATATCGCGGTCAACCGACAAGTGCCTCCCTTTCTTTAAAGTTATCAAACAGGGGTAAAATATGAAGTGGGACCTAGACAACGAGCATGATTTCCAGACATTGAAGAAGTACCTAGCAGGCTCGCCACTGCTGGTTAAACCGAAACCTGGAGAAGAACTGCAGATCTACCTAACAGTATCATGAATAATAGTGAGTGGGGCCTTAGTTAAAGAATGTGGAGATGGTGTTCAATGACCTATCTATTATATGAGCCATGCCTTAACCTAGCCAGAGAGGAATTACACTCTTCTGGAAAAGCTGGCTTTCAACCTAGTGACCTCGGTAAGGAAGCTCCGCCATTATTTCCATGCTTACACGATCGCTGCAGTAATCGACCAACCTCTCTACCAGTTCTTGTAAAGACCTGATGTATCCAGGAGATTAATACTTTAGGCCCTTGAACTCACCCAGTTTGATATCAAGTACAAGGCCAAGACTACTATCAAAGCCCAGGCGTTGGCGGATTTTATGGTCGAATTCTCGGCTCTTCCCAATCTCGATAATATTACAAACCTATATATGATCCTGTAAAAGGACCATGAGCTCGATGACTGGCCAGCAAACAGAAAGATCTAGTTCCTCTATACTAATGGAGCTTCTGGTCAAACGGGTAATGGAACGGGCATCGTCTTTACTGATCTAGAGAAAGCAGAATGTTGTCATTGCTTCAGGTTTGAGTTCAAGGCCATCAATAATAAAGGAGAGTATGAAGTCTTTCTAACAGGGATGGGAATGGTTGCGGAACTTAGGGCTGAATACCTTCATGTTAGGAGTGATTCCCAGCTCATTGCAATCAGGTAACCGGGTTTTACCAGGCGAAAGGTGACAATATGGCAGCTTACCTTGGACTAGTTTAGCAGCTCAATGACCGATTCAAAGGGTTCAAGATAGAGCAAATCCCTCATTTACAGAATCACTGAGCAAACATTCTTGTCAAGATAGCCACTAATAGAGGACAGACCCTACCCAAAGGTGTACCTCTCCAAGTTATTTTCCAATCCAGTATAACAGTGGGTAAGGAGGTTAGCCGGTTGATCGCCTACCATGCTGGATGGACCTGATAGTTGCTTACCTCTAAGAATAAAAGCTCTCGGAAGACCCAAATTAAGCTCGTAAGCTCAAAATGTTCTCAGTCCGTTATTACTTGGTAAATAGGTACCTTTACCGTATAGGAATGTCACTTCCCCTACTCAAATGTTTACACCCTAATTGATATGAACCTCACCAAGAGCAGTGAGACCCGGAACCAATATATGGTAATGAAGGATCGTTTTCTAACCAAGTTTACAAACAAAAATGTTATCGGACCGCGACCCGTTACCTATAAGGAGGTAAGAACCAACGGTATCAAGAAAATTGTAGACGCCACACTCAAGAATAAGAAAGAAGGTGAGTGATAAGTCAAGGTTGGAACGCCACAAGGTAGAACCTTGAGAAGTTCACAAGTTCTATGAAGAACCAAATAGAAAATTCTCTCAAATTTATTTCTATTCAAAATCTATCCTCAAATTACATCAATTGATCCCTTTTATACTAAAAATATCTAAGACCTAAAAGGGAATAAATATTAGGCAATTAATGCCTTATAATCATGAAAATAAATGCAAACAAATTTAGAAAATAAATAAATACTAAACTAGCAACTATTGACTTGCTTCCTAATTGGAAAGCTAAATCTGGAAACAAATCAGCCCCTTAATTTGGGAAACAAATCAACTATTATTCTTTGGAAATTAAAAGGAAATAAATCAGCCAAAGTTGACTATTCTCCTAGCTTGTACCACATGCCCAAGTCTTCCTTATAAGGCCCAATCCATTGTCTTGATGACATTAATTAAGGCTTGGTCTTCATGTGAGCCGAATTTGGACTTTAATAACTCAGAATCAGCCTATCAATAAATGCTTCTTTGATCCTATTGCTTTCATGTAATTGGCCCAACCGGAATATGCAATGGATCCTTTGGTGACGATTCTTGATTCTCATCACTAATGATGCTAGTTGGGCGCTTAGGGAGGTTCATTCAGGAGATTGTGGAAACCATACCGGAGAAGAGGCATTGGCATATTAGGTACTTTGCATGGATGACTACTGGCCAACCATGCACCATGATGCGAGGCTGTTTGTACAGCCATATGAACCTTGCCAGAGGACATTTAATGTGAACCATCTACCATCAGAGCGTCTCTCCAGAATTAGTTTACCATATCCCTTTGCTATATGGGGAGTTGACTTGATCAGACTGCTCCCTATTGCTCCTGATCATGCCAAGCATGCTATAGTCGTGATCGACTGCTTCACCAGATGGGTGGAAGCATGACTGCTCTCCAAGATAACAGAGGAAAACACCATCAACTTCATTAAGAAAAATGTTATCTGCAGATTCAGTACCTCGATGATCATCATTGCTGACATTGGCAAGCAGTTCGAAAACACGGGGTTCAGAGATTTTTGTGAAGGCTTAGGTATTGACCTCCATTTTCTTCGGTAGCTCATCCAATGTACTGGTAGAGGCTACCAATAAAACAATCAAGAAGCTCCTGAAGAATAAACTGCAGTAGAAAAAAAGGTAAATGGACAGAAGTGCTTCTCGATGTTCTCTAGGCTTACCGCACCTCCAAAAGAACTGCGACCAGAGAAACCCCTTACTCTTTAGCTTTCAGGGTGGAAGCGGTCCTACTTATCGAGCATAAGCTAACCTCGTTCAGAGTTTAACATTTTGAACCAGAAATCAACTAGGTTGAGGGCCAAATTGGACATATTGAAAGAAAAACAAGACAGGGCAACAGAAAAGGTAGCAGTCTACCAGAGCCACATTGAGAGATACTTCAACAGGTAAGTAAAAGCCCGCAGTTTCAAGGAAGGAGACCTGATACTGCAGAAGGTGACCCAGAACACCAAGATCCTGTCAAACGGGGTTCTAGGCCCAAACTGAGAATGCCTTTACACAGTGAAAGTGGTGGTCCGAAGCGGAGCCCATAAACTAGAAACATGGATGGGCGTCCATAGACCACACTTGGAATGCTGACCATTTGATGAGGTTCTATCTGTAAACAGGGGACTCTTAGACCAACCAGTTCTACCTAGAATTTGTATTGGTATTAATATTTCATGAACGTTTTGTACTACCATTTGATCATCAATAAAATCTCCATTTGTTTCTCATTCTCCATCTGTTTATGTCTCCACCATAAAAATTCACTATGATCACCATGAACCGAGAAAGGCAACATGGTTACCCTGATGCCTTGGCCGGACACCACCCCCCGTCAAGAAGGGTATTAGCATAAGTGCATAGTTATCAGTCAGATCTCAAGACCAGGATAGCTAAATAGCATTCCTAATGCCCTTGGTCGGGCGACCCCCCTCCCTAGGAAGAATCTGAGCATAAGTGCATAGTTACTAGTCAAATCACGATACCAGGATGGCCCCGTGGCTCTTCTAATGCCTTAGTCAGGCTACCACCCCCAATAAGGATCTACGTGTAAGTGAATAGTTGCTTGATAGATTAATATCTCCATGGTGTTGGACCTCCATGGAATAAGGATAAGGGGTACCTAGATTAGTTCGACCAAGTTTCTCACCTAAGTATCAAAATTCATGAGATAAGGATGCTCGGTACCTTGATTTTCCTAGAAATGATAATCAATATTGATAAGATCTCACAAAGATCAATTTGACTAAGTACCTCAGTTACCTGGTACCAGTCATTTATTACTCTAATATGTCCTTCATTCTTTCTTCATGTTTCTTGTGTTGTCAAGGTTCATTTAAACCAGGTGCATACAGGGGATTCAGTGCATGAACGATGGACATCTCGATTGTGGAATCATTTGAATACTGGGGTACCACGTATAAGAAGGCCCTAGTATCCAAGCTCCTGTCATGACTGTACGAGTAGACGTCTGGTGGTAGATGATTCAAATTAGACGTTTCTGGCAAGGTCTACATGACTGTACGAATAACCTCGTATCATGGTGCATGGTTGGCTAGTAGTAACCCATGCGAAGTACATGATATGCCAGTGCCTCTCCTCTGGTATGGTTTCCACAATCCCCTAAATGAACCTCTTTGAGTGCCCAACTAGCATCATCAGTGTGTAACCATCAAAGTATGGGAAGAGACCTTCCTCTGCGGTAGAGGTGCCTAACTACCAGACAGTAATGGACTGAGATTCTTTTAAGCTTACGAGCTTGATTTGGGTCTTCCGAAAGCTTTCCTTCTTAGAGGTAAGCAACTATTGGGTCCATCCAGCATGGTAGGAAATCAACCAGCTAACCTCTTTACCCTCTGTTATACTGGATCAGGAAATAGCCTGGAGAGGTAAACCTTTGGGTAGGGCCTATCCTTCATTAGCGGCTATCTTAGCAAGGATGTCTGCTTGGTGATTCTGTAAACGAGGGATCTACTCTATCTTAAACCCTTTGAATCGGGCCTCAAGCTGCTGAACCGGTCCAAGGTAAGCTGCCATATTGTCGCCTTTCGTCTGGCAAAGCCCAGTTACTTGATTATCGATGAGCTAGGAATCACTCCTGACATGAAGATAGCCATCATTGAGTTCTGTAACCACTCTCATCCTTACTAGAAGGGCTTCATACCCTGCTTCAATATTAGTGACCTTGAACTCAAACCTTAAGCAATGGCATCATTCCGTTTTCTTTGTGTCAATTAGGATGATGCCCGCTCCATTACCAGTCTGATAGAAAGCTCTATCAGTATAGAGGATCCAGGTCTCTCGGTTAGCTAGCCAGTCATAGAGCTCATGGTTCTTCAATGGGGATAAGATCCCGATCTGCAGTATTTTCTGGATTGGGAAGGGCCGTGAATTCGGCCATAAAATCTGCCAACGCCTGGACTTTGAATGTAGTACTGGCCTTATACTTGATATCATACTGGGTGAGTTCAAGGGCCCAGAGTACTAACCTCCTAGATACATCAGGTCTTTGTAAGAACTGGCGGAGAGGTTGGTCGTTTACTACGACGATCGTGTGAGCCTGAAAAAAGGACAAAGCTTCCTTCCCGAGGTCACCAGGGCGAAAACAAGCTTTTCCACAAGAGTGTAATTCCTCTCTGGTTGGGTTAAGGCTTGGATTACGTTGTAGATAGGTCAGTGAACCCCATCTCCACATTCCTTAACCAAGGCCCCACTCACTGTTGTCTTCGCTACAGCTAGGTAGATCTGCAGTTCTTCTCCGAGTCCCCGTTTAACTAGCAGCGGCATGCTTGCTATGTACTTCTTTAGTGACTGGAAAGCCTGCTCGTTGTCCATGTCCCACTTCATATTTGTCCTCTGTTTGATAACTTTAAATAAGGAAAGGCACTTGTCGGTTGACCAAGATTTGAAACGGTTGAGTGCTGCTATCCGACCAGTAAATACCTGTACCTAATGGTGTAAATATGGACGGGGCCTAAACAGGTCGGTCTGTCCGGCACTCGAAGAGGGACGAGCCATGCATGGCACGGTCCAAGAGGGTGGTAGGTCGGACCAAGCCCGACACGTATTCGGGTTGCGTACCGGGCCATTTGGACTAAGTCGGGCGGGCCGACATGCCACGTCACGTGGAGCTAACATGCTAATCCCAACAGGGCGGCACGTTGGTCCCCCTGTTTTGACCATTTGAATATTTTAAAAATTACTCCCTCCTATGGCTGAATTTTGAAATTTAACAGTTCAAGGTAAAACAAATTACAAAAAGCCCCCCTAAAGTCTTCTGTTTAATATTTTGACCCACAGTTCAAAATTTTCTATAAATATTTCCATCAATTTCATTTTTCATTCACTCTTTCTCATTCTCTCATTCTCTAAAATTTTAATCTCTACACAATTTCATTCAATTTGCTTCTTACTCTCTCTCTACAAAATTTGTAATACTAATTTCCTTTCTTATTCTCTAAAATTTCCACCAACACACCAAAGTTGAAAGATTTATTATTATTATTAGTTTTGTTGAAATATTTTTGTTAGTAAATTTATAATTTTATGTTCAGACTGTAGTTATTAATTGTTATTATTTTTATTTAGTTAGTAAGTTTATCATGTTATGTGCTTACTTAGTTGTTAGTTTTAATATTTTTATATAATACATTAAGATTTTTAAGTTTAGTATTAATTTTAGTATTTTTTTTGTTAGTAAATTTATCAATTTAATTTGTATTAGTGAATTTTAATAATGTTTGTTAGTAAATTTATCAATTTAACTTGAATTAGTGAATTTTAATATTTTTTGTTAGTAAATTTATCAATTTAATTTGTATTAGTGAATTTTAATATTTTTTGTTAGTAAATTATGAATTTTAAGTGTAGTAATTAATTTTAATATTTTTTGTTAGTGTATTATGAATTTTAAGAAAGGGGTTAATTTTAATATGTTTTGTTAGTAAATTATGATTTTTAAGTGTAGTATTAATTTTAATACTTTTTGATAGAAAATTTTGATTTTTAATGCGACTATTAATGTCTATAGAGTTTATATTTGTATTTCAGGAAATGGACCATAACCAGCAACCTTATTTTTCGGGCCGTTTGAACATACTGAACGATAAATTTGATCTTTCCGAGCCGACCCAAACCCGACCCAGACCCAGACCCAGACCCAGACCCAGACCCAGACCCAACCCAGATCTTCCGGTTCCACCATTACACCAACATCACGTCCCAAAAGATTAACATCAAATGTCTGACAGTGTTTCGACGTAGTCGAAATGACACTCCCAGACAGGACGACTGGGCCCAAAGCTAAATGTAAGTTTTGTCCTAAGGAATATACCATAAATAGTAAGGGAACCGGTCATTTGAGAAGGCATATGCTTAAATGTATGCCTACACATGGACATGTAGACACTACAACCTAGCTTTGAGGTGTTCGGGTATCAGGTAGGTTGTTTTTATGGAGATATAAGAGTTTAAATCTACTCCAATTATGGTGTCAGGGTACCCAGGTTATGCGGATCTTGTAACTTTGAGGTGGATCATAGCAGGTCACTCTTACCTGGTATTAAGGAGCATACCTTACCAGGTACCAGTTGAATGGAAAATTTCACATTGACCCCTTACCAAAAATGGCCATTAACACCGGTAGAAGATAGGAAATGGGCTACTGATCCTCGTCATCGTCTGCACCTTCATCAAAGTCAACATCTCGAGAAATAAGGGTGTGCAATTTCGGTTTGATTTGGTTTGGGTTGAAGCTTAATATCAAATCAAAATGATATGTATCGGTTTGGCCATATTTCAACCCAAACCAAACCAATGTGATTTGTCAAACCGATTCAAACCAAACCAAACCAAAATAGCCGGGTTGGTTTGGGTTGATTTGACGGTTTAGGTTTGAACCTAAAAATCATTTTTTGTACTATTAAAAAAATATTTAAATATAAAAATATTAAGTAGGTGTGTTAATTATTATAAAAATTAAAAATATTATATAATTAATAAATTAACAATAAAAGGTATCATAACAGAAAAATAAAAAATAAAACATAATAAAATTCATATTCTAAAATGTAATGGAATAGATGAGTAACTGTATTTTATTTATTTAAAAAATATAATATGTAAAAGAAAGAGAAGTAGTGCAATACCAAATGGTTGATGATAATGAATGAGAAGAAAAAAAACTTTTTATATGATAAGCAAATAAGTATAAATAAAAGTTACCCCAGGAAATATGGATCGGATTTTATTAAATATATAGGTTGGTTTGGGTTGGTTTGGGTTGGTTTGGGTTGTTTGATTGGTTTGGTAAGTGACAAACCGATTAATAATAATTTTTATATGAAACTGAATCAACCCATAAAGTTTGGGTTGGCTTAGGTGAGTTGGTTTGGTTTGGCGGTTTTTTGCACACCCCTATCAAGAAGTTCAGCTCCATCAGTAGCCTGAGCAGACATCATCCTGGCGCTCTCTATGATCTCCTCCCTATTCCAGTTCTCGATGCTCCTCAGATCAAAGGAGGGAGGTAGGGCTCGAACTGCATGGAAGGCTACATAGAAGTAGCCATCTCTAAAAGAAGAATCAACCACAGCCCCAAGCTTTCCACTTTATCACGCAGAGCTTGGTTCTCTCCATCTAGCTCCCAGACCTTATCACTCTCGATGTTCCTCTCTAATGCACATCGTTTGGAATTGAGAGCATCAGTATCATATGCATGTTTATTTTGCTCCACGCTACATTGGGTCTCCTCGGTGGATTTCATGGCCTGGTCTAGGGCATGGCTCAAACCCTGGTTATTTGCATGCAACTAGGCTTGATCATTCTGAACTTTTTCGAGCACGGCAACAACATTCTTAGCACGCCTCCTCAAGGACGTAATCTGTTTGCTTAAGGCGACATTGTACTTAAAGGTCTGCAAATCACCGTAATCAAGTTAGCTACCACCCAAGAACCAAACATGTGTGTATTAAAGTAGTATGAAACAATATGTTTCTCTTTTACCTCGTCTATGAGAGCAGAGCCCTTGGTGAGCATGATATCAGTAGGCATTGAGGTCATGAGGCTCAGACTCTCACCGGGACAGGTAACGATGAACCGGTTCATGACTTTATTTTGACCAATAATCCTTGATTGGGATCAGGTTCGGGTTCGCTATTGGGAAGCCACAACAGTAGTGGCAGTGGTAGTTTCTAGACCCCCATATGTTCTAAGAGGTATTAAAATAGGCGGGAGGGGTGGAATATCAACAGTAGAGGTAGGAGCAGAAGCAACAACAATAGAAGCAGTGGCAGAAGCAGTGGCAGTAGAAGTGGCAACATCCCAGCAGGGGTAGCGGGGGCAACAGAACCCCGACCCACCACCCTCGTCAACCTAGTTGCAAATATATCCATCTGGGTAGAGGGCTTAGAAGAGGGATGATAGGTACTCTTAGTACCTTGATTGGCGTAGGTACTAGTCTGACATCCCCTGTCGGGGTAGGAGGGGAAGAGTGCTCACAATTCTAGCCAATGCAAGAGTTGTTCTAGCAGACTCGGTGATGGGGGATCCAAGTGGATTAGGAAACAGATGAGGGATCTAAGTGGATTAGGAAACAGATGAGGGAGTTGATCTTTTAGCAGACCAGGCTCCCTCTGAACTGGTAATAAGACAATAGAAATCACAAGAGTCAAGAGAGAATTAGAGTACATCAATGTTAAATGGGAAACATAAATCAACGTAATCAGAGAGGTTCATCTTACCTGGAGAAGTAGCAGAGATGCACATATACCGATTCACCCTACTGGCGTTATAAGCATCCGAGGTGGGTGTAAGGTTTTAGATTTGTGTTGGCTTAATTCCATAGCAAAACTTCATTTCTTTGTAATGCTTAGTTGCTTAAGTGATTCGTGATGATAAGAGCTTCAAGGAAGATAAGCAATTACTCATGATGCAAAGTTCGTCTTCAAGAGGATTGGTACTAGTCTTAGATGCTAAGGTATCGAGATTCTTCTTCCTCTTACAAGGCGTAAGCGCAAACACACATATATCATACTTTTGTGTCCCTGCATCATTGTGCATCAATTGGTATAACACATTCACACACTTGACTTTGAATGTTCATGCATTGGTATGAAAGTAACATGTTTTGAAAATGCATGATTGAGGACTATATCTTTGTAGTTTGCATTCTAATATGAAATATGTTTGTATAACATGGATATTGAACTTGATTTTAATCTTATATTATTCATAATTGAGTTCCAATCACTTTGGTTACTCATACTATTGATTTCGAGTTCTAAGTTAAAAGTTATGAAACTTTCCAGTCATGTTGCATACATTGTCTTCGTCTTCATGTATTGAGTTGAATTCTTATTTTTTGGGTTGAGTTTCTTATACTTTCATGTTCGTGAGGGAGTCCCGATTTGTAATCTTCAAACGGATTCAAATTCAGAGTTTGAAGACCAAAGAACGGTTGAAGAATGCGAGAGGAGCGCAAGGGAGGAGCACAATGGCTGAAGGCCATCACATGGTGTGATCCCGAGATGGCGCGTGGCCATTTCGGCCTAGAGGCCTTGCTGCCCCAAGATGCCCATGTGCAATCTTAGGGAGGCTCTAAGGCAAAGGGTCATTTTGGTCGTTTAGGTCTTGTCTCTTTTAAATCCATTCACTCCCTCTCATTTGATAACAAGTTTAGTATTGTTGAAATTTGAAGAGCAAGTGCATAATTTTTCTCTCAACTTTTTGATTTTTGTTTTTGTGATAACTTCTTCAATTCTACTCCGAATCACTTGATTCAAAAACTATTGAGTGTCTTGAAGAGATCTATAAACCCCAAGAATTTTCAAAACCAAAGGATGTCTTGATTTTTCACAGTGATCAAATCTTCAGTTCGAGATTTCATCATTGTTTGGTAAAATCATCTTCTTCTCAGTTTTCTTCTTTGATCTTCTTAGTGATTGCTCTTATTTGATTAAGAAGCATGGCAAGGATGATTTTGATTTCATTTTATGTTTTGTTCTTTTGATTTTCAAGTTTTGCATGAGTTGTGTCCATTTGATTGATTTTTAGCTAAGCTTGATTTTCATGAAAATTGATTCTAGAAATATGTTGTACTTGTGTGCTTAAGTGTTGATTTCTAGATTGATTTCATTTTCTAAGAACTAGGTTGTCTTCAATTGATTTATCTATTTTCATATCTATGTTCTTAGTTGATAACATGCTTAGGTTGTCTAGATATATTTGTGATTGTTCTTTGAAGCATAATCTAGTTATCTTGTTGCATGTTCATAGATTGTGTTTGATCAACATAGCCTATTTGTGTGTGGTTGCATCATTTGCATAAGAACTTATCATTGCCTTGTGAAGAGGTAGGAAGTGTCATATCTTAGAGTGATTCTTTGATTTGAGCAATTGGAAGTCTTAGCTAGAGTCGGGAGGACTCGGATAGCTAAGTAAGTGGAAGTCTCGACGAGGTAGGAGACCTCAGATTGTTGAGCAAGGAGGTCTTACCTAGGGTCGGGAGGATCCAGAAAGGTGAGCAAGGTGGCAACAAGTTCATTAAGTAGGATAAAAGGGTAGTTTCTAGGAGAAATGGTCACTTGAGAGATTGTACTTGTTTTATCTACTAGTGGATTTGATTTTGTCTGTGGTTGCTGATGTGTTGTAAATTCGTATTTTATAAAAACAATACTCGCAAGTGCATGAATCGTGAAGATATCATACAGCGGCAAGTAAGGATCGTTCCAACGAGAAAAAATGATTTTTTTGATTAAATTTAATTCTAATTAAAGTTAAACCGAAAGTAACCAAAAGATTAATGTTGACTGATATAAACTAAAAACTAAATTAAACTAAACTAATGAAAGCAATTTAGAATATTGGTTTGTGATAAATGGAAGAAAAACTAGGTCATCAATGCTCCCCTACTATGTCTACTCAATGTTTTGAATTGACTGTGAAATATATTAATCAAGTTAAGGGTTCGTTATTATCTTAAGTATGATTGTTACCGTATGATTCTGGGATGAATCAAGTGTTCTCAATTACTATTTACCCATAGATCAATGGCGCAAACTACAATCGAGAACCCATTAAGTACAAGAACAATGAACCAAAACCTACTTGCATAGATCAATGCTAAGATCAGTTTTATCCATTCAGTTGAATATTAATTAAGATTATGTATAGATCAATACTCTGACCTCAATCATTAAATTATCAAAACCCTAAATTCATGCCAACATCTGATCATGTATTAACAAGAATAAAGAATTAAGGCATATGGTGAATTGAATGAATCAAAACTTAATTTAATTAAATATAGTCAATTCTAACAAAGAGCATTCATAGAGGTTCACATTGATTCCCCAGTATGGAATTAGTTACACATGACAAAAATAGAAAGAGAAGAGAAACAAACAATAAAACCCATTGAGGCCTCAAACGGATTTTTCAAATCTTCAATGATGAATTCTTCTTCGTCTTCAAATCTTTGAATGCGTAACGATGAATGAAATAATTGTTATGAGTTTTGAAAGATATTGAAAGGTGATATTTGTTGCTTTCTCACTTTGAAAAATCGATAACTATATATATATATATATATATATATATATATATATATATATGTTCAATTTTAAGTTTAGAATTCCCAAGTCAACAAGGAATATGCACGACCGCTCCCTAGACCGCGGCACGGACAGCTTGCCCAGACCACGGTGAATGAAGTGAAGTGCTTTCTATGATGTTCCGCGGTGGAGACCGCTCTGGAGGCATGACCTTGACAGCGGTACAGACCGCGATTATTGAAGATGACATGGCTGTGATTCTCCGCTCTTTAGACCGCGGTGAAGGCATTGCTTTGGCAACGACCTTTGTAGAGGTAATTTACAAAATTACCCTTCTTTGCTTCAAATCTTCCAAACACAACATTAAAGTCCAAAGTCCTGAAACATGCTCAATCACCCAAATTAAATACCTAAAAATGCTCAAGAAACAAGAAATTAATCGGAGGAAAGGGGATTAAAAACATATGTAAACAATGATCGATCAGTTGCTAACCCGTGGATGTTTTCTCTTCGGAGGCTTACCACATAAAAATCTTGTGTCTTTGTTTGCAATTTTCATTAAGCATTATTATAATTGCATTGTTTTAAAAGAAGACTAAAATTTGATACCTATTCACCCCCTCTCTAGGTATATTTACACTATAAAGATAAAGGGAAATTCAGTGGGATACTCTAGGTTGATACAATTCCGGTCAACGGTCGCCTTCAGGATCGCCCTAGGTTCGGTGGAGAGAAAAGCTTTGTTTGCCGCTGAACTGAGTAGGGACCTCGAATTGCCTCCCACCGATATGAACGTAGCTTTTCTTGTCTCTACCAACTACCACCCATTCTTCTTTCCATGAGGCATCCTTTTTTGTAACGCCTGGTATAATAAGCTTCAGGTTGTTCTTTGCTCGATCATATAACTGCCTCTTCAGACCAAGAGAGTTTGCAACAATTTAAAAAATGAACCTCAATTCATCAGGTCCCAGATCCCGATCGATGTTATGCCTCTCACATTGCTCCTACCACAACACCAAGAACCCAACCAAATACCTCCAAAAGCCCAGTGTCAGCTGGAGAGGTGCAAGCTGTAAGACATGAAGAGCCTTACAGAGTGTAGGGTGGAGAGGAAACCTAACCCCACTATTAAAAGCTGAATCATGAATTGGGAGCACACCGAGGGTGGGGGTGTACACATCATACCCCCGGTGTGGTATCATGATAGTGATGCCTTCAGGGATCCCGAATTGACTTCTCAAGCGCCTAACAGTGGCATCTGTGACGGTCGAATCTGGAATCACACGGTAGTCGTAAGGGAGAGCAAGTGTCCCTCCAAGTGGTATCGATTCTGCAACAACGAGATTTACACCAACTTCGAATCTACCAGATTCTTCATCTAAATCCCTCCCAACAATCTCCAGCTGCACATTAGAGTTGTTTGAGAAACCAGCCCTGATGGCAATGTTCCGATTTGAGTGACAACACTGAAGTTAAGGGATACCGTTTTTCCCTATGTCCTCCTCTCGAACCCTCTTCCCACGTGCCAGATTCGAGAAGTCACCTTCCACAAGTCGGTCTACATTATCATTATCAAAGTTCGACATGGCAATAGCAGAGTTTTAATTTGAAATTGAAGGTAGGAATCCTAAAGAAGACAAGGAAGGCAAAGAAGAGATTAGGGTTTTTTGAATTTTGATAAAAAATAAAATTTGGAAGCGTGAAGAAGGCGAAGAGAGAAGCAGGTATAAATAGAGAATCACATTCAAGTAGGGAAAGAAGACGAATTCAGTGATCTTCGGCTTGCAGGCCAAGGTTAAACCCTAATGACAATATGTATAAATACACGGGCAAAAGCACATAGAAAGGAGACTCGAGACCTAACACTTAGTTCTGCACCTAGAATTAAGCAAGACATTCATCATTGATCGGATTTTTCCACTTATCGACACGTACGGAATCGCCATCTCCAGTTTGTTTAAGAGAAAAGAGAGATTGAAAGTTACGTCCAGTTATACTACTAATATCAACATTTTGAAAAAACAATGCCCATAATCAGATTTCCATACAGTTTGATAACCTCTCTATTCCTAACACCATTTTTATCCATCACATCTGGTACCGAAGGTACCTACCCCAACAGCGACCTCCTAGGTAGCAGTCATGAGGGTGTTAATTGAGATTCCTTACCTAGAGCGAATTCTCGATTAACAATTATAAATTATAATTTTTTTGATTAAATATAAATTGTCCAAAATCTTTTAAAAAGAAATAAAAAAGAATAAAAAAACAATGAGAGTCGTGGATTTGGATGTGGTGAAGAAGAAAAAGATTCGATGGTGACAAAGAAGAATAATAAGTAGAAGAAGAAGAAGAAGAAGAAAAAGATCAGTGGTGGCGGTGAGCTGAAGAAGAAGTAGACCAGATTGGGAAGAGAGAAGATGAGGAAGAAAGAAGATGAGGAACAGTGAAGAGAAAAAAGAAAAAAAAAACTATTGTAATTTTTTTGAACCACAAAAACAAAAACAAAAACAAAAACAAATATTTTTTGTTTTTCAAATATTTCACTGTTAACACTGGTTTTGTTTTTAGTTTTTTGAAAATAAAATGAAAAACAGTTAACGAACGCGAATTTGAAATCATTTTTGGAAAACAAAAACAAAAGCTTACTGAAAACAGTTACAGGACGGGGCCTTAAGGCTCAGTTTGGCATTGCTTCCCCAGCTGCTTTTGGAGCCAAAAGTGATTATGGACCAAAGACATGGTGTTTGGTAAAATCGTGGGGAAGTACTTTTGGTCATTTTTAGCTTCTCTCAACAGAGTTTTTGAGAAGCTACAAATACATGCTTTTAGATTTTGGTTTTTGCTTTTAGAAAACGTGCTACAGTGATATTAAATGAAATTTTACCAACTTTCCAACTTTGTTCTTGCTTTTAACGAAATTTTCCAAAAATAAAAAAATGGGCTTACATTGTTGTACAAAAAAATGTTGCCATATCTGTACAAAAAAATGGAGTTAATTAATTCAATAAAGTAGAATAAAAAATAAATAAAGAAATAAAGTTAAATGAAAAATAAATAAATAAATAAATAAATGGGGCTAATTAATTCAATAAAGTAGAATAAAAAATGGGGCTAATTAATTCAATAAAGTATCATAATTATATAACACTTAACACTAAACACAAATAAACAAGAAAAATGCAAAGTATAAAACATTATGACCATTTAGATGTCTATGTCATTATAGTAATTTTACACACTCACAATACTTTTTACTTCAGTTTACCAAACACATTGAAATTGCTTTTAGTTCTCACAGCAATTTTAAAAATCAATTTACCAAACAATCAGTTGATTCTTCCCACAACAATTCCAAAAGCAATCCCCCCCCCCCCCCCACAACAATTCCAAAAACACTTATCTCCATAACACAACAATACCAAACTGGGTCTAAGTGTCTTTGTGCAAAACTTCAAGGGGTAAGTGTAATAATCGGTCGATATCTCCTTCATGTTCAATATATTAGTTGTCTCAAATATTTAGGGGGAATTACAGTTTGGTCCTTATATTTTAAGAAAACCCCACTTTTTTACTCCACTTAGGTGTATTAAGGTCTTTGATCATCGTCTTTTTGGAAATACATCAAATTGGTTCTTCAGTTAGTCGACTGTTAGTCAAAACTAACTGTTTTAAGGGTAAAGTAGTACCTTTAGTCATGTTTTAATGTGTAAAAGGAGAACTCTAATTAGAATTAACAATGAATAATTTTTGAAACTCCATCCACTTCTTATCTAAATACAAATCGTAAATATATATATATATATATATATATATATATATATATATATATATATATATATATTTGTCTCCTAACTAATCACAAATCATTCTTGATGATATATAACGAAAAACTGAACTATCAATCTTCTTAAACAGCCGATTAATTAATTGCACAATACAAAATAATAAAACATACACACACTCAATAGTAAAATTCAATGAAAACACAAAAAGTCTGAAAATTGCAACAAACTCAGTCGATATCCAACTCAATTTAATCAAACCTAATTGTATAGAAACAAAATTGCCAACATTACACATCGTAACCCCCAAACAAAACCGTATAAAATAAAATACTAGATTGATTGAAATATGAAAATATATAAAACAAAGAGATAAATATATAAAACATATATATATATATATATATATGTTAATAACCAAATTTGGCAAGGGCCCAAATGGAAAATTTTCACCCAGTTAGCACCTGATAGAAAGCATCTCCACACCCGGATAGGTACCAGACACAATGGTTTACCTCGAAGTGCAAGACCAAGCACAACTTAGGTACCTCGACATCATCAAAGTAGCAAGATAAAGCTCATGCACTCTCGCGGACCAACTGGTACCTAAGTACCTTGGCATTACCCGGTTAACCCGTCAAGGTACTTATCCTACAGGAGGGAAGATGCCCATAAAGTCTCTAGGAGATCGCAAAGCTCCAGTAAAATCAACCAGACACCTCGCTACCAGAATGCTACCTCGATGTACCTCACCAGAGAAACCAATCAAGCGCCACATTGCCAAAATGATACCCAAGGTTACCCCGTTAGCAGGCTGATGCCTCAGGATACCTTACCACCGCCATCAGTCAAGCTCCACCTCACTAGGATGGTACCTCAAGATACTTCGCCAATATATGTGTACTCCAAGATACTCTACCATATCAATGTGTCAATGCTTTGAAGTATCACGCCAATAACAGAGGAAGTCGAATTATTCTCCAAGGTGAAAGCAAACACCATGCACGCATAATTATAGCGACAGAGTCTAAAAAGGAAACAAACACTTTTCCTACCAAGATATCCTCCACCAACCAATTCTCTAGGGTCAATCATATTAAACATAAAATCTCGCCAAATAGAGGAAGAAAATCAATCCAACGATCTTTGACTTATTCACCAAGAAAAAACCGTAGCAGCTTCGGGTATAAATAGAGAAATCAAAAACAAAAAGATGGGGACTTGAACTCTACAATCGGAGTCAAGGTTAGCCATCACCATTGAAAGTTGTGTCCATTTATCGACAGATACAAGTCCGCCACCTCCAAATTAGTTAAGCAAGAGAGACAGAGATTGAGAGTTTCACACCATTATATTGTTTTCATTTTGTTGTATTCATTGCTTCATTTGATCAAGAATATCATCTAATACACCATCACTTATTTCATTAGTCTCACTCATTTTTACTTGTGCAACCAGTACCGAAGGTACCTACCCCGATTGCGATCCTCCGTGGTTGTGGTTCTGAGGGTGTTAATTGAGATTCGTCTCCCATAGCGAATTTTCGGTTAACAATATATATATATATATATATATATATATATATATACAAAAATTTCCACATAAGTGCACACCGATGAAATTATATAAAGACATTGAATGTGAGTCATTCATTTTACATACTTTGACTTGACATGTATGCACTTGTCAAAGCTCTTTTATAAGTGAGTGTCTCATATTTAATGTCCCTATATAATTCCATTAGTGTGCATTGATAGAAAAAGGATTATATATATATGCATCGAGAGAGCAACTGACGTTGGTGACAATCGCAGCTGTGAGGTATGTGTGGGTGATGATAGGCATCTGCTTGTACCAATCTTCAAGAGCTTAGGCCATTTTTTTGTTTTGTTTTGTTTTTTCTTTGTAATTGCTTCGATAGATCAATGAATAAAAAGAATTGCTTGAAACCCAAGATAAAAAATGATTCTTTATGTCTAGATTTTGAGTGAAGAATTAGGAAAAACAAAAATAAATTAAAGGAATTTTGATTCGGAGATCTCCATGGATCTCCACCGATTTTTAAATTTTGTTTTATTTATTTATTTATTTTAGTTTTTTATTTTTTTTTTAATTTCAATTTTCAATTATTTTAAATTTGATCTCCACCAATTTTTGTTCTAACTAATTTTGATGGGAAAAACCGTTTTTTTAATATTTTCGGTTAACGTTGACTTTCTATTTTTTGGTCAAATGACCAATTTGATGTGTTTCCAAAAAGAAAAGGACATAAGACCGTAATACACATAATGGTACGTTTGGTAAAAAGGAAAGAAAATATGAAGGATAGAAAGATTTGAAAGGATAGAAAAGATGAGAGAAAGAAAGAAAAATAATATTCCATTGAGCTGTTTGGGAAACAGGAAGGAAAGAAGATTGGATGGAAAATCTTTTTTATCAATTTTACTATCTTACCCTTATATTATAGTTTATATATTATATATTTTTATAGGGGCGGGCACGGTTCGATTCGATTCGATTTTGGGTAAAACCGAATTGAACCTAAAAATTTTAGATTCCTCCAAAATTGAACCGGATTGAACCTAATAAGAATGTGAACCGAATTGAATTGAATTGAATTGAACTGAATTTGATCGATTCGATTCGGTTCGATTCGGTTCGATTCAATTAGGTTTTGGGCCAGCTAACTTAATGGGTCAGCTAACTTAATGGGTCTTTTCAACTTGTTTTTAACATTATTTGGTTGTTTGATACTTATTTTAACCATTTAAATAGCCCAAAACAAAAAAAAAACCCAAATCAAACCTAATTTTTTAAAAAATAAAATTATATAAGTTAAAATCATATTACATAATAATAAGTTAATAATAAATTCATTCCAAACTCCAAACTAATAGTTCAAAATACAGTTAATAAGAATACATTACATAATAATATCTTCCCAAAAATAAATAATCCAACTCGAAATTAAAATTACAACTAGTTGAGTAGTCAACTAAAATAACATTTCAATTTTAGTTTCCACACCACATTCCACAATCCACAAGAAAAAATGCATTCTATTTTATCACTCCACCAACTGTCTGCAGATTAAAAAAATGAAAAATTATACACACTGTTATTTTATATATATACACACACACAGTTATTTAATGAATCTATATATATCTATACACACATATTATACTCACGGTTATCAAACATGTATATCTATGTAACAACGGCAGATTATACAAACATGTACAATGAATATTAGTTTAAACTACACTCTTTTCATTTTTTTCTTTTTTGGCAATAATTGTACAAGTTAATTTGGTACATGTCAGTTCGACAAAACCTAAAGTATCAAATGTAAATTAATATAAGAAAAGAAGTACTAAATGTAACTTTAGTGTGTTCCATTGGCTTGTAACGTGTTGAATAAGCAAGGGACAAATTACAGTAAAATTATCTTTAATCTTCTGAGTAAATTCCTTAACAAACACTCTCTTAACAAGAACTAAATGCATTTGACATCTATTAATGATGCAAAAATGCTGGCTAGTTAAAGAGCATACATCAACTAATAGAAAAAAAAATGAACTAATCATATTGATATCACATGAACAACAAACCAAGGTTCGTATGGTGCCTCTAATGAGCCTGAAGGGACAACTAATTGGTAGTTTTATAAAATCCAGAGAACACAAGTAACCAAAATTCTCATATATCAATTCTCATATGTCAAAATTCTCATTTATCAACCCCAAAACAGAAAGCCTAAATAAAGCTTCGTTTTATTTTTGAAAGGCTGTAATATTATTGAAACAAAAATCAGAGGAACAAAACCCATAACCAGCGCAGCAGTTGTTAACCCACGAACTGAAAAATGGAAAGTCTAAATCAATTTTAGAAATCAGATCGAATTCAACCCGTCTGACTCAGAATTAGACAGATCGAAAGCTAGAGTTTTGTGTGCACTGGAATACAACAAGACAAAGAAAAGCACAAATACAAGACAGAGAAGGGATTTTTAAACCACAAACACTAACAGATCAAGCTTGGTTAACCCACAAATCAACAAATCAGTTTAGAACGAGTTTAAGAAGAATAAACTAACTAAATCAAAATTTATCTTTGCCTTGTTCAAGCAGATCGGAGAGTTGAAGAAGAGTAAATCAGATGAGTTGAAGCTGGAAGGTTGGTGAATGGCGATGAAAAAAACCAGTGAAACAAAAACAAAATATTAGGGTTTGTGGGTTAACAACATTACGGTAATATTTTTTGATTCGAAGAAAATTAAAAGAAGAAGAAGAAATTAGAAGAAGAAGAAGAGAAATTAACAAACCTTGTAGTTGTAGGAGCAGATCGAATGTTGAGGAATGGAGAAACAGAGCAGATCGGATGTTGAGGAATGGAGCTGAAGCTGGAAGGTTGGTTAATGGCGATGAAGACGACCACTGAATCAAAAACAAAATATTAGGGTTCATGGGTTAACAACATTACGGTAATATTTTCTGATTCGAAGAAAATTAAAAGAAGAAGAAGAAATTAGAAGAACAAAAAGAGAAATTGACAAACCTTGTAGTTGTAGGAGCATATCGAATGTTGAGGAATGGAGAAACAGAGCAGTTCGAACGTGTTGAGAAGGCTGGTCGTGAGTCCAGAGAGTTGATCAGTTGAAGTTGAACTTGGCTGCTGGTCGTGTAAGTGGAGAGTAAAGAAGAAAATGTTAGGTTTTTTTTTACTTATATAGCCGGTTTATTCGGTTCAAACCGGTTTGAACTGAAAATCAATTCTATTTTCAAATTTTAAATCGGTTTAAACCGAATTACCTTATGAATCGATTCAAATACCCTTTTTTCGGTTCGATTCGGTTCGAATCGTAACTTAATGTCCATCCCTATATTTTTATATTTTTATATTTTATAAATAAATATAATTAAAATAATATTGAATCCAACTTTTTTGTTACAAAATGATTTCAAACTTCGTAATCTAATGTTTTACAAATTTATTTTAAAAAATAAAATTTTAAGTAAATTAAAAAAAGGGTAAACTTGTAATTTTAGTTAACAAAAAAATCAATCTCATTTTCCTCTCTATTTGTGGGTCCCACCCACCCATTTTTTCTTTCCTTCCGTTTTTCTCTCCATACAAAATATACACTTTCCCTTTTTCTTCTCCCTTTTCCTTCCTACCAAACATACCCTAACACTATGTTTGGTATGGAGGAAAGAAAATAGAAATGATAGAAATATTTGGAGGGATATATAAAATGAGGGAAAGAAATGAAAACAATTTTCCATTGAGTTGTTTGGTAAACAGGAAAGAAAGAAGAAATGTTTTATTTCTTTTATTTGGTATTGCTGAGGAAAAGATAAAGGATGGTAAATCTTTTTTATCCATTTTACTATTTTACCCTTACATTATAGTTTATATATTATATATTTTTATATTTAATAAATAAATATAATTTAAATAATATTGAATCCAATATTTTTTTTTACAAAATGACTTCAAACTTTTAACCTATTATATGTATAAATTAAAAGTTCATGCTTTACAACTTATTTTTAAAAATAAATTTTAAGTTATTTTTTCTAGTTGTACTGTATCTTTTTTTCAAAAAAAAAAAATACTTTCAATTTTTTTTTTAACAAAAAAAAAATGTAGATGGAATTCTTTTGGATAAAAGCTATACGAGTCACAAATTAAGAAAATGTATAAGATGATTTTTGTTACTCCCACCTTGAGTTAGTATATCCCAAACTATATATATGTCAAATATTCATTAGAGAGAGCTTTAATATGTGCCAACATATCAAATTGAACAAATTTATGTGTTTTATTTTCTTGTTATGATGAAGTCTTTTTCCAATATATAAAATATATAATGTTACAAACAAATAAATTTAATTTATAACCATTTATATTAAACGTAAAAGAAAATAAATTAAAATTTGAAATAGAAACAAATAATTAAAAGACAACTAGAAATGTAAAATAATATTTAATATATTTAACTAATTATAAGTGCACTATAAAATATAGATAATTAGCATTAACCCTGCACATATCTAACTTCACGAAAAGATTTTGAGTTACAAACATTCATCATATGTAGTAAAATTGTACAACACGTTGAAGTTGTTAACCGTCAAGCCTATTAACCAAAAGAGTCATGTTCAATATGCAACACAAGTAACCAAAAAACATGTATCCAGGTAACATATTCTCCAAAATCTATCAAAAAGTCATATCTTTTTATATCTTTTGAGGCGCTTGTTGGCTGGGTATTGTATTATTGAGAAAAAGACTCAGAACAAGTATTGTTTACCTCATCCAAGTGCTCAACATCCATAACATGATTTGGGCTACCTTCTATTTCCCATTGTTGAACCTTTTCTTTTGCACTTATAGCACCTTCACCATTAGCTTTATCCTTTGCAAAGAGCTCACTTAGTTTGTCATAATGATGAATTGGAGTATGCCTCCATTTCTTTGCATTAGGTTTTGCCTATGATATATAAATAAGGTTAAATAATATTAGTAATACTATCATAAGTTAAAAAAAAACCCTATCATTCAAGTACAAAAAATAACCTCAATATTTTGAATGAAAAAAAATAACCTCAATAAGAGAATTCCAAACTTTTGGCTTTGCCTCAAACAATTTATTATTTGGATTCCAAACAAAATCACTTAAACCCTTAAAAGAGATCATGACATGTATTAAAATTAGTTCTCAAAGTTTTCATTCGATTCTTCAAGTGTTCTTTGTCGAAGGGATAATTAAGCTCATCTCGACAAACTTTTAGCACATTATTATTAGCAGTTGTAGTAAATGTTCCATCCACCCTATTTCCATTTACTTGTTGCTCTAATAATGCATCAATTAGCACGATGTCCATTTGCTTAGACCACTTAATAGTGTCTTTTCTTGGTTCTTCACCATCCACATGGTTTATCTTCGGTTTCTTAGGCATTTTCACAATCTACTGTTAAAGAAAACAATTATATTACACAAAAAAGTTAGCAATATGGATAAGAAAATGAAAAAAAAATAAAAAAAATAAAAAAATAATAGCTAATAATTTCAATATAAAAAAGATATCTAAATTGCATCAATTGAATTGGTAGAACATTATCAACACCACAAAATAATACAAAAAAAGATACTATTTCACAAAATGAATTGAAAATCATCCATTAGATTGATATTCTACCACAAAATATCCAAAACAAATAGAATATCAACTAAATAACCTTAAAGGTTATACCAAAGTTTTTCATAAAATAGATTAGTACTAAATGATCAAAATATCATTGTCTCTGTTGTATGTAACCTTGCCACATCATTTTTGCAATTTCATCGCGAATAGCCGCCCCCAATCTAGCATCCTCATTATCCTTTCCTCTTGAGTAAATGTCCTCCGATTGTGGTTCACTATTCCAAAGCTCTTGATCAACTTCTCTGAGTATTTGTTCATCAGGATCCACACCCACTAAATAGTTGTACAATATACAACATGCTAAAATAATTTTCGTAAGTGTCCGAGCAGGAAAATGAGATTCTGTTCCAGTAGAAATGATAGGAAACCGTTTCTTAAGCACCTCAAATGCTCTTTCGATTACATTGTGTAAAGAAGCATGACGAAGGTTGAATAATTCTTGATAATTTTTAGGAGCAAGCGTTGAGTACTCTTTTAAATGATAACGTTCTCCTCTGTATGGTGTGATGAGTCCACTTTGTAACATATAACCAGTATCAACCAAATAATATTTTTTATTTGGATTGACAAGTTTATCCTCTCATTTTAATGCATTGTTTATAATTCTTGAATCAGATGTGGTTCCTTCCCATCGGGAAGCACATAAGTAAATCTCATATCAAATCCATATGTTGCCATAACATTTTAAGTAGGATATTCTTTTCTTCCACGAACATGTGTTCCATCAATGGCTCCTACACAATTCTGAAATTAACACTAATCAAGTCTAAGGTTTATATATACTATATGCATATATGAATTAGCATTAAAATCATGCTCAAAGTTTTAGAGAAGTTTTTTACCATAAAATAAGGATAGAACCCATGGCTATCGACTACTTCTTGAGAAACTTCTATGCCATTTGGTTGCCTTAAAAATTGATCTTCTAAGGTAATAATTGGTCGTAGTACCTCATGAAAATGTCGACTTATTGTCTCCCCTGATCAACAAAAAAAGAAAGAAATTGTACGATTCTTAGCATTATGGGCTAAAACATAAAGAAATTTTGCTACTTGTTCTTCTACTACTGAATTCCTATTATCTTTAAGCCGACTAGTAGCTAGAAGCAATTCACACAACCTAGCAAATGCATCTGGCCCCATACGAAGAAAGTCATGGCATTTCTCAGTTGTACTAAGTTGGGTCATGAGTTCTCTTCTCACTTCTCTGTTTCTCCAAAAATGTTACCGAGACTTCTATCAACAAATCTTGAACAACAATATAATTGCATTACACATATCAATTCGTAAAGTCTTAATTCTGAATCTATATTAATACGATAACCTGAAAATAAAACAATGAAAACAATTAAAAAAATAAAGAGTCTTCTACTCTCTTCTCACCTTCCTCAGATTGCCTAATGGGAAGACAATTTTGTTATACGTTCATTGTGAGTGAGAGTAGGGACCCCCTATATATAGTATAACTTTATAGAATCCTAACCCATAAAGGATTCTCAAAACCCTAATAGGATGGCTAGTCCTAATAAGAATACTAGGCCACACATATACAATAGCCCATACCATATCTTACATATATTTAATGTAGTTAAGGTGCACCGAGCCCAACAAATATTGATCACATTAAACATTCCAATCAATTCGGTTTTTTTACAAACTCAAAATATAATGTAATATGTTGCTCACAATTTTATAAAAATCTTACATTCTCCCACTTGAGCTACATAGACATTATTATTTTAGTTTTAAAAAATTCATTTTAGAAAACGACTCTCCGAACTGACAAACAATTATATGTGACCACAAAGAATGTTTAAGAGAGTAACACCTTCCTTCCCCTTAGTCCAATAGAACCTTAAGTATCCAACTACATAGATCATTACATCTTTAGTCAACATAAGACTATATGTAATCAAAATACCCTTAGCTCTACCTACCCGGGTAAAATGGTATGTATGTGTGGTATGGAAATTACATGTAGATGTGATCATCATGTCTATTTTCATATAGGTCTCACTTCGCATTATACGAAGCAACTTAAGACGAGCAACTTAATGTCCTAAGCATTTTACACTCATTGATCAAACACTTTGGGCAAAAACTTTATGTCTTAAGTAATGTTCACTTATCGGTAAAAACTTTATACCTTATGAGTGAAATGCCCCCTCAAACTAAAAGTTTGAGATTTCTTGCCATAACCAACCATCCGTGTGCACACAATAATAAATATGGAAAACATCTTTACATGCATATACAATACATTCTCGAGAATATGAAACAAACATGTATAGAATAAATGCAGTTAATCTAATTAAAGACAACTCCCACTAACCAAACACATCAAAAATATCAATTATCCAATACATGATATAACATGCTCCATAAAACCTCCGGAGTCAAATATCTTGGTTAGTGTATCAAGAGTTATTTCACTTATGGCTATTAAAAACTCGCAACTCTTAAATCTTCTCTCACCACAATATTCATATGGTTAAACCTCCGAGATCTCTTAACATATTCAGAAAAGATAAATACAGTGAAATTATCACAATCTACCTCAAAATATGATTTCACAATCAAAATTCTTTAAAGTTGCAATATATAAAGCCACATGTGAGCATGAAACAATTAACCTCTACAAATACTATGAAACCTCCTCCCCCCTCCCTTCCCCCCTTTTTTTAACACTATCTATTGATACATGTCGAATTAGTTTGAAATCCGCAAATTCTAATAATGTAATAATATAATCAATACATAAATATTAAGTTTACATCAAACTATCATTTGCGGATACATACATGACCTTTTTCTTATGAGAACGCTCCAATTTACTTGAGGAATTAAAAACTTATGTAAGTTTATCACTTTTACCAAGAGGTACCTCAAACAAGTAAACTTGTAATCATACTAACCCTTCAAGTGCTCTATTAATATATTTTCTCGATATCATTATCAAAATCTTAATGTCACATAAATGACAACATAGAACACATAGAAAATAAACTTACTCCCACTGACCCTCAGTTATGTCTAATGGTAAAATAAAACTTTTAACCAAGTCATAAAATGCCAATACTTATTAAACTAAACACCATTGTCTAGAAACTTGATTAACTATGTCAACGAAGTTTTAAAGTATGTAAACTTAATACTCGTTTTCCAAGTAAAACCTTCAAGCCATAAATCTGACCATATGACTTTCAACCAATTAGTTTGCAACTATTTGACAACTAAGTCAAAACCCTAACTCCAATGACATCCAAAATTACAATTCAACAAACTTGACATTTATTCAACATAAATATCTCAAACACAAGCTTTCTTCCTTAAACGCAAGTCTTTTATATTATACATTCTTAACATCACTCTCTCCCCCTAAAAATGTATAGTGCCTAGATACAATTATTCTCATAAATAAAATAAGACAAGTTTTATGAACTATTCCCAATAGTTTCTAATCTTTGCAGTCATATCCTTATATTTTATGAGGTCACTTTTAATTCAATTAATCAAAAGACTTAAAACTGAGAATTTAAAATAATCAAAATGTCCTACGAATCAATTATCTCAATTCTACCTTTGGTCATGTGATTAAAAGATCATATCTAAACTACAAGAATAATCTTCAATCTAATTCTAAAACCTAAAAGTAGAATTTAGAATTCGAGAAGAGTTCGAAGACCCATAAAGATTATTATTTACAGAAATCACCATATAACTCGCTAGGCGAAATCATAATCAAGAATCTATTATCTTGAATAAGTTTCAAGATATTAATTTAAATTCTAAGTCTTATTATGAAAATTGTACTTTGCTATACAAGACCAAAATCAGAAATATCATCCAATAAAACTTTTAGAGGTTAAAGATAATCTAAATATTATCATGAATTCATATGAATTAAAATAAAACCTCTAAACTACTTGGTCCCTATTAAATACCGAGGTCATTGAAAGAATTTATAATATAAAATGTATCACAATAAATAATCCACTAAGAGCTTAATTGAAAATTAATCAAATAATTCAAAACATAAATTAAGGGGTACCTTTTCTTGCGATAACAAATTATTTTATCTCCTCAGTATTTATTTTCTTTGACTTGCTATGTTGAATTGTCAAAATTTTCAGACTACTTCCTATGGTGTTTGTACCCTATCACCTTTATCAAAATGATAAACAAAAGACATAACTTTATATAATAGACTACTTCCTCAGTATTTATTTTCTTTGACTTGCTATGTTGAATTGTCAAAATTTCCAGACTACTTCTTATAGTGTTTGTACCCTATCACCTTTATCAAAATGATGTATTCACGTAGTGAACTAGTTGTTAAGATTCCATATTATTCGTTAGATTGATTAAGGTGATAGGGACCCCCTATATATAGTATAACTTCATAGAATCCTAACCCATAAAGGATTCTCAAAACCCTAATAGGATGGTTAGTCTTTATAAGAATACTAGGACACACATATACAATAGCACATACCATATCTACATATATTTAATGTAGTTAAGGTGCACCGAGCCCAATAAATATTGATCACATTAATAACGGGTTTTATCTGGTCAACTCTCACTTACTTAAATATTCCAATCAATTCGTTTTTTTTTTACAAACTCAAAATATAATGTAATATGTTACTCACAATTTTATAAAAATCTTACATATGTTAGTTAGTTTTTCCCAAATCCCTCACATAGTTTATCTATTTTGTTATTAAAAAATAAAATAAACACTACAATTTTGATAATTTACCACAACCAACTCATCCCTCAAAATTTGAGAGTTTATCTAACTAATTTCATGTTTGCACATACTTAGCTAAAAAGATCATACAATTTATAAAAATAAATTAAACTAAATAATCATTAATTGAGTCACTCATTTGCTTAAAATTAGAGGAAATTAGTTAAATTAGAAAACAAAACCCATTAAAGCAATCAAGAAGAAGAAAAAAGATAGTAACCTGTTAAATTAAAATTACGTTTTTCAAATAAATTGGATTGTTTCCACAAAACCAGGGATTACAACCAATTAAAGTAATAAAAAAAAAACAATAATCTAATAACCCATGAAATAAGCATCACATTTATAAGAAATTTGGAAAAAAATCACATATCAGGAAGTTGAGCTTTTCTTATTCCTACTTTTGCTCCAATTTTATCCTCTTCTCTTCTATGTCCCGCCACAATTGTTCTTTTGGCGTTAATTCTGTGTGTGAATATATATATATATATATGGCGTGTGAGAGGATTGGAAAAGGCCAAATTTGTAATTTCATTTAATCTCAAAGCCAATCTATCTTTCCTCTCCATTTTCCTCCCATTTTTGGGAGGATTAATATTTGTAGGTCCCACAAATAAAAATTTTCTCCCATTTTTTCCTTTCATCCATTTTTCCCTTTGTACCAAACACATACTTTTTTATTTTCCTCTATCTTTTCCTTCCACCCTTTTCTTTCCTCTCCCTTTTCACCGAAACATAGCGTAAGTGAGGTAAAAAGGTGAGGTTGCCTTAAAGATAAGGACCAACTTGTAATTCCTCCAAATATTTATGAGCAAAATTATTTATGGAAGTTTTGTTTTTGTATATTTTAGCTATTGAGCAGACATACCTAATTATCCACTCATATATTAGGTATCATTAGAATTTAAATCCTTATTTGTTCTAATAACATTAAAAAATTAAAAAATTACTTACCATTGTAACGGTGGGTGTTGTTGATTCTATTAATATACCAAATAATGAAATCCAATTATAGGATGATGTAATCATTCTATATTTGGTTGGAATTTAAAATATTTTACGAGCCTAGATGTATTAAATTCAAATTTGTAAAAAGTTCATAAAAATATGAGGTATTCAATCCAAAGATACAAATAAAATTTAGGTGTATTCAATTCAGACTTTAAAAAGGTCAGAATAAATATATGTGTATTAAAAAAGTCATTATCTTTGTAGATTTTGTTTAAATGATGAAATTTGATGGATTTTAAAATGAGATTTATAAATATAAGAACCTATAATAAATCTTACCCTACTCCATAAATTTTGATGGATTTAACTTTTATAAAGTTCATGAACATTTTGTCTCTTGATATGATGATTGAAATGTATTGAAATTAATTAATTATATATATATATATATCTAACAATTTTCATTAGTGCTGTAAAAATGGACCAGTCCCAAGAGGGTCGGTCCGTCCGGCCCGTCAAGGTTCATGGGTCGGATCAGGTCCGATATGTGAAATGGTGTACCGACCTAAGCCTGGCACGTAGGCGTGCCACATGCCAGACCATGGGTGATCGGTCCGGCGGTGGCACAGTGGTCCAGCCCCGGTCCGGCCGTTTGGTCCGACGAATATTTTTTTAAATTCTTTTCCCACCAATCACCAACGATTGGAGCCAAAAATAATTACAAAAACCCCTCGACTCTTATATTTTATATTTTGACCCACATATCTATTTTTTCTATAAATACCCCATTCATTCCATTTTTCAATCACTTTCTCTCATTCTCTCAATCTCTCTACATTTTCCAAATCTCTACACATTTTCATTCAATTTGATATTTACTCTCTCTCTCTACACATTTTGTAATAGTATTATACTAATTTCCTATTTTCTATCTATCTATTAGGGGTGGGTATTAAGTTTCGAATCGAACCGAATCGAATCGAAAAAAGGGGGTTCGGTTCGGTTCGTAGCTTCAATTAGTTTAAACCGGTTCAAAAAGTGAAAATAAAAAAAAATTAGGTTCAAACCGGTTTGATTCGGTAAAAACCGGATTGAACCGAACAAACTGCCTATATAAGTTAAAAAAAACCCTAAAGTTCTTTGACCTCTTTAGTCTTTACCTCTTTCTCGACGACTACACTGGCTCCCCTTACATAGCCTCTCTGTTCCTCACTTCCTCTGTTCCTTAACATCCGATCTACTCATCTCAACGTTGTTCCTTATGCCCTCAACCTCCGATCTGGTTCTACAACTACAAGGTTTGTCAGTTGTGACTTTCCTCTTCTTATTTTTTTAAATATTATACTTCTTCTTCTTCTAATTTTATACTAATTTTCTTGTTTCACATCTGCTCGACTTCCTGGCCAACCAAAGTTTCAATCCTTCAACGAGACATTTCGTCAATTCGTCTAATCTGATCTTATTCATCTTGTTGGATCTGCTTGAACTAGACACAAAGGTAGTTGTTGATTTAGCTTTATTTCTTTCCTAGTTTGTTTTAGTTAGCTTTTTTGCTATTGATTTAGTTGATTTGCTGATTAGTTGTTGATTTATATATTTAGTTGTTGATTTGCTTATTTAGTTATTGATTTATATATTTAGTTGTTGATTTAGCTCGTTTGATCTGGTCTTGCTGTTTGGGGAGTCTTTTGCCCATCAGTTGTGCCTGTTTAGGTTTTTCATTTTTTGTATTTGCAGGCAAGCTGGTGCCACCATGTGGAAACTAATTGCTAATTGTTGGTGGAGTGACAAAATTGAAATGGAAAGCATTTTTTTTTCATGGTTATGGATTGTTGAATCTTGTTTGGAAAACCATAATTGAAATGTTATTTTAGTTGACTATTTGACTAGTTGTAATGGAGTTATTTTAGTTGTAATTTTGATTTGGAGTTTGATTATTTATTTTTAGGGAGGTATTATTATGTAATGTACTGTTATTAACTTGTTTTTGAACTTTTATTTTAGAGTTTGGAATGGTTTGTTATTAACTTATTATTATGTAATATGTTTTTAACTTATTTAATTTTTTTATATACTTTTAACTTAGTTACTTAGGTTTGATTTTTTTTTTTTTTTGAGATATTCAAATGGCCAAAATTATAATTCAACAGCCCATTAATGGTAAAATCAAATTCAAAAGACCCTTTAAGCTAGCTGACCCATTAGGCCCAAAACCAAAATCAATCAATTAAAATCGGTTCAATTCAATTCGGTTCACATTTCTTATTCGGTTTAAACCGGTTCAATTTTGGATGAATCGAAATATTTTAGGTTCAATTCGGTTTTACCCAAAATCGAACCGAATCGATTCGTGCGCACCCCAACTATCTATTATTCTCTTCATTTTCTACCAACACACAAAATTTTTAAGGTACATTTGTCTTTCAATGTTATTATTTCTTTATGTTAGGAAATTTATAATGTTATGTAAACACTTTAGTTAATATTTTTAATATTTTTGTTTAGTTAGTAAATTAGTTTTAACTTTTTTAGTATTATATGTACTTATGTAGTAGTGAATTTATATACATTGTGTTAGTAGATCAAGCATTTTTAACTTTAGTTAATTTAAACATTTTTAAGTTAGTCAATTTATGATTTTCAAGTTTAGTAGTTAATTTAAATATATGTTGTTAGTAAATTATGATTTATAAGTTTAGTAGTTTATTTTAATATATTTTGTTAGTAAATTATGATTTATGTGTAGTTCATTTAAACATTTTTAAGTTAGTAAATTTATGAATTTTAAGTTTAGTAGTTAATTCAAATATATATTGTTAGTAAATTATGATTTATAAGTTTAGTAGCTTATTTTAATAAATTTTGTTAGTAAACTATGATTTATATGTGTAGTTTATTTAAATATTTTTAAGTTAGTAAATTTATGATTTTTAAGTTTAGTAGTTAATTTAAATATAAGTTGTTAGTAAATTTATGTTGTTAGTAAATTATCAATTATAAGTTTAGTAGTTTATTTTAATATATTTTGTTAGTAAATTATGATTTATAAGTTTTGTTAATTTAAACATTTTTAAGTTAGTAAATTTATGATTTTTTAGTTTAGTAGTTAATTTAAATATATGTTGGTAGTAAATTATGATTTATAAGTTTAGTAGTTTATTTTAATATATTTTGTTAGTAAATTATAATTTATAAGTTTAGTTCATTTAAACATTTTTAAGTTACTAAATATATGATTTTTAAGTTTAGTAGTTATTTAAAATATACGTTGTTAGTAAATTATGATTTATAAGTTTAGTAGTTTATTTTAATATATTTTGTTAGTAAATTATCATTTATAAGTTTAGATCATTTAAACATTTTTAAGTTAGTAAATTTATGATTTGTAAGTTTAGTAGTTAATTTAAATATGTGTTGTTAGCAAATTATGATTTATAAGTTTAGTAGTTTATTTTAATATATTTTGTTAGTAAATTATGATTTATATGTGTAGCTCATTTAAACATTTTTTAGTTAGTAAATTTATGATTTTTAAGTTTAGTAGTTAATTTAAATATATGTTGATAGTAAATTATGATTTATAAGTTTAGTAGTTTATTTTAATATATTTTGTTAGGAAATTATAATTTATAAGTTTAGTTCATTTAAACATTTTTAAGCTAGTAAATTTATGATTTTTAAGTTTAGTAGTTAATTTAAATATATGTTGTTAGTAAATTATGTTTTATAAGTTTAGTAGTTTTTTAAAATATATTTTGTCACCAAATTATGATTTTTAAGTTTAGTAGTTTGGCCATTAATGAGTAATGAGTTCATATTTGTATTTCAGGAAATGAAACATAACTAGCAACCTTATTTTTTTGGATGGTTTGAACATGTTGAATGATAATTTTAATCTTTCAGACCGACATAAACCCAAGCGGGACCTTCCGGTTCCGTCGCTACACCAACATCACGTCCCAAAAAATTTACATCAAAAGTCTGTCAATGTTTTGACATAGTACAAACAACACTACCAGATGGGACGACCGATCCCAGAGCTAAATGTAAGTTTTGTCCTAAGGACTATTTCAGTACTAGGATTGGAATCGGTTATTTGAGAAGGCATAAGGAGAAATGCATGCTTTTGCATGGACATGTAGCCACTACAACTCAAACACAACTATAACAGCACCTAGATGAGTCCGTTACGACATGGCAGTACGACCTCGCGCTCTCTAGAGACTGAACACGATTCATTGCATAAACTTATCAACTGATCAATTTTGCTGACAGTATTTGTTTTCAAGAATTGGTCACATCTGCATTCAACCCCCAATTTGAAACTATTTCTAGAATCACCGTTAGAAACGATTTGAAGATTGTTTGAAACCTAAAGAGGTTACTTAAGTGCTAAATTACAGCATTTAAGTATCTCTATTGCATTAACCTCTGATATGCGGAACACATGTTCCAAACAAGACTATTCATATGTCACTTGACACTATTTAAATTCTGATTTGAGGATAACAAAAAGAATTCTTGATTTTCGTTCTATGGATTTTGCAAATACCGTGAAAATATTTTTAATGTCATTCGTTCTGTTTTAGAAACATATGAAATCACAAATCGTATCATTTCTATTACATTAGATAATGCATCTGCAAACACTAGCGCTATTACATTGTTTGTTGAAAGAAATATTCTGCAAGATGGAGGTTATTTCTTCCATCAATAGTGTGCATGTCATATCAAAAATTAGTTATACAGTCTGGTTTGAAGCAAGTAAGCAATAGTGTAGATCGCATCAGAGATGTCATTTCTTGGATTGACGGTTCTAATTCTAGATTCTAAGCATTCAAAAGATATTGTACATTAAACGGTCTACGACCTCGATGATTCTAAACTGATATACCGGTAAGGTGGAACTCTACTTACTTAATTCTGAAATATTGTTTGACATATGATACAACTATTATAGGTTTTTACAACATGAAGCTGGCCGAAAATAACCGTCCCTCAAGCACAACCACTAACATCAAAGGATTGATATGTGGTAAGGGTTTTTGTAGAATTGTTAAAGATTTTTTACAACGTCATTGTAACTCTTTCCGGGGTCTATTACCCCACATTTTTTCAGGCAATCCATCAAAAAGTGAAAATATCTGAAGTGTTAAACGGTTATAGGGAATATGCTTATTTAGGCACTGCAGTTGTTGTCACTGAGTCAAAGTTGAAAAAATATTGGGCTAACATTCCTTTACTTTAAGCCTTAAGTGTTATAGTAGTTCCTAGGGTTAAATTATTTGATTTAGAAGTTTTGATTGAGGTTATTCAAACCAGATTACTAACATTCGAAACAAGTTGTTCAAAGTTTTTCGTATTTATAAGCACTGGTTTGGCGGTATTGTAACACCCATGTCTTTCAGGTCCAATTTAAAAAAAAAATATTTGGATAAGCGTAAAGCAGAAAAGGCATCAGGTGAGTAAGCCAAGTGAAATGCATGGCTGGCTGGCAGCTGTGAGCTTGGTTAATTAGCTCACAACTTTAGTTGTGTCCTTCCATAAGTATATATATACAAGGATAAACGTTGTGAGAGCTAGAAAGCAGTAGAATCCAGCGGAAGAAAGGAAAGAGAAGAAAAGAGAGAAGTCAGTGAAGCTCTCTCGTGATTACAGATTTCAGTTGATTCTTCTTTGATATCCAGTTTTTAATTGGATCTTGTGATTGTTAGGGAAAGAAGACGAAGGGAACCTAGCATACTCAGTCTGAAATAAGCTTGACGTCTAAGTTGTGAGTGAATTAAGTTTCAGTTTTGTTTTTAACTCAAGTTTACAGTTTTATGCTTTAATTGCTGCAAATCATTTTAAGCTTTTTATTGCTTTTTATGATTGATGGTGAGTATACAGAGAACCGAAAATATATATATTATGCTTATATTAGCATTCAGAATCAGTATATTATTTTTATGAATTATCAAGAAGAGATTATGATTTCTATAAAAGCACCATGTATGTACCTTCCCCAGTTATGATTATGGTTGGCTTTTGGCGCCGTTCTACACATGTGTATGTCATGAGTCGCTCTGCAAGTGTATGACCAGAGAAAGAGTAATAGGGTCGCTCTGCACTTGTATGACCAGAGAGTCGCTCTGCCCACGTATTGACCAGAGAAAGAGTAATTGAGTTGCTCTGCACGGGTATGACCAGAAGTTATTCATGACTTGGCGTTTGCCCGAATGTATTTCGGCTTACGTATGGAGGATATCCCCTGTATGAATTTGGTGAAGATTAAGATTTTATAAAGTATCTTACTCTTTTCGGAAAAGTGATGCATTCAATATTCGGTTTATTAAGTATGAAAGTAGATATATTATCTTATACCATGTATTACTGAATGCTTATTGTAAAGTGGTTTAGAAAAGTGTTTTTAAAAGTTTTCATTCACTCACTGGGCGTTAGCGCTCATCCTTTCACTCTTATATATTTATCCAGGTAGCTGTTCGGTTGTGCGGACTGAGAAGTTTTGAGGTGGGCTACTCGATGACATCATAAAGCATAAAAGTCATACATTTTAAATTTTCATGTACATATTTAGAGATATGAGGTCGGCATGGTCGGGACGGTAGACATGGTCGGGACGGTAGGCATAGTCGGGATGGTAGGCATGGTCAGAACATGGTCGAATTTCTACTCGGCCCACTTGACCTACTCGACCCACTTGACCTACTCGGCCCACATGGCCTTTTTGGTCTACTCGGCCTACTCGGTTTTCTTACTCGGCCTATTCAGTTTTCCACTCGGGATGGACTGGTTAATTAGTTTTTATAGTGGTCGGTTTTTGGTCCGATCGGTCAATTTGACACTTTTTGTAAAGAACTAAAATATATGAAGAGGAATTGAAATTATGTACATTTTGCACTCTCCTTACATTTTATTTGTTTAATAACAAGTATTTCCTACGGAAATTTCAGTAGAAAGTCCTTTTATCATGCTAGTAAATGTAGAGCTCATAGGGTTTCCCTCGTACTCAAGAGAGGAGTCGGGGCAGCTCACAGGGCCTCTCTCGTACTCAAGAGAGGAGTCGGGGTGGGTCCTGTCAACTTGGTATCAGAGCACGGTTTAAAATTCCTTAGACCAGAGTAATTGTTTGTTATGCATTTAAGCATAACTTTGATTTTGTAACAGCATCATGCGTCGAGTTGGCCGCCTACCCACAAGACCGGTAGCTGACCTTGGAGATAGGAGTGGTAACCAAGGTGAAAACGAGATAGAATCACACCCTCAACCACCTATAGCTCAACCTCATGTACCAGAACCTAGGGAAGAACCAATGGATAGAATTGCAGAACTGTTGACTGCGATGGTCCAGTACCAAACGCGAGTGCCTGAAAATTCAATTGAGCGTGTACGAAATTTGGGAGCTACGAATTTTGATGGAACAGGAGATCTAGATAGTGCGAGTTATTGGTTGAATGAACTAGAATGGGTATTTGAAGTTATGAGGTGCACCGATGAGCAGAAGGTTTCCTTTGCTACGTTTTTTGCTAAAGGAAAAAGCATATGATTGGTGGGCCTCGGTTCAACGAAGAACTCCTGAAGGAATTAATTGGGAGGATTTTAAGAAACAGCTTAATGATCATTATTATCCCCGTTTTTATCAAGATTTGAAAAGAGCTGGATTTTTCAAACTAGTACAGGGATCTATAACAGTAGAAGAGTATGAGAAGAAATTTACAGAACTTTCGAGGGTTGCTCCGTATGTAGTCGCTGATGAAGAGAATAAGTGTAGAAAATTCGAAGATGGACTTAGATCGGAAATTAAGACAATAGTGACTACTTCGGGACATGTTGAGTTTGGTAAGTTGTTTGAAGCTGCATTGAGAGTGGAGAGAGGCCTTAATGACTCTCGCAGATTTTAACAACAGAAACAAAAGCACATTAACTGGTCAGTAGGAGGTTCTTATGGCAAAATGCCTAAGGCAATAGGCAGTTTTTCAGGTCAGACTAGTAATTATCAACAGAGTTGTGGACCTGGTTTTAGCCAAGCCTCAGTCCAGCAACCAATGGGTAGTCGGCAACAAAGTGTTAGTATGGGTAGAGGTTGACGTCCTCTATGTTCGACTTGCGGAAAACACCATGATGGTGAGTGTTACTTAGGGAGGTCAGGTTGTTATCAATGTGGCAACCTGGACATTTAAAAAGATATTGCCCCGAGTTAGTTCAGAGAGACAATGAAGAAAGAAAGATGGGTTTTCAACCAATGCAAAGTGGCGCTGGTCAGATTCAAGGACAAAGGGGATCCCGAGTAGGAGGATCTACAACTACAGGGAAAACCCAAGTTAGCACAGCAGGGGTTGGAGGCAACCAATAGAGAGGTCAGACGGGTAGACCTCGTACTCAGGCAAGGGTTTTTGTTATGACTCAGCAAGATGCCGAGACCACTCCAGATGTCGTAACAGGTACGTTAACATTTTTTGGCCACGATGCTCATATCCTCATTGATCCTGGATCTACTCATTCTTTTGTATCTCGATCTTTTATGGTGTATACGGATGTAGAATTAAGTCCATTAGATTTTAGTATGGTAGTGGCTACACCTATCGGTGAATCTTTATTGGCTGAGAATATATATAGAAACAGTAAGGTCATAGTCGGTAAGCATGAGCTACATGTTGATTTGATCCCGCTTGATATACATGATTTTGATGTTATTTGGGGAATGGATTGGCTGGCTATACACCATGCTACTGTAGATTGTTTTCGAAAAGAGGTAAAATTTACACTTCAAGGAGAGTCGGATGTTATTTTCTGTGGTGAATGTCGGATTCTTCCTTCTTGTGTTATTTCTGCTATCAGTGTCCGAAGGTTTCTCAGGAAACAATGTTCATCTTATTTGGTTTATGTAATTGATACTCGGGATAGTAAGGTAAAATTAGAAGATATATCGGTGGTAAAGAAATTTCTAGATGTATTTTCGGAAAATCTTCATGGATTACCACCAGATAGAGACGTTGATTTTGTGATAGATTTGGTCCCAGGCACAACTCCTATTTCTATTCCACCTTATAGAATGGCTCCAACCGAATTGAAAGAGTTGAAGATTCAATTAGAAGAATTGGTGAACAAGAATTTTATTAAACCTAGTGTGTCACCATGGGGAGCGCCAGTTCTGTTTGTCAAAAAGAAAGATGGAATGTTACGTTTATGCATCGGTTACCGACAATTGAATAAAGTAACGATGTGTAATAAATACCCACTCCCACGTATTGATGACTTATTCGATCAGCTTCAGGGAGCAAAGGTATTCTCCAAGATAGATTTACGAGCAGGTTATCACCAATTGAGGATTAGAAATTGTGATATACCAAAGACCGCTTTCAAAACTCGTTATAGGCATTATGAGTTTCTAGTTATGCCATTTGGATTAACAAATGCTCCAGCAGCTTTTATGGATTTGATGAATAGGGTATTTCATCCTTATCTAGAAAAATTTGTTATCGTGTTTATTGATGACATTTTGATTTATTCTAAGGATGATGTGAAGCATACAGAGCATTTAGAGATTATTCTACAAGTCTTGAGAGAGAATCAACTTTATGCCAAATTTAGTAAGTGTCAATTTTGGCTCGATAGAGTTACATTTTTGGGCCATGTAATTTCTTGTGATGGTATTTATGTTGATCATCAAAAGGTTGAAGCTATAGTGAATTGGGAACGACCAATCAGTGTGACAGAAATTAGAAGTTCTTGGGTTTAGCAAGTTACTATCGAAGATTTGTAGAGGGATTTTCTAAAATAGCTTCACCATTAACAAGATTGACTCAAAAGGATGTGAAGTTTGAGTGGTCAGAAGCTTGTGAAAAGAGTTTTCAAGAACTCAAGGAGAGATTGACTTCTGCTCCAATACTTGCTCTTCCAACCAGAAGTGATGGATTTGTTGTTTACAGTGATGCATCTAAACATGGTTTGGGTTGCGTTTTGATGCAACATGGAAAAGTGATAGCTTATGCATCAAGACAATTAAAGAAGCATGAAAAGAATTACTCAACCCATGATTTAGAGCTTGCTGCAGTGGTGTTTGCACTGAAAATTTAGAGGCATTACTTATATGGAGTTACTTGTCAGATTTATACAGATCATAAAAGCTTACAATATCTTTTCACTAAAAAAGAACTGAATTTAAGACAAAGAAGATAGATTGAGTTGATTAAAGATTATGACTGTACGATTGAATATCATCATGGTAAGGCAAATGTGGTGGCAGATGCACTCAGTAGAAAGTCTTCAAGTTCTATGGCTCATTTAAGGATGTATTGGAAAGTAAATCATCTTTAGCTTCCTTTATTAGCCGAATTAAGAATGTTGAGAGTTAAGCTAGAAGCACGAGATTGTGGAGCATTACTGGATACCTTTCAGGTTAAACCTATTTTGATTGATCGTATACGGGAATTGCAAACTCAAGATTCTTATTTAGTTAAATTGAAGGAAGAAGTGTAGAAAAGTTTACGAGCTGATTTTGTAGTGAAAAGTGATGGTACATTGGTTCTCGATAACCAACTGTGTGTACCAAACATTAAGGAACTCAAGAATGAAATTTTAGAGGAAGCTCACTCTTCAGCTTATGCAATGCATCCAGGAAGTACTAAGTTGTATCGTACTAAGTTGTATCGTACTTTGAAAGAGCATTACTGGTGGCAAGGTATGAAAAGAGAGATAGCATAATTCATCTCTAAATATTTGATTTGTCAGCAAGTCAAAGCAGAACATCAGAAACCAGCAGGACTATCACAACCGCTGCCTATTCCCAAATGGAAATGGGAACATGTTACCATGGATTTTGTGGTAGGACTTCCTCATAGTCAGAATGGTCACGACAGTGTATGGGTGATCATCGACCGACTTACAAAGTCTGCACATTTTCTGCCAATCGGTATTACTTACTCTCTTGACAGATTAGCCAAAATTTATATTGGTGAAATAGTTCGTCTTCATGGCGCACCAGTATCCATAGTGTCAAATAGAGATCCTCGATTTACATCTAGATTTTGGCCCAGTTTACAAGAAGCTTTGGGAACTAGATTGCATTTTAGTACTGCTTTTCACCCGTAGACTGATGGTCAATCGGAGCGTACTATTCAGACATTGGAGGATATGCTTCGGGCGTGTGTTATGGATTTCAAAGGTAGTTGGGATGTACATATACCTTTGATAGAATTTGCCTACAATAATAGTTATCAAGCTAGCATCGAAATTGCACCTTATGAAGCTCTGTATGGGAGAAAATGTAGAACACCGGTGTGTTGGGATGAAGTAGGCGAGAGAAAGTCGTTAGGTCCAGAACTTGTTCAAGTCACAACAGAAAAGATTAAAATAATCAGAGACAGACTAAAGGTTGCTCAAGATAGGCAGAAAAGCTATACAAATAAGCGGAGAAGGGAACTTGAATTTAAAGCAGGTGACTATGTATTCCTACGAATTTCGCCTTGAAAAGGTGTACTTCGATTTGGAAGACGTGGTAAGTTAAGTCCACGATACATTGGTCCGTATGAGATCATTGCCCGAGTAGGAGTAGTGGCATACCGTTTAGCATTGCCTTCAGAACTTTCAAGAATTCATGATGTATTTCATGTTTCTATGCTTCGAAAATATATAGTTGACCCTACGCATGTTTTAACCAAGCAACCAGTGAAGTTAAGAGAAGATTTAACTTGTGAAGAGGAACCTATTGAGATTCTAGATAGAGTGGAACAAGTATTACGTACTAAGGTTATTCCTCTTGTAAAAGTGTTATGGAGAAATCATGCAGTGGAAGAGGAAACTTGGGAACATAAAGATCAGATGCGGACTCAGTATCCCCATCTGTTTCAGCTAAGTGAGTAAATTTCAAGGACGAAATTCTTATATGGAGGGGTGAATTGTAACACCCATGTCTTTCAGGCCCAATTTAAAAAAAAATTGGATAAGCGTAAAGCAGAAAAAGGCATCAGGTGAGTAAGCCAAGTGAAATGCATGGCTGACAGACAGCTATGAGCTTGGTTAATTAGCTCACAACTTCAGATGTGTCCTTCCATAAGTATAAATATATGAGGATAAACGTGGTGAGAGCTAGAAAGCAATAGAATCCAATAGAAGAAAGGAAAGAGAAGAAAAAGAATAAGTCAGCGAAGCTCTCTCGATCATAGATTTCAGTTGATTCTTCTTTGATATCCAGTTTTTAATTTGATCTTGTGATTGTTAGGGAAAGAAGACGAAGATAACCTAGCATAGCCAGTCTGAATTAAGCTTGACGTCTAAGTTGTGAGTGAATTAAGTTTCAGTTTTGTTTTTAACTCAAGTTTACAGTTTTATACTTTAATTGCTGCAAATCATTTTAAGCTTTTTATTGCTTTTTATGATTGATGGTGAGTATACAGAGAACTGAAAGTATATATATTTTATGCTTATATTAGCATTCAGAATCAGTATATTATTTTTATGAATTATCAAGAAGAGATTATGATTTCTATAAAATCACCATGTATATACATTCCCCAGTTATGATTATGGTTGGCTTTTGGGGCCGTTCTACACATGTGTATGTCATGAGTCGCTCTGCAAGTGTATGACCAGAGAAAGAGTAATAGAGTCGCTCTGCACTTGTATGACCAGAGAGTCGCTCTGCCCGCGTATTGACCAGAGAAAGAGTAATTAAGCCGCTCTGCACGGGTATGACCAGAAGTTATTCATGACTCGGCGTTTGCCCGAATGTATTTCGGTTTACGTATGGAGGATATCCCCTGTACGAATTTGGTGAAGATTAAGATTTTATAAAGTATCTTACTCTTTTTAGAAAAGTGATGCATTCAGTATTCGGTTTATTAAGTATGAAAGTAGATATATTATCTTATACCATGTATTACTGAATGCTTATTGTAAAGTGGTTTAGAAAAGTGTTTTTAAAAGTTTTCATTCACTCACTGGGCGTTAGCGCTCATCCTTTCACTCTTATATATTTATCCAGGTAGCTGTTCGGTTGTGCGGACTGAGAAGTTTTGAGGTGGGCCACTCGATGACATCATGAAGCATAAAAATCATACATTTTAAATTTTCATGTACATATTTAGAGATATGAGGTCGGCATGGTCGGGACGGTAGGCATGGTCGGGACGGTAGGCATAGTCATGATGGTAGGCATGGTCAGAACATGGTCGGATTTCTACTCGGCCCACTTGACCTACTCGGCCCACATGGCCTATTCGGTATACTCGGCCTACTGGATTTTCTTACTCGGCCTGTTCAGTTTCCCACTCAGGATGGACTGGTTACTTAGTTTTTAAAATGGTCGGTTTTTGGTCCGATCGATCAATTTGACACTTTTTGTAAAGAACAAAAATATATGAAGAGAAATTGAAATTATGTACATTTTGCACTCTCCTTACATTTTATTTGTTTAATAACAAGTATTTCCTATGGAAATTTCAGTAGAAAGTCCTTTTATCATGCTAGTAAATGTAGAGCCCATAGGGTTTCCCTCGTACTCAAGAGAGGAGTCGGGGCAGCCCACAGGGCCTCCCTCGTACTCAAGAGAGGAGTCGGGGTGGGTTCTGTCAGGTATTGACACCCAACCATCAACAAAACCAGAGACACAACCGAAGCAAACAAGTTGGAACATTCTCAAACAGTAAAAAAAGGACAAATCAACAAGTACTTCTTCAGGACAAAGATCTGGTCAATCTTCTTGTATCAAACTGAATAGGTACCCTGAAACACAGATCGATGATGTCGAAGACAAGGAAGATTTTGATTTGTTGTTATGGTGGAAGACATATAGCTACCGGTATCTGGTTCTGTCACACCTAGCATGTGACATACTTGTTATCCCGGTGTCAACCATGTCTTCAGAATAAGTATTTAGTACCAGTGGATGCATAATTGAACCAAGAAGAAGTTGTTTGCTTCGGAGATGGTTGAAGTATTAACATGCCTTCGGGATTGGGAGCATGCTCAAAAGAGGTTGTAAAACCAAACTGTAGATAATAAACTTATTCTTAATTTCAACAATCTATATGTTGATGATAGCTCTGATACCGGTAGTAACCAGATCCAGAACTAGGTTATACTTATACATTTACAAAATCTTGTATGTTGTAATACGATTGCACTTTTTTTTCCTTACTAAGTTTTTATCTCACTGAGTTTTTATCTCACTAGTTTTTTTTGGTAAGGTTTTTAATGAGGCAATCATGTAAATATGTAATACTGAATTCCATAAGTCAGAAATAAATAAAAAATTGTTCATTTCATATTTTCATAACTACATCTATTTTTAATTTTTTTTATTACTTTATCTTTATTCATTTTTTGAATTATCAAGAATAATATATCTATGATCTATCATTTTTTGTTTTACTTTATCTTTATGCATTTTCCCTAAACCCTAAACCCTAAACTCAAAATCCATAAAAAAAATATTTTTAAAAAATTGGAATTAAAAACAAATATGGTCCGGCCCCTGTGAGGCACACCGGCCCAGACCTATGTGCCAGACTAAACCCGCCCCGTTTTCAAAAACGGGCCACAGCAAGCCGGACCAATTGGGTCAGGCTAGTCCACTTTTACAACATTAATTTTCATTAAGGAATGTTATTGAAAGGATATTTGATATGTATATTTAAATCAAGATGCACAAATCATAAATTCACAATTTTCAAGTCCCTAAGTTGTGTAGGGGGGTTGGCTATGGACTGGTGGGGGGTTAACTCTTGCAGCAGTAATTCAGTTTTAGGTTGGATGGAAGGGTGGGAAGGCTTGTGCCTGATTAAGTCTAGAGCAACGGCTTGGAATCTTCTGTTTTATGCTCTGGTTTGATCTATTTGGGAAATGCATAATAATATCGTGTTTAATGGGAAGGTTGGTGATCAAACTAAGACTTTGGATTAGGTAAAATTTAGATTGGTGTGGTGGTTCAAAAACTTTGGTTGTGGCTCTTGTGTTGACACGACTCTGCTTCTTTTGGACATTGAAGGAAGGTGAGTTGACAGTAATTCTGCGAAGGTTATGCGTTCTTGTTGTTGGTCTCCTCTTGTGGATAATGATCTCATGTTTAACGTGGATGGTTCAACGAGAGGTAGTACTGGTATGGCAGGCATTGGGGGAGTTCTTCGCAATGCCAGTGGAAAGATTCTATGCCTTTTCTCTTCGTTTGTTGGATCTGTTGACCCTACTGTGGCAGAAATTCTTGCTATCCATAAGGCATGTGTCTTGATTTCTTCATGTCATTTGCGAGATGATCAGTTTATTCACATTATGAGTGATTCGGAATCCGTGGCGGCCTGGATCAATGGTGATGGCTTTGGACTGCTTAGTCAAGTTGATTTAGTGTATGGCATTAGGCAACTTTTACTGAATCGGAGTTCCATTGTTAAATTCAAACCTAGAGGTACAAACTCACTTGCGGATAGCTTAGCAAAAGCTAGTTCAAGTATGCAAGGAGACAAGATGGAATGGAGTGTCTCCTAATGTGTGTGTTGTTGTGTTTTTGTTGACTGTCCTTTTGTGTACTCTTCTTTTTCGTACGAGTTTGTTAAGACTTTTCTGGTGTTGTGTTGACTGTGAGTTGTTTGTTTGGCAGCTGTCTTGTGGGTTGGGGGTGTTGGGGTTGTGGCAGCCTCCATCCTTTACGTTTGTAGCTTGGTTGTTTCGCCTTGGTAGTCTTAATATATTTGCTGTTTCAAAAAAAAGTTGTGTAGGACTATCACAATTTTCAAGTCCCTAGCTTGTGTAGGACTATCAGGATTTTCTTTGAAAGGAATGTCGATCTATTAGTATTTCCTATTGAACTAGAAATGAATCTTCATCACAACCTGTTAACAAAGAGGAATTTGAACCAATCTAACGGAAGATCAACAATCAGAGCGAACTAACCAACGGAGAGTTAGCATAGCGCACTACAAATACGTGGGGATGAGATGCTAGGAAGAATCACAAGAATGACAATGCGGGAGAATGAGTATTGACATGTGGGATAATTTCATTTTGACGTTTACAATTCATATCATTTGGAAATTGTTATATTTTAGAGTTTGAGATTGAATTGTTAAAATATGGATATTTTCTCTTTCGGTACAAACAATTGAAATGTATTGAAATTAATAATTTTTTCATCCAACGATTGACATTGATAATTAGAATTAAAAATAAAGTCAATTTTTTATTATTATTATATCATGATTTCATTAATTGGATTGTATAATGAACAAGCAAATATTGTTGTAAGACAAATCATTAAAAATCCATTAAAAGTCTACCGAACTCTATATAGTAATCAATATGGAATACGTGAACTCCTCGATATCACTTAAAACAAAGTACATATTCCGATTGAGATTCTACCTCAAAAATTCCAGGATAGTCATGAGGAGAAAATAACTTGTGTACAATATCAATAAAATGAAATAAGAAAAGTGTTTGATAATTATTATTTCAGCTAATTAAGAAAATCGTATAGTAGTGTTAGCCAAACGCTAAGGAAAAAAAAAAGGAACAAGAGTTACAATCAGAAGAATCATGTTGTTCATTACATACCACGATATGCATGATAAACGCAGCAAGAACAAGCAAATTTAAATACACGAAAACAAAATTCAAAGAGCCTCCTAGTACGTGATCCATATATCCATCGCCAATTCATCAACTTCAATCCAGCACTACCATGAAGGCGGTCTCTACCTGCATGCAGTAGCCTAGTACACCACTACCTGCTTCAATAACCCATTTGATCAATTGGAATTACATATCTGTGCTGGCTCGAACAAATTAAATTCATTTGACTTTTGTTAATCGTTCAAAGTGTGCGAATGTTCATTGATCATATGCGGTGTTATTTGATTAGGGTTTCCTCTTCCCATCAAATAACTCATCAATGTAAGTCTCTATATCTTCAGGCTGATATTTAATGTACTTCTCTGTTTGCCTTCCTGGATCCAGATACTGCGAAAACCTACCCACGAACGATCTATAAGCCGGAGTAACCACCGCGGATATTGAAACCCTAAGCTCCGACTGAAGCTGGTCATCACTGACAACCCACGAGGTCTGAGTCTTGTGGATTTCATCAAACATGGCATTGAAGCTCTTGAACCTCTCTTTCAGGACTGGTTTCATCACTTTCCCATTTGACATCAAGCCTTCCAATACTAAACACCCCAAAAGCCTACTCCAAGTCTCTCTCTGATAGTTCTTGTGATAGTTCCTCAGATCAGAAGACTTCTTACGGCACCACGTGTTCCCCATGGCGTCGTGGATCTCTGATGACCCTTTGATCTTCTGCAAGATGTAGCGTCCATTGTTCATCATGAATATGCTGCTCAACGAGATGTCCCTGTACAGCTTAGACTTCGACTCCAGATTGGAGTCCAACAAATCCATAACTCTCACCAACTGAGTAGTGAAAGAAGACTGGCCGTCGTCTTCATTGCCTCCGCCGCCGCTATAATTCTGCTCCTCGCCGCCTTCGTAATTACGTGGTCTGCTTGTCGAATCGTGTCTCTCTATCTTGTAATGATCTTTGAAAACTTGTTCCAACGTGTCCTTGTACTCACAAACATACTTCAAATAATTCATCGTGTAACGGGTCAGTGGATGAACAGCACCGCCAGGGACGGTGTTCTTCCCCGTATCAGACTTGATTGAGTTCTCAAGATCAACGAATATGGAAATCGCAGTCTCTCCAAGCCGGGACTTAGCTGTTGTCGTTTCAGTCTTGAGCTCATTGGCGCACTCTTCAGGAAACAACTCACCCAGCACCGGAAGACTATCGCGTAATGCCTCATACATGTCAAGAAATTTGAATAATTTCTCAGCAGATCGCTTAGTTATTGCCAAAGCTTCAGCGAAATTGAGGAATTGAATCATGACGCCACGTGTCAGGTTGCTGAAGAGGCTAGCGGATATGTGGGGATGATCGGAGAACACCGCCTCACCGAGTTTACGTTCACCGGGAAAGTACACGGTGGCACATTGCCTGAAGGTCTTGATCCACGTGGAGATTTCTCTCTCCAAAGCCTCCCAATGCATCTTTTGAACATCGTCGATGCTGACCTTTTCAAAACCTAGATGGTTCAAGCTCTCGTCGAAAGCGTATCTTCTAGCGGTCATGTAACTCTCTCCGCATTCGAATTCGTATCCTCCGGAGATCATGTCCTCTGCGATTTTGTTGAGGTTGGATATCACTTCTGGAGTGTAACCCGGAAAGACGTCGACGGGTTCCTCCGTGGATTCGGATTCGGGTAACGGGCATTGGTCAGCGGGTACTGCCTCTTGCTTTCCCTTCACGTCTGCTTTCGGATCTAAATGATATTGATTATTGGTCGTCGACTTTGATTCTTCAAGCATTGATCTGAATTCATCTCCTAAATAAGACATCGCGCGATGATGAATCCCGCCAATGCGATTGATTACGACACAGTGGTTCTGATCCGGATTATCCGTTTTGAATTCATCAAGCGATTGGGTCAGCTTTGAGACCCGATCCAGAGCTTCTGAAAACGACTTGTCGTTTTCAGGCACCTGACCCCATTTTACTTTCCCTTCATGATCATGCTCTGCGATTTTCTCTTCAAAAAGATCCAAGAATTTCCAAACAAAATCTGGAATCTCCAGCGTCACCACATTCTCGTCATGATTTTTTTCCTTTTTTGCAGACAAGCCTGCGATGAACTCATCGATTTCTTCAGAAGCTGTTTCGAGAGTGTATTGAATCTCAGGAGGAGGAGTTTCTTCGACCTGATCTTTGATGATCTCTCTGTTCTCTTCGGTCTCATCAACATTGTCTTCGGTCTTCTCCTCTTTGATCTTATCTGACTCCGTCTCATTTGGCTTTGATTCAACCTTTGGCGAATCCGTTTTAGGATCCACGACAACCTTTGGAGACTCAGAAACACCAGCAGCAGCGTCAATGACGACTCCGGTGATCTCTTCTTCTTTGCCGGAAAAACTTGCAGACTTTTCAGGAACCGTTTTTTCATTTTCCATTGTTGTAAAATTCGGTTCCAATCAGGAAAACAAAAACAAGAAGAAGAAGAAGAAGAAGTGAAGGGATTGAAGAGAAAGAGATTGAAAGAGAGATGCGATGAGGAAGGAGAATTATCCGTGTTATTTTTATTTATTCATTTATATTTTCTCAGTAATATATATTTTTTCCTTCGTTTTTCGATATTTGTTTTTTTTTTTTTTTTTTTTTTTAAAATCTGTGATGTGTTTAATTTTTTTTTAATGGGAGAATTGAAATGGTCTTTGTGTGAAGAGGTGAGAGGAGAAGGAAGTGGAGGGAATTTACGGACAGAAACTATCAAAGCGGATGAGAGAGAGAGAGAGTTATGTGGTATCCGTTTCGAAAAGTTGACCGTTGACTGTTTTAAATAAATAAGAGTGGCATTTTAATTATGCTTTGCGCGATCTGCTTTTTGTCTATTTTTGGGTACGTGAATTAGTAGCCACGAACCATGCCATTTCCAATTAGTCAATTACCTAAATTTTGATTATTATTTTTTTAATAAAGCTATATATATAAAATCAAAAATAGATTGTTGTTGTCAAACCAATATTCTTTTTGTTTGTAATTATTTATAAATTCTAACACATGCTACGGATCCATAAGGGGCTGGCAAAGGGGCGTGGCTCATTCCAAAGACAAATTTTAAAATATCATTAAAAAACTATATACTTATTACTTAGTATTTATTTTTGTAAACTTTTACTTTATTCTACATAAATATTTAATACATGGTTCTCCAAACAAACAAACAAAAAAATTTGGCTTCATCTCTGTCACATGATTGATGTTCTGTTTTGCCTTGATTATAACTTCAGTTCTCCATCTTTTTTATATACCGGTTAATTCGAAACTATAATATTATGGCACTGAATAAGTTTACTTCATCACTAAAACATAAATTTTAATTAAATTTCAAAATTATTAGATATTCTATTACTAACGTCATGTTATGTGCTGTTACCCCCATTATGATAGTTGGTAAATGGCGTTTAATTATTAAGCAATAGTTTGAGATTTATATCGTGATTCGTGAGGCATAATATTATTAGATAGCGTAGGTATATTAGGCAATAGCTAATAGGCATATCGAATCATTTTACTTATATGATACTAAAAATGTATGTATCGTGTTTTTTTATCTTAAGTATTAAAAGACTTTATTTTAAGTGAGTAAAATAATATCATTTATTTTATTAAAGAGTATTCCACTTAAATATAAAAGGGTTTTAACTTTACTATTCTATCCCTATTTTAATAAATCATTTAACTTTTAAGATGTTTTATTTTTATTTTTTAATAAATGTTTATTTTGATATAAAAAGTTATTTGTTTTTATTTAAAATTTTATTTATCAATTTAAATATTATAAATTATTGAAAAAAATAAAATAAAATATTTTATATTATTGGAAAAAAATAGCATCAAGAGGCACCAGTTCTTCACAGCAAACAACCACCCTTCGTCACCGTCGCCGCGTACCAACATCCCTCATCGTCGTCGTCGTCGTCGTCGCCTCCGCCGCCATCGCGAGTCACCCATCACAGCCTATCTAGAAAGATGCACCGGTCGTCGATAACCAAACCCCCGCAATCAAAGCATCAATTTGTTTGCTTAATCGCTAACAAAACTCGATATGGTTGCTAATTAGTTTGCAGACCAGATTCGTCGCGATCCACAGTTTCTCAAGTTGTCGTCACCATTGCTGTGTTCGCCAGAGTCAACCTTACCTTATCGACTCCTCTTTGCTATCGATCTACTCTTGCCGGAGACTCAAGCAACGAAAGCGTGACTTTTGACAAACGAAGCGCCGCCACTCTCCATCTCTAAATATGAAACGACGATGTTCCGTTGGATGCAAGGAGGAGGCCCCCTCCGGTCAAATCTCAAGGAGGCGTCGCCGCTCTCTTAGGTCAATTTAGGGTTTGGTTAGTGTTAGGGTTAGGTTTAAAGTTGTTAGGAAATTGAGGATTTTTTTGAAGGTTATTTTTGGTATAGATTATTGCACTAGGTTAATTATGGATTTAACCATGAATGTATTAATTATGACTTATTATATAAGTGAAAAGCCAAAAAAAAAATACTTTTTCTGTAAGATATATATATCTTAAAATAATATATAAATTAAAAAAACAAACAAATATGTTTCTTTTAATTTAAGTGATAAGAGTTGTTAACAACTAAAATTTGATAACCCTATAGTCAAATATTCAACACCACCACGTGTGTTGAATTGAATAGTCAATGAAAGGAAAATAAGATGTATGTTAGGAAGAGGTAGTCCCGAGTGAAATGGCTAGTTTCAAGAGTAGGAAAAAGAGGTGGAGCGCTGTCTGTGGACAACGTTTATACTTCGTTTTACTGGGGTTAACCTTGGTCTTTTGAGACGTTAGATTCCTCCCAACCAAATACTCCCTTCATTTTATATTTTTTTCTCCCTTCTTTGTGAAGATCATTGATCTATTTATAGGTCAGGTTGCGTGAATGCCCACCCGTACTCAAGTAAAAAACCAGGGTTTGCCATTGGTTCTGATAGACATGACACAACCCCCTTTAATGCATTGGTCCAAGTTCATGCTTTTACCTTGAGTATCGAAGTGGGTAATCCTATGTATGTTTGTCGCGTGTCCCTGTAATCAGCGGTGCTGACATTATCCAAGTACACGTCTTTCAATGTGGTGTGAACGGTTCTTCTTAATTCTCGTTTACTTAGATGAGAAGTTATGGGATTTATGAGTCCCGAGGGACTTGAGTGAATTGTTGTGAACCTGATGCAATATTAGAGCTTGTGTCATGGTATTAGGGTTTATAACAAGTTTCCCCACGGCTGAAAACGTTTTTTAGTGACCCATTTGATGGCCCAACAACCCAGTGGTTTTGATTATGGAAACCCTTGACTTGTCAACTATGTTTCCAAGATGTGGCACTAACATACTCAGCTTTAACTTGTCAATGCTGCTTACATGGCACATGTATTGAAAATTTAGGTATAACATTCACCCCCTAGCTCTAGGGAGGTAAAAAAGAATTTTTCCATCCCGAGAGATAAATATTCTGCATCTCGAATACCATTTGTTCCTCAGGGACCTGTATTTGATGATATCGATGTTTTGTGGTTTCCAAAGGGAAAAAATATTTCGAGTCTTAAATCACGTCTATCCCTAGGGACCGACTAACCTTGGTCCTTGGGACCCACTGAAATGGTTCTTTGATTTGAGGCAGACATTATAGTAGTTTTTTTTTTTGGTATTTTATTTATTCAAAAAATAAACTATTTTGAGCCCCAGGTCATACTTGTCTCTAGGGACTAATTCAACTTGGTACCTAGGGATCGATTAAAATTGTTACCTGGGATGGAGGCTGGCATTACGGATAACTATATATATTTCTTTTTCTTTTTGTTTTTCAAATGACATAATATTTCGAGTCCTGAGTCACGATTGTCTCTAGAGACAGACTCAACTTAGTGCCTAGGGATTGATTAAAATGGTTCTTTGTGCCTAAGACCAATATTACAAACAACTTGCGATTTACCAGAGGACATAATCTTTCGAGTCCTCAGTCACACTTGTCTCTAGGGAATAACTCAACTTGGTACCTAGGGACCTATCAAAATGTTTCTTTGTGTCTAAGGCTGACATTACATAACTTGCGATTTACCAAAGGACATAATATTTCGATTCCTGAGTCACGCTTGTCTCTAGGGAATAAATCAACTTGGAACCCAGGGACCGATCAAAATAGTTTCTTGGGCCTGAGGTTGACATTACAGTAGTAGGGTTTTTAAAAAAAAAATCAAAAAAAAAATTATTTTGAACCCTGAGTCACGTTTGTCTATATAGACTGACTCAACTTGGTACCTAGGGACCTATCAAAATGTTTCTTTGGGCCTAAGACCGACATTATAGAGCTTGCGATTTACCAAAAGATATAATATTTCGATTCCTAGGTCGCACTTGTCTCTAGGGAATAAATCAACTTAGTACCTAGGGACCAATCAAAACGGTTCTTTAGGCCTAAGGCCAATATTACAGACAACTTGTGATTTACCAGAGGACATAATATTTCGATTCCTGGGTCACGCTTGCTCTAGGGAATAAATCAACTTGGTACCTAAGAACCTATCAAAATGGTTTTTGGGTATAAAACCAATATTACAGACAACTTACGATTTACCAGAGGACATAATCTATCGATTCCTGGGTCACGCTTGTCTCTAGGAACTGACTCAACTTAGTGCTTAGGGACCGATTAAAATGGTTCTTTGTGCATAAGGCCAATATTACAAACAACTTGCGATTTACTAGAGGACATAATCTTTCGAGTCCTCAGTCACACTTGTCTCTAGGGAATAACTCAACTTGGTATGTAAGGACCTATCAAAATGTTTCTTTGAGCCTAAGGCCAACATTACAGAGCTTGCAATTTACCAAAGGACATAATATTTCGATTCCTAGGTCACACTTGTCTCTAGGGAATAAATCAACTTGGTACCTAGGGACCGATCAAAATAGTTCCTTGAGCCTGAGGTTGACATTACGGTAGTAGGGGTTTTTAAAAAAAAATAAAAATATATATTATTTTGAACCCGGAGTCACGTTTTTCTCTAGGGGCTGACTCAACTTGGTACCTAGGGACCTAACAAAATGTTTCTTTGGGCCTAAGGTCGACATTACGGAGCTTGCGATTTACCAAAGGACATAATATTTCGATTCATAGGTTACGCTTGTCTCTAGGGAATAAATCAACTTAGTACCTAGGGACCGATCAAAACTATTCTTTAGGCCTAAGGCCAATATTACTGACAACTTGCAATTTATCAAAGGACATAATATTTCGCTTCATGGGTCACGATTGTCTCTAGGGAATAAATCAACTTGGTACCTAGGGACCGATCAAAATAGTTCCTTGGGCCTGAGGTTGACATTACAGTAGTAGGGGTTTTTTTAAAATAAATCAAAAAATAAATTATTTTGAACCCTGAGTCACTTTTTTCTTTAGGAACTGACTCAACTTGGTACATAGGGACCTATCAAAATGTTACCTGGGACTAATCAAATTGTTACCTGAGACGGAGGCTGACATTATGGATAACTTGGTGGTTTCCCAAGATATGTGCGTTTATTGCGACATGATGTATGGTCCAGGTGTCGTGTAACTATCCTTTGAGACGTGGTAACAACTGTCGTATGTAATGATGAGCGTTATTCCCATTAAATCTGGGACCGTCAAATTCAAATCTGATCTAACGGTTGATATGAGGAGCCTTGGTGATATATATATATATACTAATTTGACTTTCACAAACCCTAAGAGAACAAGACTCTTCCTTTTCTCTGAGGTTTTTCAGAAATCTTCTTTCACCACTTGACCGAACTCCAAAGGTCCTCAACCTGCAAATCTGGTAAGTTTCTTGAAACATTGATCTTCTTTTTCTTCTAGTATGACATATATATATATATATGAATGAGGAAGAAAACTGGTTTGGGTAACTTTTAGAATCAGACTTTTATATGGATCTTCTTTTATGAAAAGTGGAGGAGGTCATGATGTAGAACTTTCATGTCGGTTTTTTTAATATATATATATATATATATATATATTAAAAAAACTGACATATATACTAATATACTTTTGCTTCACATTAATCGATTTCTTCTCTTTTATACATATATACTAATATACCTTTTCTTCACATGTTTCTTCTCCTTTTAAAAAAAAATATATGTATAAGGAAGAAAAACAATATAGATGAATTGCTTCGCATCCTTGCATGAATCCATTTTTTAAAAATATATATGTTTAAGGAAGAAAAACAATCTAGATGAAGCTTCGTGTGCTTGTCATTCAATGTATCGAAACTTTCTTGTTTGTTTGTTTGTTAGTTTTTTTTTTATGTGTGGATAAATCTTTAATTTTATGATTCACACTCTAATTATGGTTTACCGTAAACGGGATTTTGATTTTATAGATTCTTTCTCATCTTCAACCACGGATCTCTCTAGGGGCATGGCACCGAAAAACCCTAGAGGTCCACCATTGGTATCGGCTCAAATATCAGCATCGTTTGATGTGGAAGACAATGAGACGTGCTGGTGGAAGTTCTCTAATATAAACCATTCGTTCATGGATTTTGTCAAGAACGAGGTTAATCAGGATCATTTAGAGAAATATCGGACCTACTTCAAAATCCCGAGGGACATTGATCTGATTCTTCCCGATACGCGAGCCACCTGGAACCCTCCCGAGGGTTGTGTTGCCATCTATGGATACATGTTGGCATATGGGGTATCTCTACCTTTTCCCTCTTTTATCACAAGATTCTTGGCATCCGTGAAGTTGGCTCCGATGCAATTGATTCCCAATGGGTATCGAATTTTGCTTGGTCTTTACTATCTTTGGATGAAGGAGAATGAGGTTGAGCCAACAGTTAACGAACTGAAATATTGTTGTCTAGTGCGCCCTTTTTTTGGTAAGCTAGGCTCTTATTTTATAGCTTCCCTTAAACCCAACAAATGGATGCCAATCAGAGAAAACCGAGAGAGAATGGTTGGCGATCTCGACCTCCCCTTGGAAGATAAAAAGAAAAAGACAAGTTTTATTTGTGAGATATCTTCTTCCAATAAATTTTGGAAAGGGAGCTGGTTCTTTGTCCGTAGGAATTGGGGTCGGACGATCAGAGCCGCAATTCAGACGTTATCCTGTTGGTGCCTCGCCACTTCTGTGAAGCAGGTAAGCTTTCTTGGAAACTCGCTTGGACCCCGTATCTACTGTAATTCTAATGAAATCTTTCTTTCAGCGACATATATTGATCCCCTAGATCTTTCTGAAGATGAGAAAAAACGGATCGCCAAAGCCGTACAAACCAAAATGGAAACCCGTCGATTCGGTTCCCTCGTGACCGAGCCAAAGCTGTAAGAATATGGTTTGATTCCAATCTTGGGAAGCATTTCCTCTCACTGTGAGTTTTTCCTCTCATTTGTGGTTTTTTTTATTATATATAATATTATATTTTTTTCAATTATGAGCATTGATCCGATCTGTGGTTACCTGGTAAAGCGTGCACGAGCCTCAAGAAAGAACACGACTCCCAATGAGTCAGGAGGAGTGAGCGCAATTGATGTGCCCGAGGGAACTAAAAAAGGAAAAGGAAAAACACGACTGTCTTAATTCATTCCCACATGGGAAAAAGGAAAGCCCATCGGGCGCTTCTTGAAATTTCGCCCCATTAAAGAGACTTCGAGACCTCTCGGGTTCCCAAGCCATTGGCACAGGAAACGCATACTCAGGAATCATCCTCGTTAATCCCTTCGGGTACGAATTAAGAGTCGGGGAGAACGAATGACATCAAGGAGCAACCAGATTTTTCTGATAGCGATAAAAATTAGCCCACTTTTTACAATATGGCGGTTGTTGAGTTTTCATCGGTGGTGAAGGAATCCGTTGTTGGGGTCGTCGAGGGGTCACATGCCGCGGTTATGGCCCATGTTTCAACTCAAGTCCTCCCGATGGATATCGATTTCTCGACCTCTGCTATTGTAAATCTTTTTTCCTCTGGTTCCAATATGTTTGCTCCCTCAGACAACCTCTAGAGTTTTAGGCAAATGACATTGACAGAGCAAGCAAAAACCAGCGCTTATTTTTCCAACATGGTAAGACTCTGTTTTACCCTCTCTGTGATTTTTTTTACATACATATATATATATATTCTCTATTAACCCTCAAATCCAAAGGTCTTGCGGGAATGGAAAAGAGATAGAACTTGCAAAGGTTTGGAGGTGTTGCCAATGCATATTGACATCACTACTAACCCCCGCAAGACCTATGGTACTCCCTGCCCGGGTTCTCCTTGGCTTGACCCAATTGAGGACCTTGGGCCCGATCCTCCAGATGACAGTGGTGAAGACGAGGAAGAATATGAAAAAGTTGAGAAAGAAGAGCACAATGAGGCCAAGGATACTGAGGATGTTGATGATGAGAAGGATGAAGAGGATGAATAAGAAGATGGTTAATGATTGAGCCTTTTTTTAAAACAAGAATGTAAAAGTGTCACGTTGTAAATAAATAATGTCTTCATACTTCGATTATTAATATTAATTTACTCTTATCTTGTGTGAATTTTACTTGCTCTACCTTATATGGAGGATTTTGATTTGTGTCTTAAGGACCATCTTCAACCATTATAACATAAAGAGGTCTTAATCGGATTGTGCCTCAGGGACCATCCTCAACCTCCATTTTATTATATGGATGTTTAATCAGATCGTTCATTGGGTTATCCTCATCATCCATTTGACTATGGGGATGTTTAATAGGATCATGTTTCGGGTTGTCCTCATCCTCCATTTTATTATAGGGATGTTTTATAGGATCGTGCCTTGGGCTGTCCTCATCCTCCATTTGACTATGGGGATGTTTAATAAGATCGTTGTATATAAAGCAAGTCATTACAAAAATTGTATTTTATTTATAACCATCGGGTGTTACAAAAAAAAGATTTGGTCCCATGGTATTCCGCTCATAAAGAGACTCATCGAGTCTCGCGGATTATACCTATAAAAGTGATTCATACCCGGTCACCCGACATTTCGGATAGGGATAATACAATTTCAAATACCGCATGTTCCATGGTCGAATGATATTACCACCCCCTGGTTGTGCAATACGATAAGCTTGTGACCAGCGATCCCTATTACTTGGTAGGGACCTTCCTATTTGTCTCTAAGATTTCTAGCTGCTCGATACTTTGTGTTCGGCATCACCCTTCATAGAACTAATTCGTTAATCTGAAATCTTCTTTCTCGGACTTTGTTGTTGTAGCATCGGGCCACCCGTTTCTGGTAGGCTGCAGCCCTTATCTGTGTAGTATCACGCCTTTTTTCGAGTTCCTCAAGACTGGCTATCATTAACTCCGTATTTGACTCGAGATCATACATTTGGACCCGGGGTGACATTACCAGCATCTCGATCAGGATCACGACTTCTGCTCCGAAAGCTATTGTGAAAGGTGTTTCCCCGGTTGACCCACGAGCGGTTGTACGATAAGCCCACAGAACCTCTGGAAGAGAGTCAGCCCAGTATCCATTCTTAACATCCAGTTTGGCCTTGATGTTGTGTTTTATAATTTTGTTCATAGCTTCCTCTTGCCCATTTTTTTGTGGATGCGTTGGCGTAGCAAAAACATCTGTGATGTGCCATTGCGCACATAAAAAATTGAAATTCTTGTTGTCGAATTGAGTACCATTGTCAGTGAAAATAATATTTGGGACCCTAAACCTGTAGATAAGGGAACTTTGAACAAAATTAGTTGTGTTTACCTCAGTGATATATTTCAGGGGTAGCGCATCAACCCACTTGGTAAAGTAGTCTACAGCTACAATGGCGAATTTAGCTCTTCCCTTAGTTGCGGTTGGCAAAGGCCCTATAAAGTCTAGACCCCACTATGAGAATGGCTAGGCTGCTATTAGGAACTTCAGAAGCTCAGGGGGTTGACGAATGTGGTTGGCGATCCTTTGGCACTTGTCGGATCGACCGGCTATTTTCTTTGCATCCTCGAATACATTTGGCTAGTAATAACCTTGCCTAAAAACTTTGTGCGCTAAACTTTACGAACCCGTGTGGTTTCTGCATACTCCTGCATGAATACCTGTCAACACTGTCATAGCTTCTTATGGCCCAATACACCGCTGAAGCACAATTGAGAAACCTCTTTTGTATAGTACCTCATGATGCAGTGTATACCGAGATGATCGATACACCGAGATGATCGATACTTCAGTCTCTTCACTTCGATGTGATCTTCGGGGAGTATGCTTGTCTCGAGATACTTCTGAATGGGGGTCATCCATGTGTCTTAGGCACAATCAATCTCATTTACCCCTGATTCGATTTCCTCATCTTCCAATATACTGGAATTTATTAAGTGTGCTACCGAGATTGTTTTGCACATGATTGCGTTTGTTGCCGAAGCTAGTTTTGACAAAGCATCAGCATGACTGTTCTGGTCCCTCAGAATCTGAGTAATTCTAAAACTTCTAAACTGTTGCAGTGCTCTCCTTGTTTTGCTTAGGTATGCTATCATTGGCTCTTCTTTCGCCTCATATTCTCCTGACACTTGGTTCACAACAAACTGTGAATCACTACAGATATCAATAACATCATCCCCCAGCGTTGTGGCCACTCTTAGTCTTGCCAGTAGGGCTTCATATCCAGCCTTGTTGTTGGTAGTTCTAAAATCAAATCTGAGCATACATTCGATTTTATCTTCCTCGGGCATGTTTATAACAATCCTGCTCCATTCCCGTGTGTATTGGACGCTCCATCAACATGTAGCTTCCATTTATACATGTTTCGTTCTCCATTTGTATCCATGTCCTCGATTTGTATTGTTGGTTTAGAAAATTCAGCTATGAAGTCCACGACTGCATGTCCTTTGATAGCTGACCGAGGCTTGAATTCAATATCGAACTCGCTAAGTTTGATCGCCCACTTGGTCATTCTTCCCGATAACTCGGGCTTCTACAAAATTTGTCTTAGAGGGCAGTTTGTTAAGACAGTAATGCTATGGGCTTGGAAATATATGCGTAACTTTTTGCCTAATACGATCAAAGCCAAGGTGACTTTTTTCGCCTCAGGATATCGGGTCTCGGGATCGAGTAAAGCCATGCTAGTGTAATACACTGGATTTTGGGTCCCATCTTCCTCTCAGATCAAAACAGAACTCGTGGCTACTGCAGAGACTGAAAAGTAGAGGTACAAAAGTCCTCTGTTTTGGCTTTGAGAGTACAAGGGTATTTTCGAGATAATTTTTTAACTGTTAGAACCCCATATCGCACTCTTGGTTCCACTCTACCTCTCTCCTCTTTTTCAAAGTTTTAAAAAAAGGAAAGCATTTATCTGTAGATTTAGAGATGAACCTGTTCAGAGCGGCGAGACACCCGATCAGACGTTAGAATTCCTTCAATGTCCCCGGGGCTTTTATTTTTAGGAGAGCGTTTATTTTCTCGGGATTTGCGTCTATCCTACGTTAGTGAACAACAAAGCTGAGAAAGTTTCCCGAGGCTACCCTAAAGACGCATTTGGTCCGGTTCAACTTCATTCTGTATTTCCTGAGGACTATGAATGTTTCTCCTAATGCTTCTGCATGCCCCTCAGTTGTTAGGCTATTGGTCAGCATATCGTCTACGCATACTTCCATTATTCTGCCGATTTGATCTGTAAACATCCGGTTAACCAACCTTTGATATGTTGCTCTAGTGTTTTTCAACCCAAAAGGCATGACTATGTACTAATATAACCCTTGGTCGGTTATGAACGTTGTTTTTTCCTCGTCTGGCCCATGCATTTTGATTTGATTATATCCTGAGTAAGCATCTATAAAGCTGAGTAACTCATGACCCGCGGTAGCATCAGCCAAGTGATCTATCATAGGTAGAGGGAAACCATCATTTGGGCAAGCCTTGTTTAATTCGGTAAAGTCAACACACATTCTCCAAGTGCTATTCTTTTTTTTTCACAAGTACCATATTTGCGATCCATTTTGGGTAAGTGGCTTCTCATATGGATCTCGCTGTAAGAAGTTTATTTACTTCTTCTTTAATGGTCGTGTTTCTCTCTGCATTGAAGCAACGTCTTCTCTGTACCACCGGCTTGGGGTCCTTCTCAACTGACAGACTATGTGATATTACCCTCGGGTCTATCCCATGCATGTCCTTGTGACTCCATGCAAAAATGTCTATATGCTCCTGCAATAGTTCCACAATTTCTTGTTTTATTTTGGGAATAAGTTTCGAACAAATTCTTACCACTTTGGTAAGGTTCCCATGTTGGGGTTTATGTCCTAAATATGTAATTTGTAAATGGATTTATGAAGTAAATAAAAAGAAATGTTCAATTCATTCTTGTTATGTTATTTATTTTATAAACTTGTGCACATATTAAGATCCAGGATTGCCGGATGTAATCTCTAATTGTGTATATGGGTGTCATATACAGATGGATACAGTAAGAGACGTGCAATCTAAAGAGTCCATAGATAGCAAATAAAGCTGAGTACTTTTATTTGTGGTTAATCTATAATTGTGGTCCATTTCATAATGTACAGTGATTCTATCCTGAATCATTCATATGAGATATGGGAATGGAGGTCAGATGCATTTCCTGATCAATATACTCTGTATGTTAGGATTGCGGTTTGGCTTGTGACTGGGAAGGTTTGTACATAATAGTGGAATCCATTCTTTCTTGTGAGAAGTAGATGGTAGTTCCATTAAGGGTTGATTCGGGGCTTGGACAATATGAGCGCTCTCCTAATTTCATGAGAAAATATTATTTATTGTCTATTAGAGAATCATTGGTACTTAAAGGATATATGTGGGTAATAACGGACATTTTAACCCATCTCTAATTATGAACTACTGTGGAGGATCACACCATGTGTAATAGCTATATCGATGGACACCGAGTTGTATCGGTCTGTGTAAAAACGTCTCCAATTGAGAGAGTGTAGCTTCGAGTTTTTAGTGGAATGACACCGGAGTTAATAATCAAAGAATATTAATTAAAGAGTTTAATTAATGATTCTGATGATTATTGGAGCTCAAAAATATTATGGGTCCATTAGGTCCCCTTGCTAGCCAGATCGATTTAGGTAATAAGGATCACGGTTAATTAATTGGATTGTCCAATTAATTGTGTTACGAAAATGACACATGTCAGGAGTTGATTAAGTAATTAGATTATTCAATTGATTAAAATGACAATTATGACAATTAAATAATGAGATTATTTGATAGTGTAATTAGTAATGAATTGAGGGATTCAATTGTTATTTATTTTTAAATGATGAGATAATATGATTATCTCATTTATTAAATAAAATAAGTTTTATATATTTGAATTTGAATTGTTTAAATTTATATATATAATATCTTATTTGATAAATAAAATATATGTTTTATTTTTAAATAAAGATATGATCGGTTTTTTAAAAATTTAAATATTTTTGTGATATACATTATTTTTGATAAAAACCGGATCAATATCGTTTTTTTTTAAGAAACAAATATATATATATATATATATATATATATATATATATATATATATATATATATATATATATATGATATATAAATGTTTCTTAAAAGAAAAGATAAATGATTGATTGCTACAATTTGTTTTTAATAGGTAAGTGTGCGTGAACGCACAAAAGATAAAATGTTGATTTTGTTTTAAAAAGGTGAAATTGCATGAGATGCAATTGTTTTGTGGCGTGAGAAATAGATACCTAATTACTAACAAAAAGACAAAAAAAAAAAAAAGAGATAGAAAAGTTTCAAGTGCATGAGAGGCAGTGAATGTGTTACATACAGAAAATTAAGAAAGAGTTTCTTAGTTTTTCTACATCCTCCATTCTAAATTCTTGAGACCGTGACGCGCCCACAAGTAATTACCAGTCCCATGATATAGTAAGGAAGATCAGTGGTATAGACCAGGAGCATATTGTAAAGTGAAGGAGCCTTTACACTTTGGTATGGTTCGGTTTTCTTATTTTTATTTTATTGATTTCAATTTCCTGTATATATACATATATTTTATTATTATTATAATTTTGTATATATTAGTTTCGAAAATAATTTCGATCCTAAATTCACTGGTTCCAGATACAGATTACGATCTGTATAAAAAAAAATTAAAACTCATTTCCGTTGCGTTACCGGTGAACGGGTTTCCAACAATTGGTATCAGAGCCAATTTTATTTTCGGAACAGGAAATTGTTTTCGATGCTCTTGTATGTATGATTGTGTAGGCACGATTCAAATTGACTGTATGATGTTTTTGTATGTATATTAAATTTTTTAATTTACAAAAACATGATTGATCGTTAATTATATGGTACTGTGGATTTAGGGTTTATGGGTTTTATTATTATTATTATTATTATTATTATATATATAATGTTATTGTATTGTAAAAAAAAAAAATTGTAACCTATATTGAAGACCTTGAAAAATCGCGAAGAAGGATTCATGAGATGAATCAGAGTGACATGAGGAGACTGGAAGACTCGAAAATTACAAGAAGACCAAGGAATGTCTTGGGGGTATTTTGTAATTTTAGATTTCAATTTTTTTTTAGATAAAATAATCCACGGTACTCGATCAATTCATGTATGCTTTATATTATATGATGATAAAAGTTTTGTCATACATACGTATGTCATTTAGATTAGATGTGCCTACACAAATATATTTGATATGTTATACATGCATTATAGCCTGATATTTTATGTATTTTCGTTAATGTGATTAAAATGGGTAAATACATAATTGGCTATGAAAATGAGATTAGTTTTTAATAGTTAAAAACTTGGTAATTCTCATTAATTATTAATATAGTTATTAAAGTGTTTAATAAGTTAGATTAATAGACTCATTTATTAGGATTAATTTGATTAATAACCTAATAATAAATGAATCGAATAAAGTGTTAGAGTTTTAATAATTAAAACTTAGTAAACACTTTCATAATAATCTGACCTTAGTAAATAGTTTACTAAAGCTTAGATTATTGAGTAATAGATAAGATTTTTACTAGTTAAAAATCATTAATAATTTATTAGTTAATTAGAATTTGATTCTATTTGGTTAATGCGCTAGATAACTTGATTAAAGTTAGCTGTTTGATCTTGTAGAGTCTAAGTGCATTAACGGATAAAAGAAAACCTTAATTTTGAAATAGTGAGTGGGAGAGGGATATATGACATATATATATCTCACGGTCTCCATCATTAGTTCAACACCGTGAGATCCGAGTGGGGCCTCGTGACGGCTTTACTATCGTTCTCTCTAAGGAGGGTTTCCACAAAGGTCAATACCAAGGTTAACTTCCTAATGGATAGAATTTCTGAGGGTATTTGGGGATTGACCGACCCTAAGGCGGCAATTCTTGAGTTAAGCTCGTGAGATCTGAAATTGTGGGTTACACTCACGAAGGTTTTGATTAAGTTTGTTAATTAAAAACCTAACTGAATAAATGATAGTTGAATGATATGGAATAAGAGTTATTCTAGAATATCATTTGATTGGGAATGTCTCGGTTCAACATGCAAAGATTTGACTGACCCTAAGGCGGGGCACTTCTTTGTGGTATGTTGGATTGTCGTGGTATAGTAACTATTTTTAGGGTAGTTCTAGTTCGTTAAACATGTTCATGCATCATGTTTAAATTTATACCAAAACACTCGCACTTGTTTTAAATAAACAACTGAATGAATGTTTTATTTATTTCAGCAATGTCTTATGCATTACTTCAAATTCTCGCAAATGACAAATTAATTGGTGATAACTACACTAAGTGGAAGCTTAATATTAATGCAATTTTGGTCACTAAAGACCTCAAATTTGTGCTTACGGAGGAATGTCCTCCGGTACATACTGTCAATGCCAGACGAACTGTTCGTGAGGCATACCAGCGATGGGTCTCATCTGATGAGAAGGCCCGAATATATCTGTTGGCTTTAATGACAGACTTGTTTATTTACAAAGCACGAAGCAATGACTTCAGCATTCGAAATCATGGAGTTATTGCAAGCTATGTTCAGGGCAGCCCTCCGAGCAAAAATGACACGAAGCTGTTCTTTCCGATATACTCACTCGCATGAAGGTACATCAGTTCGGGAACATGTCCTGAGCATGATGTCATACTTCAACACAACAGAAGTCAATGGTGGGCCATTGGCGAACCCAGTCAAGTAAGCATCATACTGACGACTCTTCCGAAGAGTTTTGATCAGTTTAAAAGCAACTACGGGATGAACAAGTTAAAGTTCAGTCTTACACAGTTGCTCAATGAGCACGCTACCTTTGAGTCCTTGATTAAGGACAACAAGGGCAAAATCGGTGAGACAAATATTGTCGAACTATCTTCCTCTAATAATAAGAAGAGGAAGAGGTCCACTGGGAAGGCAAAGGGTAAGCGCAAACCCAAGAAAACCCAAGGCAAAAAGAATGGCACCTCCACCAACCAAGGCAAAGGAAAAAGTTTCCATTGTAACAAGGTCGGGCACTGAAAGAGGAGTTGTCCTCAGTACCTGAAGGAGGTAGCCAAGAAGAAAAAGACTAAAGGTAAATATGATTTACTTGTTCTTGAATCTTGTTTAGTGGAAGATGATTCTTCACCCTGGATAGTTGATTCCGGGGGGGCACTAACAATGTTTGTTCTTCTTTGCAGTGGACTGATTCTTGGACACAATTAGAGGATGGAGCCTTCTCAATGCGTGTGGGGTCGGGGGATGTCGTATCGGCCAAACCAGTGGGAGAAATAAGATTGTAATTTTGTAATAATAATAGTTTTTATTATTAAACAATGTCTTTTATATTCCTGGATTTACACGGAATTTGATTTCCGTTTCTAAGTTGTTAGTACAAAAATATTCTGTTTCTTTTAATAATAAGTCTGTTATTATTGGAAAGAATGATCTGAATATTTGTTTAGGAATTAATGAAAACAATTTGTATGTGTTAAGACCGTTAATACATACTACACTGCTCAACACTGAAATGTTTAAGGTTGAAAAACCAAAAGCTAAACGACATAAGATTTCTCCAGATAATGACACGTATCTCTGGCATCTAAGGCTTGATTGTTGGAACCCCGTTCACCAGTTACGCAGCGGAACTAGGTTTTTAATTTTTTATACATATCATAATCTGTATCTGAGACCAGTGAACTTGGGATCGTAATTATTTTTCGGAACTAATACATACAATATGTAAATACAGGAAATTGAAATCGAAATCGATATAATCAGAAGAAAAAAATCTTACCAACGTTTAGAGGCACCTTCACTTTTCGATATACTCCTGTCTGAGCCAATCTTATCAACTTTTGAAAGCTCCTTCACTTTACGATGTGCTCCTGTCTGAACCATTCGATCTTCATCGCTATCTTCCAGAACTGGTAACTGCGGGTGGACGCGTCACGGTCTCAGGAACTTGAATGGAGGATGTAGAGAAAATGAAGAAACTCTTTCTTCTAAGTGTTTCAAAAACACACAAAGCATGAAACAATATATATATATATATATCTATATCTATATATCTCTGTTCACTGCACACGAAGCACAATGTATACTTTTTTTTCTTTTTTTCATCTCAATATGCGCACCAAGCAAAAAAAAAAGCTTCATTGTTTTTTCTTTCACCCCTCTGCTTGAAATAGGCAGCAATATATATCTTTTTTTCACACCTCTGCATGCACGCATATATTTTAATATATATTAGTAAATAAAACATATATATCATATATATATATATCTCCTTGTTTGTATCCTATACAAACATTTATATATGTGCATACATCGATTTGCATCAAATGCAATCTATTGTGTTATAATTGATATATATCTTTTAATTATCCTTTTCAAATATATCTAATCTATTAAAAGTGATAATAAGTATTTTAAATTTAAACTTAAATTCAAATACTTAGATAAATGATTTAGTAAAAATAAAATAATTCTATTATTTTATCTTCACCTAAATCCATATATCAACTAACACCCTCCAATTAATAGTTAATTAATAATTCATAATTATCAATATAATTATATAATCTAATTATTTAATTAATTTAACTATTAACATTCATTAATTAAATAATCTCATTATTCAATTAATTCCTGAATAAATACAATTAATTGGACAATCCAATTAATTAACCATGACCCTTGTTACCTAAAATCGATCGGGCTAGCAAGGGGACCTAATGGACCCACGGTATTTTGAGCTCCAATAATCCTCGGAATCATTAATTAAACTCTTTAATTAATATTCCTTGATTATTAACTCCAGTGTTATTCCACTAAAAACCCGAAGCTGTACTCTCTCAACTGTAGACGCTTTTACACAGACCGGTACAACTCATTGTCCATCGATATAGCTATTACATATGGTGTGATCCTCTACAATAGTTCATAATTAGAGCTGGGTCATAATATCCGTTATATCCCTCTAATTACATATATCCTTTAAGTATCGTTGATTCTCTAATGGATAATAAAATCCTATTTCCTCACGGAATTAGGAGAGCACTCATATTGTCCAAGACCCGAATCAACCCTTAAGGGAACTATCGTCTACTTCTCACAAGAATGAGTGGATTCCACTATTGTGTACAAATCTTCCCAGCCACAAGCCAAACTGCAATCCCAACATACGGAGCATATTGATCAGGAAATGCATCTGACCTCACCCATGGTATATCAAAGACCACGATCTAACCTGAAGGAGTCGATAAGACACTTAGGATTAAGATCACCCATATATAGCCATCATTAGTTGATATATATGAATCACGTCGGTAAACGGATCTTGGTGAGAGATTCATATAGATCATGACCCAGTCCTATATGATCACATCATACAAGGTGCCTCCATTCCCATATCTCATATGAATGATTTAGGATAGAATCACCGTACATTACTGAATAGACCGCAGTTATAGATTAACTACAAATAAAATACCCAGCTTTATTTGTTATCTATGGACTCTTTAGATTACATGTATCTTACTGTATCCATCCGTATATGACACTCATATATACAGTTCGAGATTACATCCGGCAATCTTGGATGTTAAATATATGCACAAGTTATATAATAAACAACACAACAAGAATGAATTGAACTTTTCCTTTTATTTATTTTATAAATCCATTTACAAATTACATCTTTAGGGCATAAACCCCAACATTGGTCATATCAACCTTGACCGGATAGACAGATTAGTAAAAAGCGAACCTTTAAGTGAGTTAAAGGTTGGCACCTTACATGTCTGCGAATTTTGTCTGGAAGGTAAGATGACTAAGAGACCTTTTACTGGAAAAGGACTTAGAGCTAAAGAACCACTAGAGCTTATACATACAGACATCTGTGAACCGATTAATGTTAAAGCTATGGGTGGTTGTGAGTATTATGTCACATTTATAGATGACAACTCAAGATACGGATACCTCTACCTGATGCAACGAAAGTCGAAAACTTTTGAAAAGTTTAAAGAATTATGAGCTAAAGTTGAGAATCAATTAGGTAGGACTATCAACTTACTACGATCGGACTGCGGAGGTGAGTACCTTAACCAAAGTTTGAAGACTTCATGGTCGAACATGGGATGGTTTCCCAACTCACAACTCTCGATACACCTCAGCAAAATGGTGTAGCGGAGAGGAGAAATAGAACCCTGATGGAAATGGTGAAATCTATGATTAGTTTCTCATCATTACCAAATTTCTTCTAGGAATATGTGTTACAAACAGCGGCATACATTTTGAATGCAGTGCCATCCAAATTTGTTCCTAAGACTCCCCTAGAGTTATGGAATGGTCGTAAAGCTAGTTTGTGATATTTCCGTATATGGGAGTGTCCAGTACACGTGCTGAAGAACATAACTGGAAAGCTAGACTCCAAGCCTATTGTCTGCCTGTTTGTAGGATACTCCAAGGAGACCAGAGGTGGACACTTCTATAATCCCGAAGACAACAAAGTATTTGTATCGACAAATACAACAAAGTATTTGTATCGACAAATACAACATTTCTTGAGGACAATTAAATTAGTGACCATAAACCTCGTTCCAAGATTGTATTAAATGAGTTGGAGCCTGGTGAGACTAGTGCTTTATCAACAAGAGTTGTTGATCCACAAACATCTGAGAGTCAGATGGTTTCTGATCAGGATACACTACCACCTAGACGTAGTGAGAGGGTTGTGAGATAACCTGAACGCTATTTAGGTATAAGTGAGGGACAAGGTGTTGTCTCTGCTGATAGTGTGGATGATCCGTTGACATTTAAGAATGCAATGGAAGATCCTGATAAAGAGGAATGGCTTAAAGCCATAAATCTCGAGATAGAGTCCATGTACTCTAATTCAGTCTGGGATCTTATAAAATTACCAAATGGGGTAAAACCCATAGGGTGTAAGCGGATCTACAAGAGAAAGAGAGGAGTAGTCGGGAAGGTAGAGACCTTCAAGCATGGCTAGTGGCCAAGGGTTATACCCAGAAAGAGGGGGTCGATTATGATGAGACTTTCTCGCCAATATCCATGTTTAAGTCTATTAGGATTCTCTTATCCATTGCTGCCTATTTCGATTATGAAATTTGACAAATGGACGTTAAGACTGCATTCTTGAATGGCAATCTTGACGAGGCATTTATATGATGCAACCAGAGGGATTCGTGTCTCCAGATCAAGAGCAAAAGGTTTGCAAGCTGCAAAGGTCCATCTATGGACTTAAGCAAGCTTTTAGATCTTGGAACATTAGGTTTGATAATGTGATCAAAACCTATGGCTTCGAGCATAATGTTGATGAGCCTTGTGTCTACAAGCGTATCATTGACAAGAAAGTAGTTTTCTTGGCCCTATACGTAGATGATATCCTACTCATTGAGAATGATGTGAGAGTGTTATCTGATGTAAAGAGATGGCTGGCTAGCCATTCCAAATGAAAGATTTGGGAGAGGTAAGTTATGTTCTAGGGATCCAACTTATAAGGGATCGTAAGAACAAACTCATAGCACTGTCTCAGGTATCATATATCGACAAGATTCTTGTGCGATTTTCATTGCAGAAATCCAAGAAAGGTAATTTACCTTCCAGGCATGAAGTTCACTTGTATAAGGAACAGTGTCCTAAGACACCTCAAGAAGTTGAGGATATGAGACGTGTACCCTATACATCGATAGTAGGTAGTCTTATATATGTTATGTTATGCACGAGACCGGACATCTGCTATGCAGTGGGAGTAATTAGCAGATAACAGTCCAATCCAGGATTGGAGCATTGGGTTACTGTCAAGACTATTCTCAAGTATCTTCGGAGAACGATAAATTATATGCTAGTGTATTACGGACAGGATTTGATTCCGTTAGGATACATGGATTCTGATTTTCAGTCAGACGGAGATTCTAGAAAATCCACATCTCGATCAGTATTCACCCTAGGTGGTGGAGCCATTGTGTAGGGAAGTATCAAGCAATCTTGCATTAATACCTCCACCATGGAAGCCGAATATGTAGCCGATTGTGAAGCTGCTAAAGAGGTTGTTTGGCTCTGTAAGATCTTGAGTAATCTGAAAGTTGTTCCAGACCTGGATAACCCCATCACACTTTATTATGATAACAGTGATGTTGTGGCTAATTCCAAAGAACTAAGAATCCACAAGATAAGGAAGCATATAGAGAGAAAGTATCATCTTATCAGAGAGATAGTGCAGAGAGGAGATGTGATCGTCACCAAAATAACCTCACAAGAAAATCATGTTGATCCATTTACAAAGACCTTACCGGCTAAAGTGTTTTCGGGTCACCTAGATGGTTTAGGGTTACGAGACATGCCTCACATGCTTTAGCGCAAGTGGGAGATTGTTGGGGTTTAAGCCCTAAACATGTAATTTGTAAATGGATTTATGAAGTAAATAAAAGGTAATGTTCAATTCATTCTTGTTATGTTATTTATTTTATAAACTTGTGCACATATTAACATCCTGGATTGCCGGATGTAATCTCAAACTGTGTATATGAGTGTCATATACAGATGGATACAGTAAGAGAAGTGCAATCTAAAGAGCCCATAGATAGCAAATAAAGCTGGGTACTTTTATTTGTGGATAATCTATAGTTGCGATCCATTCCGTAATGTACAATAATTCTATCCTAAATCATTCATATGAGATATGGGAATGAAGGTCAGATGCATTTCCTGATCAATATACTTCGTACGTTAGGATTGCGGTTTGGCTTGTGGCTGGGAAGGTTTGTACACAATAACGGAATCCACTCCTTCTTGTGAGAAGTAGATGGAAGGTTTGTACACAATAGTGGAATCCACTCTTTTCCTGTATATATACATATATTTTATTATTATAATAATTTTTTATATATTAGTTCCTAAAATAATTACGATCCCAAGTTCACTGGTCCCAAATACAGATTACGATCTGTATAAAAAAAATAAAACCCATTTCCACAGCTTTACTGGTGAACGGGTTTCCAACACCCAAGGGACTAAGAGGACTTCATATGTTGGCTTCATCCTACCCTCGAGTTCCCGTGCGGTATGCTCTCTAAGATCAAGAGAAAATTCTCATGGGGTTTCCGCAGATGCTTATGCTATGAAAGCTTTCTCTTTGGCCTTTCTATCCGCAATTTTCTTTTTTTCATTCTTGCTAATGATCCAGACTTGGTATACCCTGTTGGGCTGTCGGTTCCTAAAAACAGTGAGATTTGCCTTTCGCGCTGTCTCTTGGCATCCACTGACTTCTCCCGTTCCATTGTCTATCGGGAATTTTACTTTGAGGCAACAAGTAGCTGTGACGGCTTTGATTTGGTTGAGAAATGGTCGACCCATTAAAGCGTTGTAGGGCCACTATTTCATGTCCACTACCATAAATTCTACTAGCACCGTTTTATGGGTCGGTTTTGACCCAATTGTCACTGGCAATCGTATTGTACCGGGCGGACAAACTTCTGAACCGCCAAACGCCATGAGTGGTGTGCCGCAAGGCTCTAAATCATTAATATTAAACCCTAGCTGATGGATTACTGACTGAGTGATAATATTTGTCGAACCCCCATTGTCGATCATAACTCTTCCCACCCCTCTATGACCTATTTGAAGTTCCACTACTATTGTGTCATTAGGCCTGGTATTTCCTCCTTTTATATCTCCGGGTCCGAAAGAGATTCTTTCCCAACCTTCCTTGAGCTTCTTCTGCACCCTTTCCGTCATGTTAATCTCCTCGGGTTTACGAACTGACAAATATCTGATCTTAGTTGTTCGATCCTTGTTGCTAACCCTCGTGTTAGGTCCTCCAAATATTGTGTTGATCGGGCTTACACTGGGAGCAATTTTCTTTTTTGACGATCGATTACGTTGATCTCGCTCTCTTTCTAGTTCTTCCGATCTCTCTTGCCCTATAGCTTTTCCCACATCTCTTTTTACAACGTATTCTTTGAGGTGGCCATCTCGAATGAGATTTTCGATATGATATTTTAACTGAAAATATTTCGATGTAGCATGCCCGTGGTCTTTGTGAAAACTACGGTAAAGATCTGTATTTCTTCTATTTTAATGATGTATAATTTACGTATTTCTTGGCCACCTGACTAATCCTTTCTCCTGTGCCACTACAAACACTTAAACTGTGTCCCTATTTAATGATGTATAATTTACGTATCTCCCCTCAAACTTCCTTCTCACGTCCTGACTTTCAGTTACATGATTATTTCGTTTTCCTCTATCATCTCTTGACTCAGGTCGACTCCTTGGCTCGGGTCGACTTCTTGCCTCCAAACGATCCTTATCTTGGTTTTGTTCGGGACGTTGACCATGCATAAAGTTTCCTCCTTAGGCCATTTCTTCTTTTTCCGTCCTCGCGTACTCTGTTGCTATTTCTACTTACTCGGGGATAAGAACGAGGTCTCTCAAGCCTGAGTTGGAATGAGAAAATGCCACTCTGTAGACCATTAGTGAATGCGTTAATAGCAGTTATATCATTGAAATACTCTACTCTGACGGCTTCTTTATTGAACGGTGACAAGTACTCTCTGATGGTTTCATTCTTTCCTTATTTCAACGAAGACAAATGAGAAAGGGACTTCTTACGTTGTAGAATTCCCATGAATTGTTGTACGACTACTTTATCCAGTTGGTCGAAGCTGCTAATGCTGTTACTCGACAATTGATTGAACTAACTTGATGCTAGATCTTTAAAGGTTACTGGTAAGGCTCGACATAGGATCATGTCGTCTTCAGTTTGAGTTGCCATTAGGGTAAGGAAACGACTTACATGTTCTATAGGGTATTTTCCCTCCATGTATAGATCGATCTTCGGTATTCTAAAATTGCGAGGGAAAGCCTTGTCTGTGATTTTGAGTGTAAATGGGCTTCGACGTACCCTGCGGTAAGAACTAGTGTGTTGGCCCATATGTCCGTTGACCTGGAGTTTCTCCATGTCGTCCCGTAAAATGTTGAATTTCCCCAATCATAGGAATATAATTCAGAGTCTCTTTGATCGGATTTTCTCTGAAGTTTAGTCTCCGTCGGGCCGTCGGGTTATCATTCCCTCGGCTGGATGTGTGTTCCGTGGGAGGTGGCAATGGTGATTTTTTCAATTTTTGCCTTCTCGAATTCCCTCCATGATATCGACCCTTGGAACCACTACTATCACTGCTACTTGCTTCTGAATGCATATGCCAACTTCGTTTTTTTGACCCAACCGAATATGAACTCTCAATGTCAGACAACTGGTATGTCTTGCTTGGTTTCTCTCTCATTATTTTTTATTTCAACTTTAGATCCACCCCCTGGCTCGGGGCATCTATTCCCCTAGTCTCTGTAGTTGGGACAAAAGAAGCCGTGGGCATCACCCTTCTACCCATTATCTCCAAGAATTTTTGTAAACATACCTCTGCTTCATGTATGACTTGGTTTGTCAATTCAGGTGAAGCCTGAAAGGTAAGACTATAAGTGATTTATGGTGTAGATGGGTTTTGGATTTGTTCATCTAGGTTAGGGGTACTTTCTAAGAAGTTTGAATGGTCCCCGGTTGTTTTTTCTGATGGAGTCATGACTGAATCTCAAGTTTTTTTTTTTAAAGTATGAAATCAGCCCCTTCTTTTAGTACCAAATGTTAACAGGTAAAATTTGATAACCCTATGGTCAAATATTCAACACCATCACTTGTGTTGAATTGAATAGTCAATGAAAGGAAAAAAAGATGTATGTTAGGACAAGGTAGTCCCGAGTGAAATGGCTAGTTTCAATAGTAGGAAAAAGAGGTGGAACGCTGCCTGTGGACAATGTTTATACTCCGCTTTACTGGGGTTAACCTTGGTTTTTTAAGACGTTAGATTCCTCCCAACCAAATACTCCATTCATTTTATATTTTTTTCTCTCTTCTTTGTGAAGATCATTGATCTATTTATAGGTCAGGTTGGTGAATGCCCACCCTTACTCAAGTAAAAAACCAGGGTTTTCCATTGGTTTCAACAGACATGACATAACCCCTTTTGATGCATTGGTCCAGGTTCAAGCTTTTACCTTGAGTGTCAAAGTGGGTAATCCTATGTATGTTTGCCGCATGTCCCTGTAACCAGCGGTGCTAACATTTTCCAAGTACACGTCTTTCAATGTGGTGTGAACGGTTCTCCTTAATTCTCGTTTACTTAGATGAGAAATTATGGGATTTATGAGTCCCGAGGAATTGAGTGAACTGTTGTGAATCTGAGGCAACATTAGGGCCTGTGACATGGTATTAGGGTCTATATCTAGTTTCCCCACGGTTGAAAACGTTTTTTAGTGACCCATTTGATGGCCCAACAACCCAGTGGTTTTGATTATAGAATCCCTTGACTTGTCAACTACGTTTCCAAGATGTGGCACTAACATACTCAACTTTGACTTGTCATGCTGCTGACATGGCACATGTATTGAAAATTTAGGTATAACAAGAGCTAATAAGACTTATAATTGAAAAAACAAACACCCCCTTAGTAACTTACTAAGGAATTACCGAATTAATACAATCGTCCACCAAATTGTTATATCTTTTATTCAAAATAAATAATTTAATAATGTGAATTTTTTTAAATACCGTATATTATAAAAAATTCTAACACATACTATGCTAAGACTTAACGAAATCATCTAACACTACAAGTGCAGTTCCTATATTTACTTCCATAATATCAAAAGAAGATTTACATACATACTTATAAATATGTATGGTAAGATTTGAATTCCCTACTATACATTAATATCGCATGTGAGAAGAAGTAATTTGTTTAATTATGTGTATCAACGGGAGAAAAAATCCAGTCAGCAAAATAAAACCACAAAATTAACATGCAACTCCATAATTACTCCATATATATTACTCCATAACGATTTCTGTAGTTGGCGTGTCAAAATGTAAAACTCTATATCTAATCTATCAATAATCAATGTTTGGAATACCACTGTCCATTGCAGTTGATAATAAAAGTGTTTGTTTAGTCAAATGATATTCAAAATTCAAATCGCAATCATGATCTAGCGTATTTTTTGTACGCATAATATGTACAAGTGATCGTAACAATTGGTCTTAGTGCAATACGTCTCAAATGTAACTGCTTTTGACAATTTATTATTAAGTCCAATACTATCGTTGAACTTTAATCAATCTCATCATTTTGTTTTAGGAATCAATTTTTTTGTTACAATTTTTTTTCTACCTATAAAATTTTGAGTGGTTTCATTGGTTGAAATCATAGCATTTAGTTATCGTTGTTATATTTTCTCAAGGCCTTAGTTATTCATTAGCATTTATTTAACCATAAATTCGTCTACGCACACGAGGCTATCACCCACGGCCTCACCCACGAGTTATTGTAAACTTTGTGAAAAAGTCTAAATCTAAAAATGAAAGCAAGATTTTGTACAGAGAAAGAACTAGATTTTGAGAATCATTTATGTATATTTCATTCCATAATGAGTTACAGAAAGGGATTCTATTTAAAGGTTGTTATCCAATACTAACAAGAGATCTGATGGTTCAGATCTTTTACAAACTATCAATTGTGAGAATTTTGCCTTAAAGTCACACACTCCACACCAGTTAACTAACTTTGACTTTACCAAAACAGAATTGCTGACTAGGCAATGCTGAGTCATCAATCTGATTTGATGTTGAATTCTGATACTGATGAGGAGTGATCAATTTCTAACTTTAACACTCATCCTCAATTTGTGCTGATATAGATCAGACAATTTGAACTTGGTTTTGGAGAAGTGATCAGTGAGTTCAGCATCAGAATCCCCCCTCAAGCAGAACGCGTCTTCATATGTGACAAGCTTGGAAGAAAAAAGCTGAAACCTAGGAATAAAGAGGGCTTTGATGAAGATATCAACAGTTTGAGATTCAGTTGGAACATATCTTATATTTATTCTTCCAGATGAAGCCAAGTCATGAAGGAAGTGGAGATCAATATCGATGTGCTTCATTCGTAAGTGAAAAACAAGGTTGTGAGCCAAGGATTTGGCACTCATATTATCACACGAAATAACTGGAATACAACATAGAGACAAGTTTAGCTCAGAAAAGAGAGACTGCAACCACAAGATGTCAGTAGCAGCTAGATGTTGATAATGCTTTTCTAAATGGTGATCTACTTGAATCTGTTTTCATGGCCCAACCAGAGGGATTTGTTAGTTCTACTTCTCCTACACATGTGTGTAAACCTCATAGATCTCTTTATGAGTTGAAACAGACTCCAAGGGTATGGTATGCAAAATTACGGACTGCTCTTATTCAGTGGGGTTTTAAAAATTCTCAGGTTGTTACTTCTTTGTTTTACTACAGAAATGGTGACTTTAGTGACAATTTTGTAAGTATTTCCCATAAGTGAATTTGAATGATTGAGACCATGAATGAGAGAGGCAGTAGGTGGAGAAGCAGTAGATTGTGTAGGCACAGTTGTTGGTTGTAGGATAGAGGTGGGTAAGTATTTATAGTAGGTGTAAAGTTCTGGGAAGTAGGTAGCCCTGTACTTTTTTCTTAAAGAGGAAATACTTTTAGAAAATACAAACATAGGCAAACTAGAAGAGGGTTCAACATGTTTCAACTTGTCAATGAAGAGGATAGAGTAAGGAAACTTTTCTTCATTAAAAATAACATTTCTTGACACATATATCCTACCACTAAGATATAGACACTTATAACCTTTAGAATACTCACAATAACCAACAAATACACATTTCTAAGAGTGCATCTGAAATATGTGTTTGTTATATGGTCTTAAGAGAGGAAAACAGGCATAACCAAATACCTTAAGATCATTATATATAGGACTTGCTTTAAATAGCACAGAGAAAGGTGAAACAAACTTGAGAACTGAATAAGGAAGCCTATTTATCAAGTCTACATTTGTGTGAAAAGATTTCCACCAAAAAGATGAGGGAATACGAGCTTAAGCAAGAATAGACAGGCCAACTTGAACTATATTCCTAGGTTTTCTCACAATTATCCCATTTTGTTGTGGTGTGTGAGGACACGAGCGCTTGTGAGTTATACCATGTTCTACAAGATAGGAATTTAATGCTAAAAACTCAACACCATTATCACTTTACAAACACTGCAACTTAGTGGAAAATTGTCTCTCAACCAACTTATGAAAGTTAACAAATGTGGTCCTAACTTACGACTTAAGAGTCATGGGAAAGATCCAACAATCCCTAGAAAAGGCATCTATAAAACTAACATAGTACTTATAACCTTGTGTAGATGGTAGAGGTGAAGGCTCTTATAAATCAACACAAACTAATTCTAATGTAGCATTATAGCCAGTCAAAGAATCAATGTAAGGAAGTTGCTTTGCTTTAGCCATTTTATGAGCATTACAAAATTTATTTAGCTTAGAGACTGGAACTTTTATTTGCAAATTTTTCAAAACCAAAGACAGAATATGAGAGCCAAGATGTCCTCGCTTATTGTGCCAGACTTTTACAATATCATTTACAGAAGATACATGTAAATCAGATGTTAGAGCAAATGAGTTACATTAAGGATCTCTAACATCAGTGATTATATGAGTAACACAAGAGGAATTACTACAATGTTTTATTGAATTGAAAACATATACTAGACTGATAGATGACCATATCTAATCTCTAAAATTAGCAGGTGATAAAAGGCTATAATCAGCTCTTGGGAAAATGACTTGGTACAAGCCATCTTTAAGGACCCCTTGTAGCAACATTTTCTTCGTTGCTTTGTCCTTGATAAAACAAAATTGAGAGTTAAACTCAATAATAATGTCATTATCTTTTGTTAATTGAGAAATACTCAACAAATTCTTTGTTATCTCAGGCACTAATAATATCCTAGTAAGCATGATACTACAGGAAGGCTCATATTTATATTGTAAATGCATTTGACCAATACGAGAGATAAAAAGAGTCTGGCCATTACCAACTGCCAATCGATTTGTACCTCTATATTCATTGCCAATGGAGAGATTGCTAAGGTCAGGGGTTATATGATTTGTGGCATCACTGTCGATGTACCAGCTTAAGTCTGCAACAGAAGAAGGTGAAACAGTCTTGGCATGTAGACTGTTGCTACGAATTTGATATTGATTTTCATTAGTATAATCAGCTTGTTGTACAATATTTCCTTGTGGTGGAGAAGGCCTAGTGACATTACAAATCTAATCAAAGCGATGATAACAGATATTTGCAGCGTGTCCAATCTTTCCACACACCTAACAGATAGACCTTAAGTTGTTTGTTCTGTCATCTCCTCCTCTATTACGACCTCTGCCTCTAGCTCTTCCATGAGTCTGACCTCCTCTTTGACCATTGTTGAACTCTCCTTAAGAAGTCTTGACATGCATATTGGCAGTGTCATTTGGTGAATCAAAGCACCATCAAACTGTTACAATCTAGACTCAAAACTAATGAGAAGAAATTGAGTTTCTTGTAATGAAATTTCTCCTTGTTTAGCAGTGATTGTAACAACTATTGGATCGAACTCCTGTCCAACACCATATAGAATTTAGGACACCAGATCGTATTATGTAATTACTTGACCTGTAGCTATCAATGAATCAGCCATTCAGTGATGCTTAATGAACCTTTCTTCAATGTCTGAAGCTTGCTCCTTAAGTGTATAGTACTAGCCATCGATTGTTGAGAAAACAACTTGGTGATACTTCTCCAGACTTCATTTGTAATGACACAGTGAGTCACTTGACCTAAGATTGATTCACTGAGTGTAGAAAAGATCCAACCAACTAAGAATTGACCAATCTTCCAATTGAGAAAATCATCACTGATTGCAAGTATTGTTTCACCTGTTTCTTCATCTTGAGCCTCAACAAACTTTTGTGTGGACTCTTAGAATTACCCGAGCAATAATTATTCTAGATCAAATGCACTCACCACTGGTAGGATTTATGTTTTCCAGTAGATGTAGTTATTTTGATCTAGCTTAATAGGAAGGTTGAAATTGAGATTCTTTGAGATAAGCTGAGATCGAGCTTCTCGCTGTTTCTTTGAAATAGACGGTGGCTCTGTATCTTGTGATGCGATGTTGTGGAGATGAGAATCGGCAACGAAATCTATGGCTTTTGATCTTCAAAGCTCTAATACCATGAAAAAGTCTAAATCTAAAAATGAAAGTAAGATTTTGTATAGAGAAAGATCTAGATTTTGATAATCATTTTTGTATATTTCATTCCATAATGAGCCTAATAACAAGAGATCGATGGTCTAGATCTTTTACAAACTATCAACGGTGTGAATTTTGCCTTAAGGTCACACACTCCACACCGGCTAACTAACTTTGATTTTACCAAAACAGAATTGCTAACTAGGCAATGCTGAGTCATCAATCTGTTGAATTCTGATGCTGATGAGGCGTGATCAATGTCTAGCTTTAACACTTTGGACTGATCCATTATCCCAAAACCATTTGATTCTTGGAGAATGGCCAGAAATTGAACCTAATGGTTTCGTCTTTAAAGGAGCCCTAATAGGATGTAGGATAACCTTACTTATTTAAACCATATACTAGTATTGACTTCAATCGATGTAGGAGAAACTCTCTAAATTAACAATGGTGAAAACTATTCATTTAGCTTGACCACACACGTACCATGTCCAAAGGTAATGGCAAAATTAGAAATATAAAAAGAAAAAAAAATATTGAGAGGCCAAGATGAGAAACTTTTTTTTTAAGAAATAAAATAAAAAACTTTTAAAATATAAAATTAATATCGTGGTTCAAATTAAGAAACAAGCTCGAGAGTAACAAGAGATACCATTTCAGGTGATATAATTATTAAATTGGATGTATTATAATTTTTAAGAGGGTTTAGAAATAAAATGTGCTTAACTTATAAATATATTCATTTTAATAATAACACATTCACATTAGAAATGAGTGTGTACGATACTCAACAACGGTTTAATTTTCAAATTTTAGATGGGTATATACTTATAAAATAGGCGTTTAAATCATATTTATACATATTAAAATATAATTTTATAATTATCACCTTTTTTATTATAAAAAAGATATAATTACCATCTTATTAGGCGAACATTAAAAACTCTTTTGACACACCGTATTGGATTATATTGGACTGTATTGTATTGTATTATATTATATTGAACTGTATTATCAATAATACAAACCTATGTTTGGTGATGTACTGTATCATATTGTATTAAGTTATCTCTATATGACTTTATTGCATTATATTATATTATAAAAATATAATATTTTAAAAAAATAGTTAATAATTAATTTTAAATATCCTTACCATTAATAAATCAATAAATATTTAAAAAAATCAATAAATATTTATTTAAATTCAAAACAAAAAATTTAAATAAATAATTTTTTTACAAATAAAATAATTATTTTCTATATAATTTTAAAATTATAAGAGAATATTAACAACATAATACTTATTTCATTGATATTCTATATTTTTTTTAAAAAAAGTTTTTTTTTAATACAATACAACCTAATACCACTAAAAATAATATATTAACTAATACTATATTTTAATTGTTTAATACAATACATCGCAATAAATGTGGCCTAATAAACTTGTACATTAATATCTTATTAATCATGTGTTATGAATGATGTTGTCTCCCGGTTTGTTGGAGCAGTCATCTCTCCGACAGTGTGAGCAGTATTCCGGACCGTATTTGTAGAGTCTAATTAAGGGTCATTTGTTTTCTTGTCTGAAAAATGAACAGTCATGAATTTTTCTAATGACTAAATCTGAACCTGAATGATATGTTTTTTTTTCTCACATCTGAATGTATTGTCAACACGTTTGTTTTTTAAAATGTGTTATGAATGATGTTGTCTCCCGGTTTGTAGCAGTCCTCTCTCCGATTGTGAGAGTTATAGTCCATATGTAACATCTCCCCGACAGTGGGAGTAGTATTCTGAACCGTATTTGTAGAGTCTAATTAAGAGTCGTTTGTTTTCTTGTCTGAAAACCGAACAGTCCTGAATTTTTCTAATGACTAAATCTGAACTTAAATGACATGTTTTTTTCTCACATCTGAATGTATTGTCAACACGTTTGTTTTTTAAAAGTGAAATTGTCTGAATATAAGTAATTTTACATTTATACCTATATTAAACAATTATACATATAATATGGAATAAAAAAAATCCAAAAATAATAATTATATATATGAACACATATGATCATGAATATTCATGATCTTCTTCTTTGATTACAAACAAACTTTATTTTTCTAAGAAAAGAAAATGTTTTTTTTTAAAGGACATCAGGAAAACTCGCACAAAACACTCTATATATATATATATATACACACATCACCATAATATCATAATAAAGTATCGATATTAAACACCAATATGAACAGTGATTATGGTTCTTTTTTATTTGGGTTCTTTTTTATTTTTAAAACTATTTAAAATAAACAATATATTAAAATAAAGATTTATATACTATATGTAATTTTGATGAAATTGTAAAATTGTTATATATGGGGATAGTATCAGAAGAAAATATTTTAGATTACATTTAATGCAATTCATTGATTTGCAATTAAGTTAAAAGTCATGATTTTTTATTTTTATTTAAAGTTTTTTTTTAGGATTTTTAAGTTGTTGACTACTTAAAAAAAACAAAACAACTTAATAATTATGATTCAGACCCATTAAGTTTCAAGTAAAAAAACAAACGATTCCTTAATCTCACCAGATCCCGACAATAGTTGTATCTAAATATAAATCATGTGTTATGAATGGAAGATTTTTTTAAAATTATTCAAATTTTATGATCGTATCATATCAAACTGTCATTATTAAAGATATAGATAAATATCTTCCTGTTATAAATAAATAAATAATTGTCTTAAATCCAATATATTAAATAAAAAAATTAGTAAAAAAAAAAACATATTATCCACCGACGAGAGCCACTTGTGGATCTAACTTGAATTGAATGATGAATCACTACACGTACTCCGTACTCACAAATTGCACTTGAAAAGCAGTGGACTGTCGTCACGAACTCGAAAAGCAATCAGAAAAAATGAGGCACGGTGGATCCAGATGGAGACGACGGTCCGTGCAACTATTCGTCATCGTCGGTGGGATTTTCACAACTTTCGTTGTCCTCTTGATGATGGCGCTGCTTGCGCTGAGACCGGACACTCCTCTAGCAACCAGCGTCGACGATTTTCTCCAGAAGAAAAACGACGTCGTTTTCACTAGCATTTTCGGTAAGACAAAGAGAGGAGGATCGAAGCGCTGCGCCACCGTGGAAGAGATGGGCGAGAACTTCAAGGGAGCTGCCGTTCGGCAAGAGAGTCTCAGAGTTCGTAAACTCATTCAACGTCACTTCGATTTAAATGGTACTAGCAGCTACACTTTTCTTCTTTTTATCTATTTTGAACTTTGTATTATTAGAATTCACATCAATTTTCTTTATCTGTATTATGATTCAGCTGCGTGTCACTTGTTATTCTAATTTCTAAAGAATCTGTTGATAAAATAATTGGTTGAGATTTAGGAATTTACGCACGAGAGACATGTTGTGTGATTTTGCATATCTGGTCAACCGAGTAACTAGAAACTATTTGTAACTTGCCTTGATTGAGATATGTACTTGTTCGGTTTTGATGAGTAATCTGTGAAGTTTTACCATTAAGAAATGATAATTTGAATGAACAGACTTGTTTTTAAGAAAACCTTGTTGTGTTGTGTAAATTGTAAGCTCAAATGTTAGAATCCTATGACAGGGGCTTCAAGAGTTCGGAATCTTCCGCCAGAGCAGTTCTGCAGACATGGTTTTGTAATGGGGAAGTCATCAGAAGCAGGTTTAGGGAATGAAATGTACAAGATCTTAACTGGTGCAGCACTGAGTATCATGTTGAACCGGTCATTAATCATTGGGCAAACCAGGCACATTGGTTCTTTCTCTAGCCTTTCTATATTATATATTTAAATTTTTATTGTCTTTAGTGATGATGACTTTTATAGTTAAAGAGTAAGTTCTTGCAACTTATTATCTGCATGATGGTGCAATAACACGCACCAAGAATGCATGTTAACTTCTCAACTTTGTGCTGTATTAAAGACTTTATACATGTGATAGAATGTTTTATAACAATGCTGCCTCCAATATGAATCATTAAAAAAAATGTTATAGAATATTTTAGCCAGAAATGAAAAGGAAAATGGAAGATGAGATCAGAAAAAATAAAATAAAAAATTTAATAGTTCAATATGTATAAAATAAATTTGTGAGGCTGATGGTTCTATGGCTCTTCTGGACCAAATTGGGCCTGTCCCTGGCAGAGGCAAAAAAAGCACCCTGTTTTAATTGTTTTGCAAAACCTTGTCCTGGGTTTATAATTTTTCTCATTATGAATTGTGTATCAGCTATTAGGCCTGATGTTTGGTTGTAGAGTATGCAGTCACATTACAATTTTTGTTCTTGTTCTGATTAGTTCTTTGTTTTATCTACTTCAGGGGTAAATATCCTTTTGGAGATTTCATTTCTTATTCCAATGTCTCCTTTACCTTGGGAGAAGTTAAGCATCTCTGGAGACGCAACGATTGCATAAAGAAGTTTGGAAGACATCTGGTTATGAGGATCGATGATTTTGAAAAGCCAGCACAAACAAATGTTTTCTGTAGCAATTGGAGGAGATGGAAGCAACCTATTATATGGTAAAGCGAGAACAACTTTGATATTGATATATTGCTTGTCTCCAGCTGTCATTGCTTTATGACTAACTTTAGAATGCAGGTTCCAAGGTACAACAGATGCCATGGCAGCTCAATTTTTCTTGAAGAATGTACACCCAGAAATGAGGGATGCAGCTTCTGATTTATTTGGGCATCCAGAATCTCTCCCATCTCGGCCTAATGTTTTTGGTGAACTAATGAGAGTGCTTATATCCCCTTCAGAAGATATTAAGGAAGCTGTTAATTGGGTTGTCGGTAATGGGGTGGATCCTGATATTACATTGCACATGAGGATGCTCATGAATAGGTATATCACAACTGTAGTACTGTACTCTTTGTTAGCTCTTGAAGGAAACTTTTGTGCTTAATAATTCAGTGATGGAGGTTGGTAAAATAAGCTCTATATATAGTTGCATTAGAGTCGGGGGAAAAAATGAAAAAATATACATCCTTACTGGAGGTGGTTTTTGTGGAAGAATGACAGTTAATTGATAACTCACTGAAGGGCGTCAATGGATGTAGTTTTGAACTACCCAACTGCTTTTACCAATGTATATTCACTGCACTTCTTTAAGTGTGCTGTTGGATGTCCCATAAAGTTGAAGTTGTTGTTTTTATTTATTATTGTTAATATCATTATGATTATTATCATTGTTATTATTTTGTGTTTTGCTATAGAATTTTCTGGCCTAGTCTTGTTTAATATTGCACAAGAGATGCATCATCCACGCTAATGATGTTACTGAAGAAAAGATGGATTATCATCATTAATTTGAATAACAAGAGCCACCTCATTTCACATAATCTAAACTATTTTCTTGTACATGAGTAAACTTAGATTTACATAGTAGACTAAAAAAGAGTCTAATCATTCTTAAGGGTATAACTTAAACTGAGTAATGATCCTGGTTCTCGTGTCTTATATTTCAGGTCTGTGAGAGCTGTACAGGCAGCATTGAAGTGCATTAGAAACGTGATGCAGAATCTCCACCAGGCATCAAGAACTAAGGTGGTTCTGGTGTCAGATACCCCCTCTTTTGCAGAAAGTATTACACCATATATAAGTGAATTTGCAGAGGTAATTAGCTCAGTGTCCTTAACCATAACCATATTGTAAATAGCAAAGCATCACCTTGCAAAGATCTAATGGGGTTGCACTTTTTACAGGTTCTTCACTTTGATTATAAACATTTCGAAGGAAATCTCTCTCATGATGGTAATAGCTTGCATAATATAGCTTTCCGGGTGAAGGATTGGGGCCCTGCACCCCGATGGGTTGCATTTGTGGACTTTTTTCTTGCAGCACGTGCAAAGCACGCTGTAGTTTCTGGGGCTCAGAGGCGTGTTGCTACTACCTATGCACAGTTGATTGCAGCACTTGCAGCAGCAAACAATCTTGGTACTTATATGCCCTGCATTTCTGGATCTTCCTCCTATTGTTTTATCGATAATCATTGGATACTTCCATACTGAATTATCTAAGTACCGTTTGTTCTTTCAGGAGATAATTCCACGGGTTCAAGTTTTTCATTCTTAAGCAGCTTTCAGAGTAATTTGTTATCAGATGGGTTAAAGCTTCAGGTTGGTTGGGGACATACCTGGAATCGTTTTGCAGGGCCGTTGAGTTGTCATAGCCAGCGGCATCAATGTGCTTATACACCACTTCTCCCCCCAGCTTGGTGGGATGGTCTTTGGCAATCCCCCATAGCTCGAGATATCCGGAGAATGGAAGCATTCGGCATCCATCTATCTGGTTTTGGTACGGTAGATGAGAATCAGCTTCAATCTTTTTGTAGTTCAAAGAAAAATAGTTTGAAAACTGTTTTAATCCGATAGTTGTGTCATGGTTGTTGCATTTTCTTTTCTTCACATTTTTGTCCAGCAAACAACAGTAAGACAATTAGGAGAAGATTTACCATTATGCCTGTTGCATAACATCATTAATTTACTCTTATTATCTTATGTGTTCGAAGAACTAATGTGATTTAGCAGGTGAATTCTTAGGCAATTTCAAACCGAATCTTTTCCTCGCCCTTAGCCACTAAGAAGCATTTAAAAAAGCAAAATAACTCTATATTGTCCGAAGTTTTTTCTAAATTATGTCATAAACTGTTTTGTAGTATCCATATTGATTGTGAGATGATGTATTAATAATGTGTTAGTTATAAATCAGCTCGTTTCATTTGGGCAATAAATGTCATTAACAAGACCATGTTACATTTGAACCCTATCTCACCAACAAGAAGGAGAATGTAACCCTATCTCACCAACACCACCACCAACAAGAAGTGGAATGTTACGTACACTATCAATTTTGTGAAGTACATAATTATCAATTTTGTGAAGAACATAATTAATTTAACTAATAAGAGAATCGAGCATAATAAATATATCAAATTCAATTAACGGGGATATGACAGTATGAGTATGACAGACAGGTTTACAATTGGGGAGGTGACTTATTCTGTAATTGCCTAATCTGTCGCTCAAGAAATAAAAAATATGGTTAAATGCTTAAATTGGATTATAAGGAAAGGGATAATTATCCCGGTGGCCATCAACTTTTGTTACCATTATCAAAATAGTCACTGGATGGAGAATTGGTTTCAAAATGACAATTTTTGGTAAACAATATTACACTAATGGTCATTCCATCCAATTCCATCTATTTCTATCCAATTCCATCCAATAAGTGACATTTTGGTAAATAAAGGGATGTCATTAATTTATTTTAGATATTTTTTGGAAATCAATTTTTTTTTTGTTTCTTGAAACAAATAATTATATTTAGTGTATGTATATACGAAAAAAATATATATCAAACATGTATATATATATATATATATATATATATATATATATATATATATATATATATATATATATATTAGAATATTAAGGTTACAAAATCTAAAAATTTTAAAAATATATTTAAGATAAGTTGAAAAGAAATATATATATATATATTCTTATTTGAGAAGATAAAGACTACAAATTCTAAAAATTCTAAAAAATATATTTGAGATAAGTTGAAAAGAAATATATATATATATATATGGGATATGTGATGCGTATATACACATATTAAATATAATTATTTGTTTCAAAAATCAAAAGAAAAAATTGATTTCCAAAAAATATCTAAAATAAATTAATGTCATCCCGTTATTTACCAAAATACCACTTATTTGATGAAATTAGATGGAAATGGATGGAATGATCATTAGTGTAACATTGTTTACCTAAAATGGCCATTTTGAAACCAATTCCTCATCTGGTGGCCATTTTGATAGTGGTGGTAAGAGTTGATGGTCATCGGGGTAATTATCCCTAAGGAAAATGTTAGGCAACCTACTTGACAAGAATCTCCATCTTCTAGAACTTTAATTGATGATTGATATTAATTAGTCGCTTTTGACCTAAAATCGAATAAATTTAAAAGGGGAAATTTTGGCAGGTTAGTGAAGGTATGAATATTGAATCAGTCTCAAGGGAATACTTTTACATTTCACTTCAGGGATGTGCATGATCTTAATAGAGTAATAGTGGGTGGACCGTGGAGTTTCGATAATGCTCTTATTGCTATGGAAAGACTGGCAGGAAAAGGGACTATTGACTCTTTGAGTTTTAGTCTAGTAGATTTCTGGATTCAAATCCACCAAATCCCTCTTCTTTGTATGACTAGGGAGATTGGATGGTTTTTGGGTGGCTTGATTGGTCAAGTGCTTGATGTGAACGGAGAGGATTCAAGAGACTGTGTTAGTAAGTTTATACGGGTTAGAGTTCGGATTGACATTCAGAAACCTTTGAAGAGATGTTTACGAATATATACTATATGAGATGGCTCTGAAACAATTATGATTCTTTGATATGAAAGACTTCCAAACCATTTTTTTAAGTGTGGAATGACAAACCACACAACTATAGAATGCACAGAGAAGGAACTGGTCCCAATAGTAAATGAGAAGGAAGAGCCTCTTTTTGGGATTTGGCTTAGAGCTTCTGGTCCGCAACACAATTATTATGGTCAATCTCACAAAGGAGTAATTTATTCACCAGTCAATACTGTATATCTTAGGAGAGATGGTAGGAGGGAGAAACAAGCGATAGCAGATGAAACAATCGGAGTAGATAATTCCACAATGCCAAAAACAATCACCAAAAAGGTTGGAGTCATGACTGAGGTAAGCATTTCGACGAATGATCCAACCGACCCGCAAAAGTAGGGGTGAGATGGCCGTCGATTTGGTGGCTTTGAGGAATGGGGAGGTCAGGGAAATGGCTCAATGTCTGCGATGTTTGTCACTCCACAACAAAGTGAGGAAACTGTTAAGTTGGTAATTAATAACGAGTTGATAGAGGAGGTCCCAAATTGGTTGGTTCAAGTTGGATCTGGAGAGTTTTTTATTGGGATTGTTCCAAGTTTAACTTTTAAGAGTATAAGACTTGGAATCTTCTTACTGCCTTCCGTGAAGCTCTCGATGATTGTGGTCTCGAAGATTTGGGGTTTGTAGGTCCGTATTTTACCTAGTACAACAAAAGGGAGGGTATGACATTGATTCAAGAGAGACTTGATAGGTGCACAGGTAATATATAGTATAAACTGTTTTTTCCACATTTTATAGTTTCTCACTTTGATTATTTGCGTACTGACCACCGTCCAATCTTATTGGATTTTTCTTATACTTCGGTGGTGCTGGATAATGTTAAAAAGAAGAGACGTTTTCATTTTGAAGAATGTTGGGTGGATAATCAGGATTATAGAGATTTGATTTCAAGGTGTGGGTGGATAGTGGTGGGTTCAATGCAGTTGACGTTGTTATTGGCAATATAAAAACTTGTGGGTTTAGTTTGGATTGTTGGAATAGTCAGTGCAGACGCGGGCTCAAAGAGGTGATTATTAACAAGAAGATGGAATTAAACGATGCTTATAATAATACAAGTTCGTTCTCTTGGCAAAGAATTCACCGAATTGAAGCTTAACTGGATGGCACCCTGGAGATGGAGGAACGCTATTGGAGATAGAGGTCGAGGATTGAATGCTCAAAATGTGGGGATCGAAATACACAGTTATTCCACATGAAAGCCTCGTTAGGAAAGCTCGGAATAAGATTGAGGGGTTGTTCGGTAATGATGATCACTGGTATAGTTCCAAAGTAGATATGGAATCAATTATTATTGATTATTTTAGCAACCTGTTTCTCACTAGTAATCCTTCCTAGGCAGAATGGACTATATTTTGGATGGGGTTCATCCAAAAATTTCGACCTCGGTTAATGGTTTTCTTGATTCTGATTTTACTGAGGATGAGATTAAAAAGGTCATTTTTGATATGGGAGCGATGAAGGCGCTTGGTAGGGACGGGCTTCCAGCTTTGTTCTATCAACGATTCTGGGATAAAGTGGGTTTCAGTGTGACAAAAACCTGCTTGGGTTGTTTAAATGATGGAAACTCGCTGGAAAAAATGAATGATATTCTGATCACTCTTATCCTAAAAAAATAAATACCGGAAAGAATTGAGGATTTCAAACCAATCAGCCTCTAAAATATTCTCTACAAGATCGTGGCGAAGGCCATTGCCAATCGGTTCCGTCATGTGCTCAATGGTGTTGTATCTAAGGTACATAGTGCTTTTATCCTAGGTCGTATGATCTCTAATAATATTATGGTCAGTTTTGAGTGTTTGCATAGAATCAAGAGTGTTGGATATGTCAAAGGCATATGATCGGGACGAATGGATTTTTGTTGGTAAAATGTTAGGGAAATTAGGCTTCTCAGAGCGGTGGATTGGTTTAATTCTGCGATGCATTTCGTCCGTTTCTTATTCGTTTGTTTTAAATGGTGAAATATATGGCGATATTAAGCTTACGCATGGGTTGCATCAAGGTGATCCACTTTCTCCTTATCTGGTTATTATTTGTGCTGAAAGTTTCTCTACTCTGGTTCAGTAGATAGTTACTATAGGGCATCTTCGGAGCTTCAAGTGCAGCCATAATGGTTCTTCTATATCCCATCTTCTTTTCGCTGATCATAGTCTCCTATTCGCCAAGACCACTGATTCTAATTGTGTTATGATAAGGAAAATATTAGATATTAATGCTACTGCCTTAGGTCAGCAGGTTAACTTCGAGAAATCTGTTTTATGTGTTAGTCATTCTATATCCTCCTTTGAGGCTGATTAGCTGGCAGCAATTGTGGGTATTTCTGTGGTTGAATGCCATGAAAAGTATTTAGGGTTACCTTGTATTTCAGAGAGGAAGAAACCGGAGATCTTTTCTGTTATCACAAGTAGAATTTGAGATAAGATTAAAGGTTGACGAGATAAGTTTCTTTTGTTTGGAGGGAAAGAAATTATGATAAAGGTTTTCATACAGTCAATACTCACTTATACAATGAATCTATTTCAGCTCCCAAAATGCCTTCTGAAGGAGATTTACCGTCTTAGTACACGCTTCTGGTGGGGAAATAATGGACCCTTAAGAAAAATCCATTGGTGTAAATGGTCTCACTTATGTGAGGTCAAAGTGAATGGAGGGTTGGGTTTTAGAGACTTGGAATCCTTTAACAACACGTTGCCAGCTAACCAGTGTTGGCAAATTATGCACAATTGAAGTTCTCTTGTAGCTCGTGTGCTTAAAGCATGCAGCTATCCAGATGTCGATTTTCTTAATGCAGAGTTTAAGGCTTTGGCATCCTTTTTATGGAAAAGCCTGATATGGGGGAAGGAAATTATTGTTGTAGGGAGTCGTTGGAGAGTGGGAGACGATACAAAATCCGTATATATAAGGATAAGTGGATACCGAGACCTACCACGTTTAAACCTTTCTCCCCTTCTTCATTGGGTGTTAATGCCACAGTTGATTTGCTTATCACCTTATCTGGTGTTTGGAATGTAGACCTAGTTAGAAATGTATTTTGTGAGGAAGATATCACAACTATCCTGATCATCTCGATTAGTAGAAGCAAAGCGCATGATTCTATTCAATGGCACTACGATCAGAAAGGTACATATTCGACTAATAGTGGATACTGGGTGGATCGTTCTCTGCTCGCTAATCCTGGTTCTTCACACTCGGGTTTTATTTCGAATTTATCATTTTCTTGGTGGAAATCGTAATGGAAGCTTCATATTCCCTCTAAGATAAAATTATTTATCTGGAAAGGTTGTAATAATATGATCCCCACCTGTGATATTTTGGCCCGTTGAAAAATTATGGCGGTTTCGCAAGAGTAAGAATGAATATGTTCTCCATGGTCTCTGGAGCTGCAGATTTCTAAAGCCAATGCTTGCTTTCTGGTATTTGATTGTTGTAAATCGTGTTACAAAAACAATACTCGTAAGTGCACGAATCGTGAAGATAAGTAAAACGACAAGTAAGGATCGTTCACATGAGGACTAGAGATTTACCGATTAAATCTAATTCTAATTAAAACTAAATTAAAAGTAACCAAAATATTGTTTGAAGATTGAATTAAAACTAAAACTTAATTAAATTAAACTAAAGAAAGCAATTGAAAAGATTGGGTTGTGGTCAAGGGTGAGAAAGCACTAGGTCATCAATGATCCCCAATTATGAACACTCAATGCATGGATTAATTTGTAAAAAGATTCAATCAATTCAAGGTTCATTCTTTATCTTTAATATGACTATTACCGTATGATCGCGGGATGAGTCAAGTATTCTCAACCACTATTCACCCTTGGTCTATGGTGTGAATAACGATCGAAAACCCGTTAAGCACAAGAAATAATAACCGAATTCTATACTTTGCTTGGTCTATGCTAAAGATAAAATTCATTCATTCAAAAGAGCATTAATCAAGGTTAGGTTTGGTCTATACTCTAACCCTAATTCTCAGATAATCTTAACCCTAAAATAATGTCAAATAATTATCCACTCTTAATTTATGGTGTGAATAAATATTAAAACTAATGGGAGTCAAGCAATTAAGAATAATGAACAAATCAAGAATTGAGTTGATGAAATAATATTATTAATCCAAACATGAGCATTCACAAAAAGTTCACATTGATTCCCTAGTTATGGAATTACTTACACATGATGAAAATAAGAGAAGAGAAAGAAAAGATAAAACCCATATTGGCCTTCAATGAGTTCTTCAAGTTTTCAATGATGAATTCTTCTTCGTCTTTGAATATTCGATGTGTAAAGATGAATGAAAGAATTGTTATGTGTTGTGAAATATATTGAGAGGTGAATTCGTTGTTCTCCTTCTTTAATTATAAAGAATATGGAGTATTTATAAGTGATTTTTCCCTGTGAACCCCCAATTCTTCTTAGGTTTAGGAAATCCATCAAGTGGGAAAGTAGAATGAAACAAGGAATGAGAATCCTTTCCTAAATTGAATTTCCTCTTTTGATATTTGACTCATAATTTGAGTTTTGGAAATTTCTCAAACATGTTTTGGCCTTCTAAAATCATTAGAATTTGATTTGGGAAGTTTTGGAACAATTGTAGACCAATTCGGAGTGGTTTTCCACCAAAAATCTGTCAAACCGCGGTCTGGGTCGCTCCAGAGGTCGCAACGGTCTGGGTTGCTCTAGAGGTCGCTGCGGTCTGGGTTGCTCCAGAGGTCGCCGCGGTCCAGACCATGAAATTCCTATGCCATGTACCCTTCCGTAGACCGCTGGCTAGGTCTTGTGCCTGGACGGCGGTCTAGGCCGCAGTTGACTTTCCAGTACTGACCTTTGGTTACTAAATTGCCCATAAATTCTTCTAGGAATATCATAATTGTGATCCGTAAAGTGTTCCGGAAACTAGACTTCTGGGGCTTTCAATCCATAGGTATTAGGATACACAATTCAATCCAAGATGAGAGATATTGGCCCCGCAATATGACTATCCTGCATTGGTCCAAAAATTGATATTTACTCTTTTTCTCCAAAATAACATCCAACACCTCTTGAATGGAATATGACATACACATGCTCAGAAAACACATAAAATACCTAATTTTACTTAAGAACAAAGCACAAATAATAGGAAATGGGGACCTAAAACATGTATAGAAATAGACCGATCAGTATTCTAAATTGGTTGATTTCCATAAAGGTAAATCCCATTTTTTTTATTTCATCCTTGTCTGCTTCTCTTATATGAATTTTGAAGACTTGGGTCTTTTTTGTGTCTGCCTGTGGAAATTTTGTGCGATTCGAAATGTTGTTGTTCATGGTTCACATTCTGGCAAGGCTATGGATGTGGTGGATTGGGCTCGTGTTTTTATTGATGAATTTCACAATGCTAGCCCAACTAAGAGTCGTAAACTTGAACGTCCCACTGTCCGAAATCCTGTTTTGAGGCCTCTTGACCCAGGTACGTGTAAGGTAAACTGTGATTCTGTCATAAGCATTGTTGGTCGTATAGTGGGTCTTGAGATTGTGATAAGTGATTGGGAAGGCTTCGTTAAGGCTTCTTGCTCTCAGAAGATTGATGCCAATTTCTCACAACATGTAGCTAAAGCAACTGCAATCCTTCATGGCCTTCAATTTGCAATTGATACTAGTTTATATTCCTATCAAGTTGAATTAGATGCTAAAGTGGTTGTTGACTGGATCAATAGCCAGACTCTTCTATGTTCTGAAATTTAGGATGTTGTTTCTGACATCCATCATCTCCTGGAGCTGGCACATTGTGTTGTGTTCGTTCGTAGAAAGGCTAATCAGGTAGCCCATGGTTTAGCTAAAAACAGCCTCTCTTATGTTGAGGATTTGTTTTGGTTCGAGGATTTCCCCCGTGTGTTTTTTCCTTTGTTTCGGTTGATCGTCGTGTTTGTTTGTAATCCTTTGTTTCCTTAAAAAAAAAAATACAAAGCTGACACAATTGTTGATAAGCGAGAGGGAAAAAGAGGATTTCACATGTTAGGTCATCTGATAGAGATAAGAGAAAAAGACAAGGGGCATACGATTTGAAAGGTGTACTGTAATATGGATCCCGGTTTATTTGTTTGTTTTTAATTGTATTAGACTTTTTTTTCAGTTGGATTTGATTAATCCAACGGCCAAAAGGGATCCCGAAAATTTCAATAAATTCGAGATCCCTCGCTAATTAATTTAAAGGAAAGGCTAGATGTTAGTCTTATCCTATCTCTAGTCTAAATTCACTAAAATGGAAAATTTGTAATTAAATTGTATAAAAAAAATGATAAGAATGGAAGTTTGATAATAATGGCTTAATTAGAAATTAGAATTTCAAATGTGTGCACAGAAAATTAAGAGTCGAAAAGGGTTTTTTTTTTAACAAAAATATGATAACTAATTATATAAAGTGACAATATTCGCACTCTTTAAAAACCGTACGTGCATTCTAAATTAATATGTTTTTAAAAAACTCAATAATACCCTTGAGTAAAATTACTAAGATAACTAATTGTGTACACCCATCAATAATTATTAATTAGTTTTCTATTTTAATCTTTTGTAATTTCTTTTCTATTAATGGTTTGATATTACCATATATCATAAAAACTCTTTCCATTTTCATAAACCCTAGATTATCTTCTAAATATATTTTCAATCTCTGTTAAGCAAATACATATTAATTGCTAAATATAGAAAATGAATCAAAATCATTAGATAAATTTGATTGTGAAAAAGTAAAGTTTTAAATTAATTTTTATTAGAATAATAAAATCATTACGTATATAAATAGACTTTTAAATTAACCATTATCTATATATTTTTTATTTCTTTCAAACACACTTTAAAATATTTCATTTATTTTTCAATATTCTTTTTTCTTATCAAAAACAAGTATTAAATGTTCTTCAATTTCATCGAACACCGATTTATTTTTAAAAAAATACCATCTCACACCTATCTACTTCCACATCACTTGGACATGACACAAATCTTGCAACCCTACAACTTTCTCAAACTGAAGGTGGTTCTTCAATAATAAAAAATCTTAAAATGAATTTTTAACAATAAGTGGAGTTTGGTTTTGAAAAAACCGAAAAGAGAAAAGAAGTATGTAGAGGTGTCCACGGTTTGGTTAAACCGTTCGAAACCGAACCGTAACTGCCGGTTACGAAACCGGTTGGAAACCGATTTCTCGGTGGTTCTGTTACGGTTATCCAATCCCAAAAACCGTCTCAAAACCAGCGGTTTAACCGCCAACCGACGGTTTTACTATATTTTATTTATAAAAAAAACTAACCAATAGAATTACGACACGTGGCAATTCATTTGTAAAAAAAAAAAAACCAACCATAACCAAACCGGCGGTTATGTAACCGAACCAAACCGTCTCACTCCGGTTACGGTTAAGGTTAGGCCATTCTACGAAATCGAATCCGAAGATTCGTAACCGAAACCGAACCGTGTACACCTCTAGAAGTATGAAAGAAAAAGAATAATAAGATAATTAAAGGTAACAACAAAATTAGAAATAATAATAAAATTGATTAAATAACATAATAATAGTCATAGGTGGTGTATACTTATAAAAATACAATAAAATATAATTAAAGAAATCATATTTTTGGTATTAAGTGGGGTTTATTTAAAAATTAGATTTTTTTTTTTAAATGTTGATAGGTATAATTACAAAAGGGGTATAAATACAGTTTTTTATGGATATTATTATCGTCAATCATTATAACCCAAGTTGGATCCACAGATGAATCCATCCCTCTAAATTCGATTTGGATTACAAACCGAAACCACTAATTCGGTTTTTTCGGTATGTAACCATAAATCGGGTAGGCCGTAAGTTTCCAACCGAAATCGTCCCGATAAATTAAAAGTTGAATTAAGGTAGACGCAAAGGCCACGTTTGGTGCACGAGATTGGATTGGATTGGATTGAGATGTGACTGAGATTGGATGTGATTGGACTGGACTGGACTGAACTGGACTAAATTAATATTATACTGTGTTTGGAGAAACATGAGACTGGACTGAATTAATACTATATTTTGTTTGGTGAAACATGATATTAGACTAAATATAATAATATTTTAAATTTGAAAAATAAAATATTAAAATATGTATTTGAAGAATAAATATTTTAATTTTTATATTATTAAAGTAACAATATCCAAAAGTATTTTTAATATATATATCATTTTTAACTAAATTATTTTTAACTATAATAATTTTAAAGGTATCAACAACCTGTTAGAAGGTGAAAATGTTTTGTCTAAATAGGTGGGGGCCATAGTAAAATAGTTCCAATTAATAAAGATGAGTGAGAAGGTGAGTTTATTTAATCCTATAAACATTGGATTATTTTTCTTTTTGGACTAGTTATCCTGTCTTCCAAACGTGCACTAAATACCGGATTAGAAATAAAATTATCCAATCTCAGTACAATCCATTGTGCCAAATAGGGTCAAAGTGTCTTATTTTGTAATTAGTTGCTGATACTCTGGATTCTCTTCTCTCCATTAAATGAATTTCTCTTTTAATTAAAAATAATTGCAGTTTTAGTTTACCAAACTTTTCTTTTACATTCAAATCATTTGTCCAAAAATGATGTTTGAATTTATATTTAATTAAACAATTTGAAACACGTGTCTAATGATTCATCGACAATTGAATGACAAATTAAACATTAATTATCCAATTAACGTTAGCAGATATTTATCCTCCACCAATCCACCCAAATCGACACGTCATCAAAACTATCAGAAATGTTAAAAACTCATGCCAAATCACTTTAGTTTTTTTTAATAATTATTTTTATTATATTAAATTGAAAGAATAAAAAAAATATTTTAGTGTGATTGTGTAAAAGCGATTTTAAAAATAGAAAAGTGCTTCTACAAGAAGCGATTCCAAAGTACTCATTTTTTTGGTTATTTTATTTTATTTTTTAAAGTGATTATTAATAGAGGACGTCATGTGGAAAAGTTAATATGACAAAAGTGGAGATTCTGTCACAGAAAAACGTGTTTGAGAAGTCGAATGTCTGCTTGCTTGTAAGCGTCTGCTTTTGAATCGCAAACAACACATGACATGAACTAACTCAGACGCGCACACACCCCAACAACACACGACTTCTGTTTTTCTTTTTCTTTGCAAATAAAAAAAAATCAATTTCTTTTTATTTTCTTTTCGATCTTTTCCTGTGTGTCATTGTCAGTCTTTGTCAGGTGCAGTGTGGAATTCAGTGCATTGCACCCCATTGCAAAACCAAAAGAGAAAAAAAGAAAAACAAAACAAAACAACGATTTTGATTTGATAGAAGGAGAGCTGATGGGTTATTGTGGGTGTTTTGGTCCAAGGAAGAAGGGAGACAAGCTGGGGATCGAAGACAAAAGTCGATATGCTGAGGAGCCGGGTCGGTTTTGTTCGAGTTCAATTGTGTTTTATTCGTCTGCTTTTTCTGGGTTCTGATATTTTGGGTTTGAATTTCAATGCATGTTGACAGAGCATTTGAATTTTCTTTTAGATCTAGTCGATATTTTCTCAGTCTATTTAACTTGATGCAATTGTGATGTGGTATTTTGGCTGTTATGGAATTTATAAGTGATGCTGACAATTATTTGGTGCAATGTGATGTTAGTGCTATTTTTTATTTTATTTTTTTCATTTTAAATTGGAATTGTATTTGATTCAATCTGTAATATTTGAGTGTCTAGATTTCCCACATGAATTTTTTTAAGAACAAAGGTGGCTAACTGTTGAATAATTGTAGCAAAATCAAGTCTTGCATTTCTCAATAGTCACGGGAAGAAGATATCATATGAGATTTAGTTGTTACGAATCTAAAATAATGTTGAGCATTTTATGAGTACATATATACATATATGATGTTGTTGGTGTTCTTAATTCTTATTCTTCTCTTTTTCTATCTTCAAGCAATGGTTTTTAATTGCAGCTTGTTTGGTGAATCTCAGTTAGGAATGTACACTATTTGAGTTGAGTTGAAGAATTTTGCTAGATTAATTGAACTCTGTTTTGAAGCAAATGCTTACTTTTAATTCAACTTTGTTGCAAACTATATCTAAAAAGTGTGGCAATTTTTGAAAATGCTTTCTACTTTTTAATGGGAGACAGATAATGACTTGCTTGGGATCTTTCCTTTAAGTTGTGATGTGCCATAATAATACCTTGATCCTTCGATAACAACCACATGCATAGTTCTGCTACTTTAAGTGATCATATACCACCTATGAAGAGTTGATGTTATGAAACTTGAAAGCTTTTGATGATTTGATTGAAGTTTTTTTTTTACATTCTTTTGAAGTCTATATACCAGGAACAGTCACTGATGATCTTAATTTGTCCAAACAGCTCTTAAATTTATCCGCTGATACGAATTGGCAAGATATAGTTCCCATTTGCATCTAATTATGTTTGTGCTAGTTTAATAGACAAGATATTCATACTTTTGGTTAAAAAAATCTTTACAGCAGTGAAACAGGAATCATCGCCTCAAAAAGTTCAAACCAATGCTGATATTAAAGCTCAGATATTCACCTTTCAAGATCTTTCAAATGCAACAAATAAGTTTAGGGAAGAACGCTTCATTGGACGGGGTGGATTTGGCGCTGTTTACAGAGGGAAATTGGAAAGCACTGGTCAGGTAACTGTTTCTGTGGCCGACAAACTTCTAATTCTGCACCGCATTTTCTTTGTTCAATTATTGACGACTAATCTTCTTTTGTATATCACGATCCATGCACGTTCTCATCATGAGCAGGTTGTAGCCATCAAACAACTAGATCATTCTGGTTTCCAAGGGGAGAAGGAGTTTCTGGTGGAGGTTCTTATGCTTTCTCTTATGTATCACTCTAATCTTGTCAAATTAATTGGTTACTGTGCCGAAGAGGACCAGCGTCTCCTTGTCTATGAGTACATGCCCCTAGGATCCTTGGAAGATCACCTCCTTGGTAATATATTAATTGTCCTTTGTTCTAATTTTATCTATGGTTCCTAGATGTTGAATTCATATGAATATATGATCTCTGCTAATGTAGGAATCTTAATTAGAAATCATAATTTTTCTGATATGCTAAAATCAAAGCAGGCATTTTCTCAAAGGACTTTATCGAATTCATTGAAACAATAAAATAAAAGTTTTCATCGCGTTTGATGTCATAGGTCAATCATTACATTGCATCAGAACTGAGCATGAGCCATCATTTTGATATCATTAATTATATCAGTATAAAATTGATGATTGTGCAGATATTAGACCTGATCAGGAGCCTCTTGATTGGAATACGAGGATGATGATAGCTGCTGGTTCAGCAAAGGGATTGGCATATCTGCACAATGAAGCAGATCCTCCCGTTATATATAGGGACTTGAAATCAGCTAACATATTGCTGGGTGATGACTTCCACCCGAAACTCTCTGATTTTGGACTCGCAAAATTCGGTCCAACTGGTGATAAATCACATGTTTCCACCAGGGTAATGGGAACCCATGGCTATTGTGCCCCCGAGTATGCCAAAACTGGAAAACTGACAACGAAGTCCGACATTTTCAGTTTTGGTGTAGTCTTATTAGAGATACTTACAGGACAGCCAGCAATGGATGAAACCCGTGGCCGTGAAAGAATGCTTGTTGATTGGGTAACACACTTCGTGCACCTTCTTTGTTATCAATTTTTCAAAACTTCTTAAACTTTAACACTAAGATAAATTTACTTCTCCTTGGAATTTACATGCAAAGTCGTCATGCGTGCTGGAAGAAGAAATGACCTTTAGTCGATCGTCACAAGTAATAGCTAAGCCCTCCTAACATCTTAAGGAAATATGATGATTAGAGTAAAGATCTTCATGTTGACTCTAGTTTTTATCATATTTCATTGTTCATATTGATGTCTCCGGTACCCATTTAGCTTGTGTATGCACAACTCCATTTTCTGAAACTTTTTGTTAAATTATGCTGTCCCTGTTAGTCAAGATCCTGTTAGTTCTGTATATGCTGTTCTTGCTCGCAGCTAATAGGCTTCCTGATCCCATAGTCTGAACATGGGGATGTTTTCAGCTTCTTGGCATAACTAAATTGGAACTATGCAGTTTGCTATAAATACAGAACGTTATTTCTATACCAATGAAATATTCTAACTTCTATTTTCACTTCTTAATTGTTTGTAGGCACGTACCAGGTTCAAAGACAAAAATTGTATTTCTCTGTTAGCAGATCCACTATTGAAAGGTGGGTTCTCGGAATCCATTTTTAAGAAGGTCCTGGAGGTGGCATTCATGTGTACCAATGAAAATCCTGCCTTACGGCCATCCATCAAAGACGCGGTTCGTGCTCTTGATTACTTGGCTTCTCATCGATATGAACCGAATGAGACCAAAAAGGTTCGTATCAAGGAGCCTGAAGAGCACAGCTCTCCAAATGAGAAACTAAATATGTTAGACAAGGACTTAGAGAGGGAGCGAGCTGTTGCAGAGGCCAAGTTGTGGGGAGAAACTTTGAGAGAGCAAAGGCTACAAAACGTGCAGAATAATCAGGATGTGTTAGACAGGTAATCAAACTTTGACGCATGCTTAACTTTTCCTTTCTATATTACAAAAATTATAGAGGTATCGAAAATTTTCTGTCACCAAAGATTTGGATTAATGGACTAATTAGAACATCAACACTGTCCACACATCCACCCCTTTGCCATGTAAACAGTATTAAGGTGTTTAAAGCTCATCTGTTGAATCTTTTCTTTCAGTTGGGCGAATAAAATTCACCATGGGTAACAATTTTAAAGACATTGCTAGTATACTTTGTGCATAGCGAAGCTTGATGAATCAAACATCGAGGAGGATATGTCGTAAGGTCATCGCGGAAGCTGACACTGCTATAGTAAGTATGCAGTGCATATCGTCACCAGGCAGACTGCCTCCAGAGTCTAGACACCAATATACAACATTATCATATCAGACAAGTTTTTTGAACCCTTAGGCTAAGTCTTATTATACTATTATTTAAATTGAATTCATTTTAAAGGTCGTTTGCACCTTGTACATTATCTGAACATAAATTGTCAAGAATTTTAAGCAAAATAATATATTTTTATTATATTAGTCTCTGTTGCTTACATTTCATTTGTTTGATGTGAAAATGTGTATGATCCATGAACATCGAAAGATCACCAATAATGTTTATAGTTGAAATAATCCATTTTAATCTTAAAAGGGAAAACAGATACAATGGTATCGACATTTCCTATTCCCAGATTATAAACTGTTCTAACAGCAAAATTATTTACTTTTTTAGTTCAATATTTCACTCGAACAATTTGTACTCATCTTCATGCAAGCAAGCAAATATATTGATCCCAACTCATTGTCAAGAAAGTTGTGAGATGTAAGGTTTTAAGCTTTGACACCAAAGTAAAACCCTCAATCCCACCACTCAAGATAGCGGAGTGAAGCACACGGTCAGAGAGTTGGTGGCACGTAAATATGTGTTGGATAATTATTTTTGTTTTAAAAAAAGTAATGAAATGAAAGAGAAAAAGATAAAAAAAAATAGTGGAAAAGTGGAAAAAAAAAACAGATATACTTATAGGTTATTAAATCCGTGGCCGGATGCACTATTTAACTGGTGTATTCGGTGTATTGAAGATTTTCTTTAAATCAAATACTAGAAAAAGTAAACAATTTAGTTTTTTTTTCGAGGTGGATATATGAGATATACTTGATTAATATACAAACCAGTGAGGGTATTAGATCTTATTTTTAAAATGATGTCTTTGAAAACTTAAAAATGTAAATATATTTGATAATGTTTGATAACCAAAAAGCGATGAAAATGTGTTTGATATTGGTTTTTTTTAAAGCATATAGTTGTTTAAAATGAAAAACTGTGATTTATTTTAAAAATATAGAAAATAATAAATTGTTGTTCTATGTTATAAATTTTAAAGCAATTTCATATTTTAAAGTGACTTTTCAAAAACATGTAAACAAAAGTGAACGACTTTACGATTTTTTTTTATATATAAAAACACTTTTTGGAAACGGATCAAAAAAGCACCTAAAACTTTGAAATTTTGAGGTCTTATAAAATTTTAATCCAAATTCAATCAAAATCCGTTGTCGTCCAGCGGTAAGGATATCTGGCTTTCACCCAGGAGACCTGTGTTCGATTCCTGACAAAGGAACCTTTTATTTTACATTTTGTCAAAAAGACAAAAATGTCCGTCATTTAAAATTCTGGATGCAAAAGTAGGTCCTACCGGGAGTCGAACCCAGGTCGCTGGATTCAAAGTCCAGAGTGCTAACCACTACACCATAGAACCGAATTAGAAGATGAGTTTACAGAGAAAACTATAATACCTCGTTTCCTCGAAACAAAGGCATATTTTAGAATTGTTTTCCCACTAATACCAAGTATCCAAACATATCATATATTCATATGTGATATGTCAATGATAAGTAGATAAAATTTTATGAAGGCTTTTCTCACTTACCATATATTATATATACATATATATAAATTAAATTGTCACAATATAAGTTGACATGTGTGTTATTTTATGTTTTCTTTAAATTGTTTTACTATGGAGGATTTTTTTTGCAAATCTTTGTTATTAAATCATTGCATGTTTAAGGATTAATAATGTTCATTAACAATGTCATATTTGAAGGGAAAACTTTGCTTGGAATAATTATGTTAGGATCATCCCACTTCATATTCAATATTAAAGGTTTACACGAATTTACATTTAAGATTTATTATTGTTATTAAATTTACATTTGTGACTATTGTGATTCGAAATTTTACAAAAAGTGAGTTCGGGATAATGTCTTATTAGTAGAGATGCACATTTTCCCACGGGGTCCCAATTCCCCGCGTCCCAATCCACATTTGTGGAATTTTTTTTGGAGAAAAATAAGGAAATATGGAGGGGGGATGACCCTAAACCCTCATCCCCATTTCCCCATTTTTTCCATAATTATATTAAAATGGGGATGGGGATGAGGGGGAGGTCCCCCATCCCCATTTCTCTATTTCCCACAAACATATATAAATATAATTATATTTTCATTTTTATTTATAATATATATTTGTATTTGTAATGTATCAATATATTTTATTTTGTATTTTTAATGGATTGTTTGTTTTTTTTTAGTTTATTTTATAATTTTTAGTTAAATGGGGAATTGGGGAAAACGAAAAAACGAAAAAAATAATAATGAAAAAATGGGAAAAATTGGGAACTGGGGTTGGGGATGGGGATACCTCCCCCTAAAATTCCCTATCCTCATTTTCCCCAAATGGGGTTGGGGGAAGGGTTTAGGAAGTGGGGATGGGGATGGGGATGGGGATGGGGATGGGGGGACCTATATCCATCCTCAATCCTCAAACGTGTATCTCTACTTATTAGGTATCGTACAACTCAAAAAAGTTGAAATAGCATATTCTACTAAAATTAAACTTTGTCAACATTAAGAGAATGCATGTTAATGTATATGACATAGTACGATGTTTGGTCTCTATCAGCCAAACTTCTATATATTCCACTACATTACTATACTACTTATTTACCTACCATAGAGCATGCAGTTAATTACAATTAGGTTTTTATTAAATACTACAATGAGGAGAGAAGGAAAAATCATTGGGGTTGCTAGCATCAGCTGTGTAGTAGCAAAGATGATGGAGGATTGGGGTTTCGTGATCTCTCGATCTTTTATCAAGCTCTCCTAGCAAAGCAGGTTTGGAGAATTCATCATAATCAGCACACTTTGGCCGCTAATGTGCTTAACCATTGCTACTTTGCTGACTCTTTGATTCTAATTGTTGTATATGGTTCTTCGATCTCTTTTATGTGTAAAAGTTTTGTATGGGACAGAGAGCTATTAGAGAAGGGCCCTAGATGGCGAGTTGCCTTTGTTGACTCTATTTGTATCTATCTTGATAGCTGGATCCCGCGACCCTCTACTTTTAAAATCATTTCTCCCCCAGTTCTGAGCGTTGAGGCTTTGGTTAGTGAGTTAAAGCTTCTTACAAGTTCATGGAATGATAACTTGGTTAGAAATTCGTTTTTACCAGATGATGCTAAATGTATTTTACACATTCCTTGTTCTTTTGCTAGTCACAAGGATTTGCTTGTCTGGCATTTCGAGAAGTTGGGGTCTTTCTCGATTAAAAGTGCCTACCGCCAGGGCTGTTCGCTTATGGCTAAATCTTCAAATTCTGGTTCAGGTTTGAGTCTTGGTGGAAATATCTTTGACGCCTAAGATTGCCAGCTAAGGTCAAATTACATATTTGGAGAGCATGCAGAGACTGACTTCCTGTGAAGTCCAACCTGGCTAAGTGTGGGATTCTGGTGGAATGTTGGTGCCCCTTCTGTTTTAATATACTTGAGTTCGCCATGCATGCTTTATGGAATTTCCCTGCTCTGAGGTTGGTTATGAACAGTTTTGTGGAGATTAAGGGCTTGGTTGTTACGGACAGTATGAACTTTATGCATTTCATGATCTCATGTAAGAATCGAGTCCTGGCGAATGATATGGAACTCGTATGTCTAGTGTTGTGGTGTATCTGGTTTCGTTGTAATTATGGTTTTGTGCATAAATCGGCTGATGTCAATGTTAAGGATATTGTCCCTTCGGTAAAGGATTTCTTGGAAGTTTTCGGGAGGGTGAATTCTAAAGATGAGATTCATCATCCTGTTGGATGTGAGCTGATTGCTCATTCATGGCGATCACCTGATGCGTGAATCTATAAAGTTAATACTGATACGGTGACTGATAGTAAAAGGAATAAAGCTGGAACTTGTGCTATTATTCACGATTGTAAGGGTTTGGTTATGGCTTCCTGTGCTCAGGCCCAACTCTAGAGGGAGCCCAGTGAGGCGACCAGCTAGGGCCCCCGATTTGTAAGAGCCCCCAAAGTAAAAAAAAAAAAAAAAGATTTTACATATAACCCTTATATGAACTAATAGGTCCATAAAAATGAGTTTAAAAAAGCCAAGTGAACATCTAATTTTTTCAAACTAATAAACCCATAAAATGAGTTCAAAATACACCCACCAAACATATTTCATTTTAAGAGACCCATAAATTATAAAACTCAAATATTAGAGTGTGTTGAATACTTGAATCTTAATCCCAACAATAATTATCTTTTATATATATAAAAAACGGTATAACACTTTTATTATATTGATATTTACAAGTATTTATTAGAGAAAAAAATCTAATAAACATACATAAATTATCGATGGCCTTATTTTTTTATACTTCACCTCGGGTCCTGAAAATCTCATGGTCGGCCCTGTCTGTGCTCATACTTATTCGGTGATGTTTTCTCCTCTAATGGTTGAAGCCTTAGCTATATTACATGGGACTTTGGTTTTCTTTAGATTCTTATCCAGTTTCACTGCTCAATTCTGATGTTGCTCTCATGTCTGATATCGGTTTGATTATTGGTGATATTCTAGACCTGGTGAATGGCTCCCCTTATTGCAAAATGTGGTGTTTTATTCCTTGGAAGACTAATATGGCGGCACATTGCCTTGCCAAGCTTGATTTATCTATCGAGTCTGATAGTTCCACCGTCTCCGATTGTTTTGGGGAAACCTTATCACTTATATAATCCTATTCTCTGGTTAATGGAAGTTTACTTTTAAAAAAAATACTACTACAATGAATATGGTTGTTCATGGAGTTTATTTGTTTATCAGGTCAGAATCTATCAAGATCAAACATTACATTTACGATCTCGACATCTACTCTTATAACAAGGATATTTACTCCTGCAATACGTATTAGGAAGAAAACATTTTATACATATTTATAAAATGCACACCGTAAGATTTAAACTCGTATCATTAACATAAAGGATAAGATGTGCTAAGAAATAACTTTACATTAGTTAAAACAAAAACAAAAATATATATTGGATTCTCTTAGAGAAATTACCATGCTTTCGATACATGTAGAGGTGGCAAAACAGGCCGGCCCGGCTCGTTAGGCATGCTTGCTTGACGGGCGGGGCCTGGCCTGGCCTGTTAGGGAGACAGGTCGGGCCGGGCCGGCCTGTTTGTGGGGATGAGGAGCCTGGTCTGGCTAGTGGTCTTTGTTGAGATGAGCCAAGCCAGGCCCAGACTGGGCCTTTAACAGACTGGCCCGTTAAGGGCTCAACAGGCTTATAACGGGCCAACCCGTTAAGGGCTCAACGGGCCGGCCCCTTAAGGGTGTTGGGGTTTATGCCCTAAAGATGTAATTTGTAAATAGATTTATGAAATAAATAAAAGGAAAAGTTCAATTCATTCTTGTTATGTTGTTTATTTTATAACTTGTGCATATTTTTAACATCCAAGATTGCCGGATGTAATCTCGAACTGTGTATATGAGTGTCATATACAGATTGATATAGTAAGAGACGTGTAATCTAAAATGTCCATAGATAGCAAATAAAGCTGGGTACTTTATTTGTGATTAATCTATAGCTGCGGTCCATTCCATAATGTACGATGATTCTATCCTGAATCATTCATATGAGATATGGGAATGGAGGCACCTTATATGATGTGATCATATAGGACTGGGCCATGATCTACATGAATCTCTCACCAAGATCCGTTTACCGATGAGATTCATATATATCAACTAACGATGGCTATATGTGGGTGATCTTAATCCTGAGTGTCTTATTGACTGTTTCAGGTTTGATCGTGGTCTTGCATATACCGTGGGTGAGGTCGGATGCTGTTCCCGAACAATATGCTCCGTATGTTGGGATTACGGTTTGGCTTGTGACTGGGAAGGTTTATACACAATAGTGGAATCCATTCATTCTTGTGAGAAGTAGATGGTAGTTCTCTTAAGGGTTGATTTGGGGCTTGGACAATATGAGCGCTCTCCTAATTCCGTAAGGAAATAAGATTTATTGTCCATTAGAGAATCAACGGTACTTAAAGGATATATGTAATTAGAGGGGTATAACATATATTATGACCCAACTCTAATTATGAACTATTGTGGAGGATCACACCATGTGTAATAACTATATCGATGGACACCGAGTTGTATCGGTTTGTAAAAAGCATTTACAGTTGAGAGAGTGCAGCTTCGGGTTTTTAGTGGAATAACACCGGAGTTAATAATCAAGGAATATTAATTAAAGAGTTTAATTAATGATTCCGATGATTGTTGGAGCTCAAAATACTGTGGGTCTTTTAGGTCCCCTTGCTAGCCCGATCGATTTAGGTAACAAGGGTCACGGTTAATTAATTGGATTGTCCAATTAATTGTGTTACAAAAGTGACACGTATATATTCGGGAATTAATTGAATAATGAGATTATTTAATTAATGAATGTTAATAGTTAAATTAATTAAATAATTAGATTATTTAATTATATTAATAATTATGAATTATGAATTAACTATTAATTGGAGGGTGTTAGTTGATATATGGATTTAGGTTTATTTTACTAAATCATTTATCTAAGTATTTGAATTTAAGTTTAAATTTAAAATACTAATTATCACTTTTAATATATTAGATATATTTGAAAAGGATAATTAAAAAATATATATCAATTATAACACAATAGATTGCATTGGATGTAAATTGGTGTGTACACATATATAAGTGTTTGTATATGATATAAATAAGGATATATATATATATATGATATATATGTTTTATATATATAGATATGTAAAAAAAAAAAAAACTCAAGGTTACGCGTGATTTTGAGTTTGAAAAAAAAAGTTTTTTCTATACCTGATACATGCAAAAAGAAAAAAAAGGAAAAAAAAAGAAAAAAAAAGAAAAAAAAAAGGGAGGCGTGAATCAGAGATTGAGAAAAGAAAAGAAAAAGGTAAAAAGTTGATTTTGTGTGTTTGGTGTGCACCTGATTCACATGCAAAAACAAAAAGAATAAAAAGCATATATTTTGCATGAGATGCAATTCATGTGTGCATAAAATCAATACATCAAATTGAGAAGAAAGAGTTTCTTCAAGACTTTTCTCTACATCCTTCATTTAAATTTCCTAAGACCGTGACACGTCCACACGCAGTTACCAGTCCCGGAAGATAGCGAGGAAGATCGAATGGTTCAGACAGGAGCATAACGTAAAGTGAAGGAGCCTCCAAACGTTGGTATGTTTTTCTCATTTTTGTTGATTACAAATTCCTGTATATACATATTGTATGTATTAGTTCCGAAAAATAATTACGATCCAAAGTTCACTGGTCTCAGATACAGATATAACATGTATAAAAATTTTAAAATCTAGTTTCGCTGCGTAACCGGTGAACGATGTTCCAACAATTGGTATTAGAGCCAATTTTATTTTTCAGAACGGGAAATTATTTTCGATGCTCCTGTATGTATGATTGTGTAGGCACGATTTAAATTGATTGTATGTTGTTTTTGTATGTATATTTTTTTTTTTAAATTTACAAAAACATGATTGATCGTTAATTATATGGTACTGTGGATTTAGGGTTTAAGGGTTGTATTATTATTATTATTATTATTTTCTGTTATTGTATTGTAAAAAACAAAAAAAAAAACAAAACAAAATGTAACCTATATTGAAGACCTGGAAAAATCGCGAAGAATGATTCATGAGATGAATCGGAGTGACCTGAAGAGACAGGAAGACTCGGAAATTACAAGAAAACCAAGGAATGCATTGAGAATTTTTTTGTAATTTTATATTCCAATTTTTTTTAGGTTAAATAATCCACAGTATACGGTCAATTCATGTATGCTTTATATTATGTGATGATAAAAGCATTGTCATGCATACGTATGTCATTTAGATTAAATGTGCCTACTCAAATATATTTGATATGTCATACATGCATCATAGCCTGATATTTTATGTATTTTTTTTAATGTGATTAAAATGGGTAATATACATAATTGGCTATGAATAATGAGATTAGTTTTTAATGGTTAGAAAACTTGGTAATTCTCATTAATATTAATCTAGTTATTAAAGAGTTTAATAAGTTAGATTAATAGGGTCATTTATTGTAATTAGGATTAATATGATTAATTACCTAATAATAAATGATCCAAATAAAGTGTTAGGGTTTTAATAGTTAAAACTTGGTAAACACTAACATAGTAATATAACCCTAGTAAATAGTTTACAAAGGCATAGATTATCCACTAATAAATTAGATTTTTAATTGTTAAAAATCATTAATAATTTATTAGTTAATTAGAATTTAGTTCTAATTAGTTAATGCGCTAGATAACTTGATTAAAGTTAGTCGTTTAATCCTGTAGAACCTATGTGCATTAACGGTTAATAGAAAACCCTAATTTTAAAATAGTGAGTGGGAGAGGGGTATATAACATATATATCCCGCGGTCTCCATCATTAGTTCAACACCGTGAGATATGAGTGAGGTCTCATGACGACTTTGCTTTCGTCCTCCCTCAAAAGTCAATACCAAGATTGACTTCCTAACGGATAGGATTTCTGAGGTTATTTCGGGATTGACCGACCCTAAGACGGCAATTCTCGAGTTAAGCTCGTGAGATCTGAAATTGTGGGTTACACTCACGAAGGTTTTGATTAAGTTTGTTAATTAAAAATCTGACTAAATGAATGATGGTTGAATGATATGAAATAAGAGTTATTCTAGAATATCATTTGATTGAGAATGTCTCGGTCCAACATGTAAAGACTTGACTGACCCTAAGGCGACACTTCTTTGTGGTATGTTGGATTGTCATGGTACGTTAAACATGTCCATGCATCATGTTTAAATTTATGCCAAAACACTCGCACTTGTTTTAAATAAATGACTGAATGAATGTTTTATTTATTTCAGCAATAATGTCTTATGCATTACTTAAAATTCTCACAAACGACAAATTAACTGGAGATAACTACACTAAGTGGAAACTTAACATTAATGCAATATTGGTTACCAAAGACCTCAAGTTTATGCTTACGGAGGAATGTCCTCCAGCGCCTGCTCCCAATGCCACACAAACTGTTCGTGAGGCATACGAGCGATGGGTCTCATATGATGAGAAGACCCGTACATATCTGTTGGCTTCTATAACAGACGTGCTTGTCACAAAGCATGAATCAATGACTTCAGCATTCGAAATCATGGAGTCATTGCAAGCTATGTTCGGGTAGCCCTTCAAGCAAAAGCGACATGAAGTTGTTCTTTCCGCTATGTTCACTCGTATGAAGGAAGGTACGTCAGTTCGGGAACATGTTATGAGCATATGTCCTACTTCAACAAGGCAGAAGTCAATGACGGGGCCATTGACGAACTCAGTTAAGTGAGCATCATACTGACGACTCTTTCGAAGAGTTTTGATCAGTTTAAGAGCAACTACGGGATGAACAAGTTAAGGTTCAATCTCACACAATTGCTTAATGAGCTCACTACCTTTGAGTCCTTGACTAAGGACAACAAGGGTAAGACCAGTGAGGCAAATGTTGCCGAACCATCTTCCTACTATAATAATAAGAAGAGAAAGAGGTCTACTGGGAAAGCGAAGGGTAAGCCCAAACCCAAGAAAACCTAAAGCAAGAAGAAGTCTAAGAAAAGTAAATATGATTTACTTGTTCTTGAGTCGTGTTTAATGGAAGATGATTCTTCACCCTGGAATGTTGATTCGGGGGGCACTAACCATGTTTGTTCTTCTTTACAATGGACTGATTCTTGGACATAGCTAGAGGAGCAAGCCTTCTCAATGCGTGTGGGGTCAGGGAATATCGTGTCGGCACGAGTAGTGGGCGTAATTAGATTACGTTTTTGTAATAATTATATATTGTTGGACAATGTATTTTATATTCCTGGATTTACACGGAATTTGATTTCCGTTTCTAAGTTGTTAGAACAAAAATATTATGTTTCTCTTAATAATAAGTCTGTTATTATTGGAAAGAATGGTCTGAATATTTGTTCAGGAATTAATGAAAACAATTTGTATGTGTTAAGACCGTTAATACATACTACACTGCTCAACACTGAAATGTTTAAGGTTGAAAAACCAAAAACTAAACGACATAAGATTTATCCAGATAATGACACGTATCTCTGGCATCTAAGGCTTGGTCATATCAACCTTGACCAGATTGACAGACTAGTAAAAAACGGACTTTTAAGTGAGTTAAAGGTTAACACCTTACCTGTCTGCGAATCCTGTTTGGAAGGTAAAATGACTAAGAGACCTTTTACTGGAAAAGAGCTTAGAGCTAAAGAACCGCTAGAGCTTATACATACAGACGTCTGCGACCGATGAATGTTAAAGCTAGTGATGATTATGAGTATTATGTCACATTTATAGATGACTACTCAAGATACAGATACGTCTACCTAATGCAACAGAAATCGAAAACATTTGAAATGTTCAAAGAATTCCGAACTAAAGTTGAGAATCAATTAGGTAAGACTATCAAGTCACTACGATCAGATCGTGGAGGTGAGTACATTGACCAAAAGTTTTAAGACTTCTTGGTCGAGCATGGGAAAGTTTTCCAACTCACAGCTCCCGGTACACCTCAGCAAAATGATGTAGAGGAGAGGAGAAATAGAACCCTGATGGAAATTGTGAGATCTATGATTAGTTTCTCATCATTACCAAATTATTTTTGGGGATATGTTTTACAAACAGCGGCATACATTTTGAATGTAGTGCCATCCAAATCTATTCCTAAGACTCTCCTAGAGTTGTGGAATGGTCGTAAAGCTAGTTTACGATATTTTCGCATATGAGGGTGTCCAGCACACATGCTAAAGAACAGAACTGGAAAGCTAGACTCCAAGTCTGTTGTCAGCCTATTTGTAGGATACTCCAAGGAGACCAGAGGTGGACACTTCTATAGTCCTGAAGACAATAAAGTATTTGTATCGACAAATGCAACGTTTCTTGAGGACAATTACATTAGTGACCATAAACCTCGTTCTAAGATTTCATTGAATGAGTTGGAGTATGGTGAGACTAGTGCTTCATCAACAAGATTTGTTGATCCACAAACATCTGAGAGTCAGATGGTTCTTGATCAGGATACACTACCACCTAGACGTAGTGAGAGAGTTGTGAGACAACCTGAACGCTATTTAGGTATAAGTGAAGGACAAGGTGTTGTCTCTGCTGATAGTGTGGATGATCCATTGACATTTAAGAATGCAACGGAAGATCCTGATAAAGAGGAATGGCTTAAAGCCATGAATCTCGAGATAGAGTCCATGTACTCTAACTCAGTCTGAGATCTTGTAGACTTACCGGATAGGGTAAAACCCATAGGGTGTAAGTGGATCTACAAGAGAAATATATGAGTATATGGGAAGGTAGATACCTTCAAAGCAAGGCTAGTGGCCAAGGGTTATATCCATAAAGAGGGTGTCGATTATGAAGAGACATTCTCGCCAGTAGCCATGTTTAAGTCTATTAGGATTCTCTTATCCATTGCTGCCTATTTCGATTATGAAATTTGGTAAATGGACATCAAGACTGCATTATTGAATTTCAATCTTGACGAAAGTATCTATATGATGCAACCAAAGGTATTCGTGTCTCCAGATCAAAAGCAAAAGGTTTGCAAGCTGCAAAGGTCTATCTATGGGCTTAAGCAAGCATCTAGATCTTGGAACATCAGGTTTGATGATATGATCAAAACCTATGGCTTCGAGCAGACCATCGATGAGCCTTGTGTCTACAAACACATCATTGACAAGAAAGTAGTTTTCTTGGTCCTATATGTAGATGATATCCTACTCATTGGGAATGATGTTGGAGTGTTGTCTGATGTAAAGGGCTGGCTGGCTGTTCAATTCCAAATGAAAGATTTGGGAGATGCGAGTTATGTTCTTAGGATCCAACTTATAAGGGGTCGTAAGAACAAACTCATAGCACTGTCTCAAGCATCATATATTGATAAGATTTTTGTGCGATTTTTGATGCAAAACTCCAAGAAAGGTAATTTACCTTCTAGACATGGAGTTCACTTGTCTAAGGAACAGTGTCATAAGACACCTCAAGAAGTTAAGCATATGAGACGTGTACCCTATGCATCGGCAGTAGGTAGTCTCATGTATGCTATGCTATGCACGAGACTGGACATCTGTTATGCAGTGGGAGTAGTCAGCAGATACCAGTCCAACCCGGGATTGGATCACTGGGTTGTTGTTAAGACAATTCTTAAGTATCTTCGGAGAACGAGAGACTATATGCTAGTGTATTACGGACAAGATTTGATCCCGTTAGAATACACGGATTCTGATTTTCAGTCAGGGATTCTAGAAAATCCACGTCTGGATCAGTATTTACCCTAGGTGGTGGAGCCATTGTGTGGAGAAGTATCAAGCAATCTTACATTCCTGACTCCACCATGGAAGCTGAATATGTAGCCGCTTGTAAAGCTGCTAAAGAGACTGTTTGACTCCGTAAGTTCTTGAGTGATCTGGAAGTTGTTCCAGATCTAGATAAGCACATCATACTTTATTGTGATAACAGTTGTGATGTGGCTAATTCCAAAGAACCATGAAGCCACAATAGAAGGAAGCAAATAGAAAGAAAGTATCATCTCATAAGAGAGATAATGTAGAGAGGATATGTGATCGTCACAAAGATAGCCTCATAAGACAATCATGTTGATCCATTTACGAAGACCTTACCGGCTAAAGTGTTTTTAGGTCACATAGATGGTCTATGGTTACGAGACATGCCTCACATGCTTTAGTGTAAGTGGGAGATTGTTGGGGTTTATGCCCTAAAGATGTAATTTGTAAATGGATTTATGAAATAAATAAAAGGAAAAGTTCAATTCATTCTTGTTATGTTGTTTATTTTATAACTTGTGCATATATTTAACATCCAAGATTGCCAGATGTAATCTCGAACTGTGTATATGAGTATCATATACGGATGGATACAGTAAGAGACGTGTAATCTAAAAAGTCCATAGATAGCAAATAAAGCTGGGTACTTTATTTGTGATTAATCTATAGCTGCGGTCCATTTCGTAATGTACGATGATTCTATCCTGAATCATTCATATGAGATATGTGAATGGAGGCACCTTATATGATGTGATCATATAGGACTGGGCCATGATCTACATGAATCTCTCACCAAGATCCGTTTACCGATGAGATTCATATATATCAACTAACGATGGCTATATGTGGGTGATCTTAATCCTGAGTGTCTTATTGACTGTTTCAGGTTTAATCGTGGTCTTGCATATACCGTGGGTGAGGTCGGATGCTGTTCCCGAACAATATGCTCCGTATGTTGGGATTACTGTTTGGCTTGTGACTGGGAAGGTTTGTACACAATAGTGGAATCCATTCATTCTTGTGAGAAGTAGATGGTAGTTCTCTTAAGGGTTGATTTGGGGCTTGGACAATATGAGCGCTCTCCTAATTCCGTAAGGAAATAAGATTTATTGTCCATTAGAGAATCAACGGTACTTAAAGGATATATGTAATTAGAGGGGTATAACATATATTATGACCCAACTCTAATTATGAACTATTGTGGAGGATCACACCATGTGTAATAGCTATATCGATGGACACCGAGTTGTATCGGTTTGTGTAAAAGCATTTACAGTTGAGAGAGTGCAGCTTCGGGTTTTTAGTAGAATAACACCGGAGTTAATAATCAAGGAATATTAATTAAAGAGTTTAATTAATGATTCCGATGATTGTTGGAGCTCAAAATACTGTGGATCTATTAGGTCCCCTTGCTAGCCCGATCGATTTAGGTAACAAGGGTCACGGTTAATTAATTGGATTGTCCAATTAATTGTGTTACAAAAGTGACACGTATATATTTGGGAATTAATTGAATAATGAGATTATTTAATTAATGAATGTTAATAGTTAAATTAATTAAATAATTAGATTATTTAATTATATTGATAATTATGAATTATGAATTAACTATTAGTTGGAGGGTGTTAGTTGATATATAGATTTAGGTGACTAAATCATTTATCTAAGTATTAGAATTTAAGTTTAAATTTTAAATACTTATTATCACTTTTAATATATTATATATATTTGAAAAGGATAATTAAAAGATATATATCAATTATAACACAAGAGATTGTATTGGATGCAAATTGATGTGTGTATATACATAAGTGTTTGTACATGATACAAAAATATATATATATATGTTTTATATACAGAGATATGTAAAAAAAAAAAACTCAAGGTTAGGCGTAATTTTGAGTTTGAATTTTTTTTTTTTGCTTGATACATGCAAAAAGTCGGAAAAAAAAGAAAAAAAAAGGGAGGCATGAATCAGAGATTGAGAAAAGAAAAAAAAAAGGGAAAAAGTTGATTTTGTGTTTGGTGTGCACTTGATTCACATGCAAAAACAAAAAGAATAAAAAGCATATATTTTGCATGAGATGCAATTCATGTATGCATAAAATCAATACATTAAATTGAGAAGAAAGAGTTTCTTAAAGACTTTTCTCTACATCCTCTATTTAAGTTTTTGAGACCGTGACGCGTCCACATTCAGTTACCAGTCCCGGAAGATAGCAAGGAAAATCGAGTGGTTCAAACTAGGGATGGCAACGGGTCGGGTTCGGATGGGTTTTGTAAAATCCAAACCGTCACCCGTGAAAATTTTCCTCACCCACACCCACCCTCGAACCCGCGTAGGTAAGCGGGTTCGAGGGCGGGTTTGAACCCGAGGGTTATGGCTGCACTCATACCCTCACCCGCGAACCCGTAAACCCGTGAAACAATGTTGGTTCATGGGTGGATGCTTCACCCATGGGATACCCACAAACCCACAACCCACGAACCCGCGAATCCGTGATTTGTCATTTGTAAATTTCCACATGTAATCACCTATTGAATACTTAATTGAATTAAATTTTCATTTCTAATTCCCTACTTGATACATTACAAAACAATAATAACTATCAAAATAAAACGACTAAAAATAATTCAAATGTCTATATATGTTTATATATAAGTATTTTATTTATACGGGTTTGCGGGTCCAACCCGCGGGTTTGTTTTTCCAACCCGCACCCGTCCGCGAATCCACTGGGTTTTTCATTAAATGGGTTTGTAGATCCGCGGGTCCGCGGGTCGTAAATTCACCATCCACACCCGACCTACAGGGTCGGATTCGGGCGGGTGCGGGTCAAATTGCCATTCCTAGTTCAGACAGGAGCATAACGTAAAGTGAATGAGCCTCCAAACGTTGGTATGTTCTTATGATTTTTGTTGATTACAATTTCCTGTATATACATATTGTATGTATTAGTTCCTAAAAATAATTACGATCCAAAGTTCACTGGTCTCAGATACAGATATAACCTGTATAAAAATTTTAAAATCTAGTTCCGCTGTGTAACCGGTGAACGGGGTTCCAACAAAGGGCTCAATGGGTCGGTCCAACGGACTTTGTAATTATTTTTATTTATTTTTAATATTTAAACATTTTATTGATATAATATTATTTTTTATACATTGTAATAATTTCATGTAATTATTAATATAATAATTTTAATATGAAATACATTTTTTCATTTCAAACAAGTGAACAACAATTAATTAGTTTTCGATGATAATATTTTTCAATTATTTTTAGAATATGTAGAGACTAGAGAGTGGGAGGTATCAAGTATATACTATAATAGTATATAGTATATAATAATATAATAAATAAAATAAATTACAAAATAGTTGAAACTTGAAAGAGAGTGAATAACAGAGTGATAGATGTTGGAGATTGTAGAGAATAGAGAAAATAAGAGAGTAGGGAAGTAGAGAAATTGTAGGGAATGAGGTGAGGGTGATGGGGTATTTATAGGAAAATATTAGGTTATGGTATAATTGAAATGAATTGTAAAAGATTTTTAAAAATGTAATATTTAAAAGTTTTGGGCATTTTTTTAAACCCCCCAACGGTCACCAACAGCTCCTGGATACTTACAAAAGTCACCCCTAAATTCAAATTTCAAAAATTTAAAAATTTGAATTCTGACGGGCCTTAACGAGCTGGCCAGCCAGTCGGCTCGCGGGACGACCTGTTAAGGGTTGCAAGAATACATTTAAAAAAAAAAACAAAATTGGACCCGCAGGCCTGACCGGCCAAGCCAGACCGCGATCCCTAGGCTTAGCTTGGCCCGACCCGCCAGTTTAATGGGCTTAAGCCTGGCCTGTTAAACTGGCAGACCGAGCCGACCTGGGCCCGTGACCAAACAGGTCGAGCCGGACAGCCCGTCAGGACCCGACCCATTTTGTCACCTCTAGATGCATGCATGAATTAACATACAAGTTTTTTTTTCTCCATTACGATGAACCAAAAGGAATGGTTGGATGAGTTGATGTAACCATGTGATATTGCATTGAAGTCTTAAACGGCATTGGCGATGGCTATCTTTTTTCATGGAAACGATACCACAACTGCACAACAACGTTCCTCGAAATTTTAATTTCACAAATTACAAACATGCATGAATGTTCTAAACTTCCACACCGCTACACCAGCATGATTTTCTTGATGTCGAGGACGTACGTACGGTTCGGATTAGATGGACCAATTATCTGACCTGTAAGGATGAAACGACGACGTTTTTAAGAGATCACCTTGGCCCCATTTATATATATCACAAATAATTAATTAGTGGTATAATTTATAAATAAATGGAATATAATAGGTTAGGCTGCTGCTGGTGGTGTTAGAAGGTAGGGTGCAATAACACTTTCCAGTAGGCCCAACTCTTTTCGCAAATTTCAATGTCTTTATATTATATATATTTATAACGAGGGTGTCACTCATCATACAATGATACACATGCTTCTACTCGTGCCTTCAATTATTTATATGCAGTCTGCATAGCGTGAGAAGCGGTTCATTCAATCGTTAATTTTTACATGTTAGGAGTGCATTCGTCCTATATTCTAAGCCTTATATCCAAGAACAAGAGGGTTTGAACGTTTAAAGATTTTATATTATTGATCGATATGGAATTAGTAATAGATCTATTTAGATACGATATACCACTAAACCAATACTATCTTATTATATATGTAAACATTTTTTAAGGATATATAATTTATTAAAATATATTCAAAGAATTATCTTAAAAAGAAAGTACTTCTATTTAAATATTTATAATATGTGGCAACTTCCTTTTTATACTCAAATTACAATCAATAGAGCTAACTTAACTAAAAAATATCTTGTTGATGAACAAAACAGATATTCTGGCCATCAAAACATTCTATGATCTCTAAAATGTATCCGCCACAGCCATTTCTTTTGCTATATCAACACAAATTGAAACCTTTGACCGATGAATACAACCAGCCATGGCGCCAAGACTTGACCCTTTGCATATTACGAAACTAATGCCTATATATATCATTTAAACAATATAAATATGTTAAAAATTATATATAGTTAGCAACAAATTTGATGATATCGAAAGCAATATTTTTCAAAACATGAACTAATTTCTACGGATTCCTTAACTGCAATGCATCACATGAAAATAGCTGGTTTACTTACGTAAGATGGCAGAATTGGAAAACAAGCTTTGCTTCATAAAACTGTATTCTACAATTCTCTACATGTGAGTTACCCACTTACCCTTGAATTTAATAATTTAACTGTTATATATAATTTTAAAACATTACAATTTAATTATCAATTTTGCCAATATGAGTTTGGCTAAATTTACCACTTACATTGATAATCTCAGAATATTACAATATGTTTTTTTTATGGTACAGTATATTTAAATATTAGAGGTGGCCATCATTTTTCCATTACACCTAAAGGAATGCTAATATGCAATATTGTAGAAAAATATTTATTTTCTAAATCTTTTTCACTTCTTATTTATTTGCGTGGATAGATTTAAAAAGATATATTTAATTTAATAATAATGTTACTTTGTTTTAATTTGGTATAAAATCTAGTATTCAAATGATATGATTTTTGATTTCTTTATATTAGAATTGTATGATTGAAATGATTGGATTTTAAGATATCATATCATTTGGACTTTATGTTTAGATAAAGTATTATCACTTTTAATTTAATATTTAAATTATAAATATATATATGAATACTAATAATTTTTAACACTAACGATTAAGATTTAAATATTAAAAACCTTTTTAATCTTGAATTTAAATCCAAATAAATGAGATTTTCAGTTCAAATAAACATACAATTAACTATTCAACAAAGAGAGATTTTTTTTATTTCATATATTACATTATTTTATTATGTGACAGAAGTTCTTACATTTTCTTCTCTTTTTTTTAAAAAAAAAAACTTAGAAACATTAAGAAAAAACAAATTTTAAAATGAGATTTTATAATATAATAATAATTTTTGGATCCCGTCACAAAATAACTAAATGAAGGGCAGTATTTGTAATAATAATGGAAAATGAAGGCTAACTAAGAAAAGAAAATCAAATATCATCACACCGCACGGTTCCAAACGGTTCTGGTTCTGGTTCTGGTTCCGGAAGGAGCCAGAACCGGAACTGGAACAGTCGACCCGCGGTTTCGGTTCCGGTTCCGTCGGTTCGGTTCCTTTTTTTATTTATTTACAATTTAGCATAAGATTTTTTTTAAAAAAATAAATATATATATATATTTCTGGAACCGGAGGTTCCGAACCGGAACCTAACCGCCGATTCTAGGGCGTTTTTTTCAGAGGAGGAATCTGAACCGGAACCGGAACCGAACCGCCTCCCCCACGGTTCCGGTTACGGTTACGGTTTCAAAACCGGTTCTACAATTTCGATTATTGTTACAGTTCATTTCACATATTTACGGTTCAGTTCCACGGTTCGGTCGAACCGTACTCATGTCTACCGGATCAGAGTCCAAAGAGCAGAGGGAGGTCACATTCATAATTCATTATCGTTTTATTAAATCTAAAATTAACAAAAAAAAAAAAGGGCAATCCTACCGGTCCATGTCAACGACCACCCAATCACACTTCGCCACGTCGCCACTACCCTCCCTGTAAAGCAAAACCACGCAGACAAGAAGCGCAATCAGAATCTCTGTTAATTAACAAAATAAACACCAAACCCTCTCACCCTAACTCAACCTCTCTTCTCTCTCTCAGTCGCTCATGTCTTGTCGGCGTTTTTATCCGACTCGCCGGATTCCGACCAACTCCGACTCAGTCCTCATTTGAGCTCTCTCTAGATCAAAACTTTATTATTATTGTTTAGTACTTTTGTGTTATGTATTAGTGGTTTTAGGTTTTTGTGTTAGCCGAGAGGGAGAGAGAGAGGAAGATAGGAGAGATGTACGTTGTACCGCCATCTCAGCGATCGGATCCGAGATCCGCGGGCGGGTCCGGTGATTTACGTGTCTACCAAAATTGGAAAGGAAGCAATGTGAGTTCTTCTTTCTGTTTTTTTTTTTCCTTTTTTCCATGGCCTTTCCACTTTTGTGTTGTTCTTTTCATTTTAATGTTTTTTTTTTCTACCTGTTCAGTGTTCCAATTTTTTTGTTAAGTTGGCAAAATAATTGCCTTTTTGTTTTAAATATTCCAATAGTACTGTTTTTGTTTATTTTGTTGTGAAATGATAAGAGTTTATACATGTATGAGGCTTTTGACTGAATTCTAGTAAAAGTTGTAATTTTCTTGTCCTCCTTTGGTCAGTTTTGTGTGCCAAAGAGTACAAATATGTTCAAAGAGCTCAAATGAAGTTGCCTATTTTTGTGGTTCTTCAAATTTTTCTAACTGGGTAACTAAGCATCCATTCTGTCTGTTAAGGTGGCAACTTTGACTTGAGTTTCAAAATTGAATGACTATTTACTGACTAAGTGATTTTTGTATGATTGAAGGTTGTTGTAAATGCCCAGTAAAAATTATTATGCATTTACTTAAAATCCATGTTGTATATTGGTACTCTCATCTTGTTTCTCTTGGCATTTGAACATTGACCTGAATCTATGAGGTGCATAATGCCCTTTGAATCCTCTTATGACTTTTAAGAAGTGTGTTATGTGAGAGCTTTGCCTTCTGCCGTTCTGTTTGCCAATCATTCTCAAGTTTGAAGTTAGTGAACTTATAATGCTTGAGTTATGGTTGCTTCAATTGTCTGAATGGTGAAGCCAAATATATTGAACGGACTGTAGATGGAGAAATTCTGTTTTAAGAACTTAGTTGCATGAGTGAAGCATCAAGCTGTGCCTAGGCTTTTATCAGGCATTTTAAATTCCTATTTGTTGTTTCTGAGGAAAATTTTATATTGTCCATGGTCCTGCCAAGGCATTTACCAGTGTCATTGTTATTCTGCAGATTTTTTTTCTTCAGGGAAGGTTTATCTTTGGACCAGATGTAAGATCATTGGGGTTGACTATATTTCTCATCGTTGCTCCTGTGGCAGTATTCTGTGCCTTTGTTGCCCAAAAACTGATGGATGATTTTTCTCATCATTTGGGAATATCAATAATGGTTGTTGCGGTGGTGTTCACTGTTTATGTGAGTTCCTCCCTTTCACAATTGCACTGAAACGTTAAATGTCTCTTACATCTTTACATTTCCTTGTAACATATTGTCATGTCAAATGAGTTGGAATTGGCTTTGGAATTCTTGTTATCTGGATTGGTTCAAATTTGACCCACACCTAACGTAAGAAACAATGCAAGTAGGATAGTGGCCTAGATTAAGTCTGCCTGCTGGCAGCTGGCCACAAGGGTCATTCTTTTATAAGATCAAAAAAATTGTGGATAGAAGTTTGCTTTCTATAGCCATGGAGACAGGGGAGGAACGTGGATGTTTTGGAGCATTCTGGAGAATAATTGTGACGGGGTTAGACATTGGCACTATTTGCATGAATGGTTAGAGTATGTTTACAAGTGATAGGATTTTACACTTGTTTTCTGGTCAAGTGCATTTCATACAGATGTGAGATGTTTAGCAGCTAAATGATGTTTGCATTGATGTGGCTTGCCATCGTTAAAGCTTTAATAATTGTTAACAGTTATATCGGAAGTTATATTATTGGATAACCGTACAACCCAAATTACTAGCATATTGGATTGTGGCTTCCGTAGCTATATTACCCTCATTTTTCTTTAATCTTTTCAATGTGAATTTTATTCCCCACTTCTCTAGCTCATATGTGGGTTATTTCTAACATTTTCCCTCACATGTGAGTCCAGGTTGACATTGATTAACCACCGGCATTTTTTATTTTATTTTATTTGTCGTTAATATTTGTTGAAGGCTCTAATACCATCAAGAGATTTTGTATTTTGAATTCTAGCACGTTCTTCAGGACACTTAAAGCTGCAAACAACTGAATGATCAAAGCTAACAATCAAGTGGCAGATACAATTTTAAACATATATCTCAAGTATATTGACGTTGCAATAATTATAATACCAGGCCTACACAAAATTCTCCTACAATTTCATTGTTCTTTTTACTTGATTGAGATTACAATTTAGAGTTATTTCCTGCTAAGTATGTAGTCTTCCAATTAGTGTCTTGGAGGCAGTTCAATCAATAAAGCTTTATATTTTTTTTGGATGCGATTGAAAAGTAAAATTTGGTTTGAGAATATGGCGCACTAGATAGATTCAAAGCAATTTGAAAAAAAAAAAACATTTATTTTGCAAGCTCAAGAAATCTTATTTGGTTTAATCAAACATATTCTAGATGATCTGCTTCTAAGACACATGAGAAGACTAAATACAGCAAAAAACTACTTTAGATTGAAAATTCAGTCAAGGAAAAAGCAAACCAAAATTATGGAAGAATTTCATACATGCCCGGTGAATATATCATTGCAACATCAATTCTTGAGTTTTAGATGTTTAAAGCTGTAACGTTGTCGTTAGATTTGTTTTTTCAGCTACCATTTGCAATTTTATACAATCCTTAGGACATGCTATACTGCAAAAATTAACATTATCTGCTGATGGTACCCGAGTTTTCCATAAACGTCGATATGTAAAAGACGAAAAGCAAAAGATGGAAAATCAGTGCCAGCCTGGGCTCACATGGCGGTTATCTCATCATCCATTACTTTCACCTATCTCAATCCATATTATCAACATCCGCTCTCTCATCAAAACCAAAGTCCATATATGAATAACAGACTTTGGTATGTGTATGTGTGCACGCTTACACGGGATCATGGTTACACTTCTATGCTTATGATAGTGTTGTAATAATGTTATTAACTCAATTTGCATGGACTATGAAGGCTTCGAGGAATCTGTGCCCAACCTTGACTTCACAACTTGCTTATTAACTTTTTGAAATTTGAAGTGAAGTCTATTTGGTTTCAATATACTGAACTCTAACTCCTAAACTATTTTAATTCCTCAGGTTTTACTTCTTCTCTTGCTGACCTCAGGAAGAGATCCTGGCATCATTCCACGCAACGCACACCCTCCAGATCCAGAAGGCTTTGATGGGGGTGCAGATGTTGGGGCTGGACAAACTCCACAGTTACGTTTGCCTCGCATAAAGGATGTAGAGGTCAATGGAATTACAGTGAGGATCAAGTATTGTGATACTTGCATGCTTTATAGACCTCCTCGCTGCTCCCACTGTTCAATCTGCAATAACTGTGTGGAACGCTTTGACCACCACTGCCCTTGGGTTGGGCAATGTATTGGGATGGTAAGTGATTGTTATATTTTAGAATCTTGTGTTTTGCTAACAACTTCTGTAAGAAGTTATTTTCATTTATTGTTTATCCTGCTACCCTTCTGTTTCTGTCGGCTTTGCACATGTAAGTAGTCATCTGTAAAGCAGATGAGTACAGTATTTTGGCACGTCAATTAGTTTTTGAAGGCTGATTGATGGTTGTGTTTTTTCATATTTTCTTGAATTAAAATATTTTAATGAATATGGCAAGTACATGTACAGGGGCTCAAACTTCTTGAACTTAAGCATGTCTTAATAGACTTGTTTTAAAGCATGAGAATTAAGGTAAAAAGAGCCAATCCACTCTTGATGCTACACTAAAGTCTGATGAGTTTGAGTTCATGTGATTAACATTCTGTTGCCTGCATTTCATCTGATATCATTTTTTTAAAAGACTTTGTTCAAAATGCTAACTATCGGAAGATTGTTGCAGACTTGTTGATCTTATGGTTTCTCATATGCCATCTTCACCAATATGCTTTTACGACTTATGTACTTGGATTCTCTGAACACTTATTATTCTGTATGCAGCGAAATTATCGATTCTTCTTCATGTTTGTCTTCTCGACGACCCTTCTTTGTATATATGTGTTTGCATTTTGCTGGATCTACATTAGGAGGATTATGGATTCAGAGGAGACAACAATTTGGAAAGCAATGATCAAAACCCCAGCTTCGATTGTTCTAATAGTGTACACTTTCATATCAATGTGGTTTGTTGGTGGTCTTACTGCCTTTCATTTATATCTCATCAGTACAAATCAGGTAAGATGCTCGTCTTCCTCTGCTATTAAAACCTGTATCATTTACTGTTCTTTAAATTCTTGTTTGCTAACAGTAGAACTTTGCATTTGTCATACCTTGTTTTTGCAGACTACATATGAAAATTTTAGATTCCGATATGATCGGCGAGCCAACCCCTATGACAAAGGGGTAGTGGAGAACTTCAAGGAGATATTCTGCTCTAGTATTCCCGCATCAAAGAACAATTTCAGGGCAATGGTGCCAAGGGAACCTTGTTTACCAGCTCGATCAGTAGGTGGCGGTTTTATGAGTCCAAATATGGGAAAAGGTGTAGATGACATAGAAATGGGTAGGAAAACAGTCTGGGGAGATATCGGTCCTGGGGTTGATCTCTCTGAAGGGCAACTTACCAACAATGATCGCATGAATGTTAAAGACGGTGAATTAGCTGAGTTGTCCCCAGATATTAGGACTACAGTAGAGGAAGGAGATCGTCCCAGTATACATCCCAGGCGATCTAGCTGGGGAAGAAAAAGTGGAAGTTGGGACATGTCGCCTGAAGTCCTCGCTTTGGCAGCTAGAGTAGGGGAATCAAACCGCGCAGGTGGAAGTACTAGCAGCAGCAACTTGACAACTGAGAATAGACAGACATAGTTGGAGCTGTGATATACGAGCATAGGATATGGAAGAGGATCTGATTTGGTGGATAAGGTGTGCATCGATGAGATTTTCTGGCTTTGTGATTCAACTGCCATAAATATGATGTGCAATATGGGGCACTTTACTTTGACACGGTGTTTGTAAGTGTTGGTTTGACCATTGTGCTTTTAAGAAGGAATGGTGTGTTGTATGAGTGAGCTTTTGTTTTTTGTTTTTGGTCTGATTTTGTATTTGTGGAATTAGTTAGTATCTAATTGTATTGTATTTGTGGATTCACTTAATGTCATTAGATCTCTTGGCCCCTGTCTCTCTGGGGACGACATTTTGTGGACTGGAAGTTTTGGAACAACTGTTTGAATTGGACAAAATTATAGTTGGTTCATTTGCCTAACTCAAGACTACATTAAAGTTTGAAATCCGACCAAAGTACCTAAGCATGTTAATCAATCAAATTTGGTTGACTTATTATGTAGCAAGAAGAAACATCTGATCTGATTTAACGTTGTTCTGCACAATTGGAGACCGGACAAACAAATTGGAACTAAACATTTGAATGCTGCTCTGTCCTCAAGTGCACTTGGACACAACTGTGAAGTCTGAGATTTTCATGCACCATATGTGGTTGATGGTTTGTCTTAAATCTGTTGTCTCCACTCTCCTCCCTACAAAGCCGTAGGCGGCGGGGATTTGTCTTTTTCTTCTGTTCTGTTTTAATAATGGATCACTGTAGACCACTCTAAACTTAACTTAGCTCAGCTGCCAATTAATTGTATCTAGGAACATTATGGCTGATAATTAGTCTTAAATATTTGACATTATTTGAGACAAAAGATAATATTGTGATTGAGGGGGGTGACTGAACTTGAAATGGGCTCAACAATACTCATCGAGCTTTAAACCAAATAGGTGACGAGTCATGTTACGTTATCGTGTCATATCCGTATTGATATGAATCACATAAACTTATTTTACTATTAGTGTCAAAACTTGATACAAAACTTATCTTGCTATTAGTGTTCGTGTCAATTTGGATACGATTTGTTTAATTAATTATTCTAAAACCCGGATTACATGCTCGAAATATAGATTTCTGGTCTTGCATCAAATCCCATCTCAAGTCTAAAAATGGACTAAAGCATACCTCATGTTGATTAACAGACAACAGTTTTTATTATCTGAAAGTCAAACGATATGGAGTTATCTGTACAGAGACTGCAGTCAAGTAGTCAACATAAAACCTGGGCAAAGTCAAGTTTGTGTTTTAATTTTTGTGTGATGAATCTGAAAATACAGGGAGTTTACTGTTATTTGATCTACGCCTATGTTACTAGCTAAGAAGTCACAATTACCCCTCCAATCAGGGCCATTTATGCTTGGCTTTTCATTGCTAGAAAACTGTGCTTTATTGGGAAAGTTTTTGACTTAATAATCTGTCATGGTCCATGGCTCCATTGATCATATTTTTTTTAACCAGGTAAAATCAAAGGGTAATTGATCTCTCCACTCTCCAAAACCAAACCTTATGAGCTAATAAAGTTGCATTTAAAAAAAATAAAAAAAAACTTCACTGTCCTCTTTTTTTTCTTCTTTACAAAAGACGTATATAAACGCTCAGATGAATTTGTTTTGAGAGACAGAACTTCCATGCCAATATAGGAGTGATAAATCAGGTGGAAGTAGGTGAGAGTTCTTTGATTCTGTGTTGCTTCTCAGTACTTATTTCATGTTCTTCTTCTCACTCTTGGTTGGGTATTGTATCCACAAACTTCCATATCAGACTTGCTCATGAGCTTAATTTTCTTTTAATCTTCTGCTATGATGATTTTGTCATCTTTTGATTCATGTTCATATTTTTAACTGTTTGGTTTGTTTGTCCATGGCAGACATGTTTAAGAATCAACTGCAGGAATTAGCACAAAGAAGCTGTTTCAATCTGCCTTCATATGCTTGCATCAGAGAAGGACCTGATCATGCTCCAAGATTCAAAGCATCAGTGAATTTCAATGGTGAGATCTTTGACAGCCCAGGTTACTGTACAACATTAAGACAAGCTGAGCATGCTGCTGCTGAAGTAGCTCTCAATGTCCTCTCCACTAGGGGACCTTCAAGGTCTCTAACTGCAAGAGTTCTTGTAAGTCTCTCTCTTTTTTTTTTTCTTTTTATCAGTTGTTTTTCTTGATTGGTTTGAGAGATTTAATAAAGTATCAATTTTTTCTGTTTTGAAGGATGAGACTGGAATTTATAAGAATCTCCTTCAAGAAACTGCTCACAGGGCAGGGCTGAATCTACCTGCATATACAACTATAAGATCAGGTCCTGGTCATGTCCCAACTTTCACTTGCACTGTGGAGCTTGCTGGTATGAATTTTACAGGTGAATCAGCCAAGACAAAGAAACAAGCTGAGAAGAATGCTGCCATTGCAGCTTGGTCTGCCTTGAAAAGAAGTATATATATTTTCTTAGTTCTTCTTTTTTATATTTTTCTAATATTGGTAATTATTTAATCAGGATCGATTGTCTATAATATTTTTGCAGTGCCAAACTTGGATTCTTTGACAAATAAAGAAACAGATTCTCGTGAAGAACAGGATCAGGCAATTGTGGCAAGGGTTCTTTCAAATTTTAGACCAAAAGATGACTACAAAAATGCTAGAAGAAGAGATCAAAATCAAGCAAGAAGAAGAATGGTTAGGGGTCATAGAGAGTACGGATCCTCTGCATGTTCTTCCTCCAGTTACAGTAACTCTCTACAGTATCATCATCAGCAATGGAGGCTACTGGATCTGTTAATGGACACTGCTTTAGATGGTTCAAAGCAAAAACAGAACAGCTTTGTGTCTCTCCTTCCTCCACCTCCACCTAGAACAACTTCAAAGATTTTGCCACCTATTTCACATAAAGAAGACCGTCATCTTCCATCAGCTTACACATCATCAAATAGACCTATCAATATCATCCCAGTACAAGTTAGGGGCAAAAATAAAGAGATTCAATCCCCATTGGAGGAGCATCAAAGGGATGAAGAAGATTGGCTTGGCGTTGGTGCTGGTGGTGGCATCATCAACAAAAAGTCCATTGAAAAGGAAGAGGGTCCAACTCCAAGCATTGCAAATTCAACTAATGTCTATGGAGCAAGTTCAAGTTCTATATACAACACGCAGCCATTTTCTCAACCAAGTTCTAGCAAGCTTGACAGTACTATGTTTGATAGCACAACCCATGTTAATAGTAGGCTATTTGGGTCTCTAAATCCATCTCCATTGACATCAAATCCTTTCAAATCACACATACGAACCCACATGACAAGACCAATGTGTACTGGAGGGTTCAATCCGCAGAGGATTGCCCCAGCTGTTCAAATTAGATCAGTCATTCCGGTTTGTGCAGCACCACCATCACCACCACCAACGAAGGAATTAGTTTCACAGCCAAGCAAGAGTAGTAGTGCTTCTTCTTCCTCTTCTCCATCAGCTACTTCAGGAGCAGAGGTCTCATCAGCTGCTAGCTCAATGTTCAACAAGCTACAGTTATGAAGAAGAAGAAGAAGAAAGTGAGAATCTATTCACCCTAACCATAATTAGCAATTTTCTTTCCAGTTTAATCAGTCCATAGATTCTCAACTAAATATGTTTTGAAAAAAAAAAAAAAAAAAAAAAAACCATGGTTTTGTCTCAATGGTTGTAAAAGATGAGAAAGTATAATATAATATTATCTTTTATTTACATTTATTTAGTGCTGCACACGAGAGAGAGAGAGAAAGAGAGAGAGCATTAAATGGGATCTGGGGAGGTGGGTTGCAGGAGATAAGAATGAAGGCAGTTTTAGAGAGGAAAAGACAATTGCAGCGATAAACGCAAGAGCAATTAAGTTACCTTCTCTGGGCAAAAATATTTAATGGTCTTGTCTTCCTCATTAATGCTTCCTTGCATTTCTTCCTCTCTCATTTATTGTCACCCTCTCCTAGTCTCCTCATTTATTTATTTTTGGTTCCATTCACCACACACTCTTCTGTCAAAACCTTTTTTTCTAAACAGTCGATTACATATCATGCGATCAAAAAAAATATTTTAAAATGGTTTGAAACATTGAATATGAAGTAGCCGTTACATGCTTTTGAGTGAGGGCAAATTAGGTAATTCCATGACCAACCCAAAATAATAATAATAATATAACATGGCCCACTTGAAGAAGAGTTGACTTCTGGACAAAGGTGGCATTGAGAAATTGATGTTGTTGGAGCTTTTTTAGTGTAAGAAAGGGAGAGGAACATCAATTTTGTTGGACAGCTGAAGGCTGAAGGCTGAAAGCTCTCTGCCTCTAAAATGGATGCCTGTTTAAATCAATACTCAAGACAGCCAACCCAGTTTAGATTTATTTTCTTAATATGTATTATGAGTGAATGTGATTGAATCTCATTATGCATTACAAGAATGAAAAAGATAAATATGTAACCATGTTATTGTCGTTATAAATAACTCTACTATTATCATGAATCTTTCTTCTAGTAAATTTATCTACCCAATAAAGCCATCGATTGTGCTAGTAGATTTATATTTAAATTCGTACCTACAAGAGTCAAGACATACTTGATACGATTTTGACAGACAAATGTAAAAATGATTTGATATACATATTGATTGTTATTGAACTAGTATATTTGGGTTGGACCCAATACTTTGTTGTGAGAGGAAACCAATAAAAGAACCCTGAAAGTATATTTGGGCTTGCCATATATTCTATGACAGTTGTAGATAAGTTATATATGCAGTATGCTGTAGAGTGTAGAGTGGCTAGCTGTGTATGCGTAACATTAGATAACAGTGGCCCAAGGCACACTTCTTACCTGAAACAGTGCAAATATCTCTCAGAGAGTTAGAGTCTCAGTGCTTCATTTTGTAGATCCGATCTGTGGATCTCCTTCCTTTCTCTTGAGCCCAGCCCAATCCTGACCCATTTTCTTTTTTTATATACAAATTATTTTAATAAGAGCATCTCCAATACAACGTTAAATTATTATATTAAAGATATAATTTAATAAAAAGTAAAATATAACCTATAAAATAAAATTTTACAATATTAAAATGATAAACCAAATATAATATTTTATTCTTTTTTTTTTGCACCAAATATATTATTGGCATTAGCGTATATATCGAAGGATTATCTTATATAGTTTCTAAAGATTAATATCAATAATCTTACACATCCGCTCTTAATTCAAAGTACTGTGTTCCTCAATCCTCTCCTTCTACGTTTGTGGGGTAGATGTCACCCGTTTATAAAAGTAAATAGTCAAATCAGTATTAGCCCAAAACCCCCACGGCCTCATCTCCATTTGAGGGTAAAATGGCATCCAAAAAGGGGTACGGGGACAGAGGGAAGTTCACCCTTAAATCTAAACAAAGATGGGGATGATGATTGATTCTCTCATCCCAAAAGTTTTTTAGGTTGTTAAATTATTTTTGTAATTACCTTGAATTATTATGCTGATGGATATATATTTTCACTAGATTAATACTTATTCTCAATTATATGATTTTTTTTTTTTAAGTTATTAAACTCATGGGGCCATTTTTGTTTCTGCAGAGTTCATGATGGTATCATGAGGTGCGCAAGGAGGAGTGAAAACTGATGATAAGCCTTTGTCGAAGCAGCTGATATATATATATTTATAAACATGTTCTTGCTTGCATACATCCACATGCAACTAGCTTATTATTAAATGTAGCAGCAGAGTCCTTACATATATAGGTTTCGTACGATCGTAATTGCCTGGTGGCTGGTGCATGCTGGTCTAGCCAATGCCATCCCGCAAAATCCTGTTGTTAGATCACAAGAAGCAAATAATTTAGTGTTTAACATGCTGTAATTATCATGAGTAATACTGGGTTGCCTATTTATATAAATTGGTATTCACAATTCACATGTTATATCGTTTAAATATAAATGTATAAAACCTAATATACTCATTTGTTAATATTGTTTCATCTGCGTGTGAAAAAGATATGTGAATAGATAATATAGCTAAAAATAAAACTATTATTCTATTATAGTAATATATTTATAGTCCGGATATTTACTTCAATAAATCTGGAAAAATCAAACTCAAATCGTTGATATAAAAAGAAGATATACAACTACATATACTAAGAGGTGATATACCGAAAGAAACAGTTTAGACATATTTTATTTGCTTTAATGGCACAACCATACAGCCTCTTCGATTTTCGGAAACAAAGAATTTGCCGCTACATTTCCAAATTATTGTAGCCCTCCACGAGTTCATGTAACAATCAACTCTCTATTTAATTTCTTAAAAAAAGAAAGAAAAAAACTCTATTTATGTAACCTACATGCAATCTCAAAAGAAAACCGTAACTTTGAACGACCTAAATGCAATATAACTTTCTTGACATTCATTATATACACGCATGACGCATCATCAACGTTTACAAACTGTATTTTTTTTTCCCATTTGTATTTCATTATATTCTTCGTCCACGTTATTTTTTTCCATTGTCTTTTTATGGCAAAACTCTCTTGCCTCAAGGCTCAAGCTTAAAAAAAAAATTACCTCATGAATTTTTTCTTGTTCTTTTCGACATTATATGTACATAATTACTAAAAGAGAGTATGTTGGTTGTACTCTTCTTCTTAGTAATTGATATTTAGATATCTCATATTTTAGATTTTCTATTGACTTTGTTTTGAGATTTGTCAAACAATATTTTACCATTAATGCTAGATAATCCAAAAATTTAATCCAAATTTCAACCTAAATGATGTGACAAATCATTTTCCATTAACCACATCATCCAATGTTGTGTATGGTGATGTCAAGTGACTTGCCACATCATTTGGATTAAAATTTATGTTAATTGTTTCGGTTGTATAGCATTACTCATATTTCATTGTTATATGATAGGTTTGATAATTAAAACTTATGATAATTGATTTTACATTGAATTGATTCATTGAACAAATGATGATTGATAAATTGCTAGACATCCTACCTACAATTCCACATTTTTCATCACAACTCATGTGTCAGCTGAGGTGCCAATTGGAAAATGGATACACATTAATTGTGATTTATCTCACTTACTAATGTATCCATTCACCAATTAATATGTATTCACTCACCAAGTGACACATCAGTTGCCACGTGGGTTGGGATGGAAAACGTGAGATTGCAGATGAGATGTCTAGCATTACTCTTTTAAAATAGAGTTTATAGTTATGATTAATGTAACTTTGTCCAAATTTGGTATCAAAGTCTGGTGCTCAAATATTGTGGCATCACTATATGTCATTCATTTAAATCATGCAAATATAGTTTAATTTAAATGAATGCATTACAGTGATGCCACATCATTGGACGTCAAATTTGGATAAAGTAATATTATTGTTATAGTTGTTCATTGTATTCTTATTTAAGCAATGCTACATTTCCTAAATAGAGTGTCATCACTATAATCTATTTATTTAAATCATTTGAATCCAATAAATTTTAAATGAAATGATTATAGATTTAATGATTTATAGTGATGTCAAATCATTTGAACTCTAAATTTGAACATAGTAACATTGTTGTATTTATTTTATTCCTTTAGGACACCTTTACTGATTGGGTATGAAATTGAACTAAATAAAGTTCCATAGAAAATAGAATCAAGAAAAAGAAATTTATTCCTTATGTGATAGAGGGAATTAAGTTCTCTTACTATGGTACTTTATGAATTTTGTGTAAGATCTGTGTGATTTGATTCTCAACTAATTTTAATAAATATTGTAATAACATTGCAATTTACGAATTAAATTCATTTTCCAAAATTAAGATTCTTGATCAGTAACACACTATTAAATCATCATATCATTTTAAGTAATTTTACATAAGATTATTTCAGTAGTTAAATTTTATATAAAACTATCAATTATGGGTGGCAACTGCCAAGAGTGTATTTTTTGGTAAAAAAGAGAGTAAATTTTTGGTACCCTATTATAATTTTGAGGGATCCTGACACTAAGAACGAATATTTTAGAGCGGACAAAACATAAACTATAAATAATACGTAACTTTTATGGAGTGGTTTTCTAATCTGACACGGCTCCCTTAAAATCCATTTTCTCATCTTCTCTGTCACCGGAAATTAAGTCGAAGTAACTTTGAAAAAAATTAATAGGAATCAAAGAACCATATACTCTTTTATTAATAGATTTAGGATATGTTTATTAAGGTTTTTTTAAGTAGATCATCAGGAGTCGATCTTTCACTATTAGTTTTTATTGAATAGAGCTTTCAATAAAAAAAATGACTTTTGATTGTTTAAATTATAAAAATGATGTTTATAATGTATCATTTAAAAATAACTTTGATCGGATAAATTATAAAAAAAATATTGCTAATGTATTTATAATAAAAGAGTTGTATGATAGAATATCTAAAATTTATAAAGGGTAGTTGAAATAATTTATAGATTTAAGAAATGGGTTACTTTCGGTTGACATAAAATAGCTTTTATAAAGGGTAATTGAAACAATTAAGCTATTAAAGAAAGACCAAAAGCTTTTATTTGGTTGTTTGGCAAACATTATAAAAATTGTCAAACAATTAAAAAAAAAAAAAAAAAAACTCAAAACAGCCATCAGTTTTAAAAAATGGTTTTTGATATTTACAATAACCATACCAAACACACTTAGTAAATAAACAATGGAATTGCCACAGTTACGGTGTATAAGTAAACTTTATTCTTATGTTAACAAAAAAGTATACTTTATTAATGCGCCCTTAACATATGGAAATGCGAAATGGTATCTTGGAAGATAAATATGAAAGCAATAGCTAGCAACCATATATTTGATACCCCAATAATATTTGATAACGGTTTAGTTAAATTGCTGTTAACAACAACGTTCCTACATAATTATATGAAAGTTGGACAATTTTTGTTTTTTTATTTTTTATTTTTAAATCCTTAATTTTTACACATCTTTATTTGAAATCTAAAAACCGGAAATTATTCTAATATCATTATTGTTAACAACAACTGAATCAAACTTTATTTTACGATATAAAATTGTCACTCACTTAATTGTAAGATATATCACCTTACACATTCATTTTATTACACAAAATGACATATACAAAAATACGAGTAATAAAATATATTAATAATTTAAATCTAACATTGCTCTAACTTAGAATTACAGGTTGTTTTTGGTTCATCACCTTATCTTAAAATGAAAATGATTTAGCTAGGTTAGAAAGTTGTTCATCAAGTTTGTAGTAGAACATCTCCAATTTAAAAATGATTTACATATGAATTATTGTTGATATATTAACAATATCAAGATACTTGCTTCACATATGTGGAATAAATTTAAACTTGATTGACGATCAACTTACTTATAATTGAGTAATGCTAGACGTTCCAAATTTTTTCCTAAATTCTATCACAAATGATGTGGGATGTGGCACGTGATGTGTCAATATCACATCATTTATCATATAATCTCATGATTTATATGATATTGACACCTCACGTGCCACGTCGTTTGGGTCGGAATTTTGGAAAAAAAAATTGAAACGTCTAGCATTACTCCTTAAAATTTGGTCTCAAATGCTTCCGTTTAAAATACATTTTGTTTTAATGACGTGTCCAATTTTTTTTCCTTTTTTTTTCCTTATACAATAGTGGAAATTGCTAAAAATAACCACAACTATTATGAAAATTTTGTTTTTAACCACATACGAAAATTTATTTGTTAATATCCATTTTTTTGAGAAATTACTTGAATGCCCCCATATAAAAACCAACCCCAAACATTTTCTCTCTCTTTTTTTTTTCTCTCCCCGATCTCTCTCTCTCTCTCTCTCTCTCCCCGATCTCTCTCTCCCGCAGGTGAACCGTTGCCGGCCTCCTCTCTCTCTCACCCAACCTCTATTCTCTCTCACCGCGGCTCTCTCTTTTTTTTCTCTCTCTCTCTCTTTCACTCACATCTCTTTCTCTCTCCTTTCTTTTCTCTCTCACATGTCGTCGGCGGCTTGCCGGAGTGCCGTCGCTTGGGCTTCACGACCGTCCAGCAACGCTGTTAAGCTCCCCCTCCACCGGCGATTAGATCTGCTGAAAAAAATGAAAGAAAACGAAATACTAGAAACCCATAACATTTCAAGTTTGAACAATTCAATTTAGTCAACATTTCAAGTTTCAACATTTCAAGTTTCAACATTTCAAGTTTCAACATTTCAATTTAGGCAACATTTCAAGTTTCTAAATTTGAAAACGAAAAACTTAAAAACCCAGAACATTTCATGTCGTATGTGAATTTTACCAAGCATACATGTCATTGACAGAAATGAGAAAATAGCCAGGTGGACGCCCAAATGGGCACTCAGGAAATATCCTACGAGTCATCATTAAAGAAAAGAAAGCCCGAGTAAACCAGTAGCATGGCAAGACCTACTCGGGATCAACTAAATTACTCCAAATCAATTAAAAGTACTCAGGGTAAATAAAAAAACACCTTCTACTCGGGCTTAAACGGCGATACTCGGGACCAACAAGTGTTATTCTTACTCGAGATAAATACGACCGGAGTAAGAAACTTGGTGCTTAATTCACACGGATTCAGTCATTAAATACGTAAAGATATCCATCAGGAAGAATCCCATAGAGAACAGAATACTGAGCTAGAAGAATCCTCAATCAGGAAACAACTTGATTTCGCTACAAAGACTACATTCTTATAAGGAAACAAGTCCAAATAAAACTGCACTACTAGAATCTCACTCGATTTCCATAAGAGACTCCGAAACAGGAAAGAAGACAAATCAACCTCAAGCAAGTAATCGAATCACAATTAAATACAAAGATCTTGTATTACTTGTACAAAGCAGATTAGGGTTCTATAAGCATATAAATAGACCCATAATCTGGTTCCAAAATATATAGGCAATATAGCATACAACAATCATAGCAAATACAGAGAGAAAAAATAGATATCGAGAGCTTGTAAACATCATATTTTCATAGTGGATTTTGACTTGGTTGATCCTTCAACCACCCGTGGACGTTTCTCTGTCATCGGAGTTTTACCACGTAAAACTTGTCTTCGTTACTCTCTCTGAATCTCTTTCTCTTTGAATCAATAGCCGAAATCCAATCCTTGTTGGCTTTTCTGACATAATCCAGAAATCGACGTCAACAATTGGCGTTAGAAGGAGGGGTTGAACCTTCGAACTTGTTAAAAGCAATGGTAGGAAGTAGAAGCAGTTCAGGGAATGGCCAAAAATCACCAAACGATTTCCATGTTGGCAACACGTCACAAGATCCTGCAGCAAACACAGAAAACCAGCCTGCACACCTGGCAGGGATCCAGCAAGTTACTTCAACCAACAGAGATCTTACGATGCCTTTCCAAGAGGCTCTGCAGCAATTGGTTACTGACACAGCAAGGGAAGAGATTGAATTACTGGTTATAGGAGCACATACTCCCAATTCTCCACCCGTAAGGCTCTGTTCGGTGGTGGTTGGGCCAGGAATAACTATGCCAGAAACCAGAAGGAACTCTTCCCCAATCAACCCGGCTGGACAGGAAACACTTGAAGAGGAACAACATCACCAGAGGCTGGACCACAATCAAACAGTACGCACTAGATACAGTAAATACGACCGGCACAGGGATCGATCGTCATCAGAAGATAGCGATTGACCTCATCGTAAACGTCATTACGGAGTCATGCTAGAATCTCGGCATCAAAGTGAAAAGCTAGAAAGAATGACAGTTACCCAACGGTTCAACCGTCGAGGAAGCCTGGTGGGGGATAGAGATGTCATGATCCAGAGCCTAACTCATGAAGTCGAAAACAATAGGCGTCAGATGGATGCGTTGGCCAGACGTTATGGCTATAACGATTTATCTGACGATGACTCAGACAGCCCATTTACCAAGGAAATCTTACGGACCACTTTCCCAGAAAGGTTCAGGATACCGCATGTGGAGCAGTTTAAGAAAGACACGAACCCGAAAGAGCACGTGAGACGCTATAAAAGCGCCATGGCCCAGTATGCCCACAGCGAGCCCTTATTATGTCTCAATTTCCCACAAACTCTGGGAGACATGGGGTCGAGGTGGTTCGGAAGGTTACCTTCAGCAAGCATCAAGAGTTTCAGTGAACTAAGCAGGAGCTTCTCAAGGCAATTCCTGAGTAACGTTCACAGGAAAAAGTCAGTGGCTCACCTTGCTCAAATAAAACAAGGGAAAGATGAGTCACTGAAGAAATATCTAGGGAGATTCGGCCAAGGGGTATCAGAGATTGGCAGTGCAAACGATGAAGCCATAATCTCTGCATTCATCAATAATTTGCAGAATGGACAGCTATCATTTGATTTGAAAAGAGCACGGCTGACTAGGTATGCTGACATGATGGATATGGCAGGAGGATACGCACTGGCCGAAGAAGAAGAATTAGCTACAGGAGGAAGCTATATGCACTGGGGAAAGCCTGAACAGAAGGATGCTGAATCCAAGAGGCAGAATAAAAAAGGAAAGCTAAAAGGGAATGAGAAGGAGTAAAACAAGGACGGGGGTAATAGGTTCAATACCGAGCGGTCCACAGGGAAATACCAAGGCAGATATACCAATTACACCCCTCTTCGAAAAAAACAATAAGAAATTTTAGCCATCTTGGAAGAGAAGAATATGGTGCAAGAGCCGCGGCGACAATCACAGTTCGCCTGGAGAGATACAACCAAGTATTGCTGGTTTCACAAGAAAACCGGACATGAGACTTCAAAGTGTTTCCAGCTCAGATTATATAGAGACTCTTATTCGGGAAGGGCACCTGCGGGATGTAATCTTGAAAAAAGATGAGAGATCAGAAACTAAAAGAGAAGTCAAGGTTGATCACAACCTTGGTCAAAATCAAAGAACCAGCCCCGAAGCCAATCAAGTAATACATACAATTTTCAGAGGACCCTCTACCGGGAGAAGCAACCGATAACGAACTCAAGAAATCAGAGAAGCAATAGAAGCAAGGAATAACTTCGACATAAACTCGGTTGAGCCAGACTCGAAAAGGGTAAAGGAAGGATGGGACCCAATAGTCTTTACAGAGGCAGATTCCCATGGCGTCGATGTTCGACCTAATGATGCTTTGGTTATAAGTGCCCGGATTGGCCATAGGAAAGTCCGGAGAATTTTAATAGATAATGGGAGTTCAACAGACATCCTAAGTGTGGCCGTATACGACCAGCTAAGACTAGACCGAAAAGATTTACAGCCTTTCCATACTCCATTAAGAGGGTTTGGAGGGATAGAGGTCAGGTCACTCGGGATGGTAAAAGTACCCGTAAAGATCGGAACGGCACCATGCCAGAGGACTGTCCTGCTCGATTTCGTGGTAGTTGACTTGGATAATTGGCCGTATAATGCATTATTGGGCCGACGATTCCTGAATAAAACAAGGGCCGTGACGGCCACTTATGCATTAATGATCAAGTTCCCAACAGAACAAGGGGTTGGGATAGTCAAGGGATCCCAAGAGATGGCCCGAAGAGCAAACCTGTCAGTATACAAAGACAAGCATGATGCTGAACAAGTGTGCACCATAATGCAGCCAAATCAGTGTAAAAAATCCTTGTCATTTGAACTGGATCCAAGAGAGGACTCGAATTAATACAAAATAGAATTGGTTGTAGTACTTAAAGAAGACGAATCGGATAAGAAAATCAAGATCGTGGCTAACTTGGATGGAAACGTCAAGCAAGACTTAACCAATCTGCTTAGAGAGTACAAAGATGTATTCGCTTGGAGTCACGAAGATATGATCGGAATAGATGCCCGAGTAATATCCCACCACCTCGCAGTTAGCCCGAATGTAAAACCGGTAATACAAAAGAGAAGATCGTTCAATCCTGAAAGAAGTCAAGCAATCAAACAAGAGGTGGAAAAGCTACTGGCAACTGGATCAATCAGAGAAGTCAGCTACCCTCAGTGGGTCGCCAACGTAATCCTCGTCCAAAAGAAAAATGGACAATGGAGGATGTGCGTAGATTTCACGGATCTGAACAAGGCATGTCCAAAGGATAGCTTCCCACTTCCAAGGATAGACCAGCTGGTGGATGCCACAACAGGTCACGAATTGCTCAGCTTAATGGACGCTTACTCGGGATACAATCAGATCCGGATAAACAAAGCTGATGAAGAAAAAACAGCTTTCACAACGGATCAGGGTTTATATTGCTACACAGTAATGCCCTTCGGTTTAAAAAATACAGGTGCTACGTATCAAAGGTTGGTCAACAAAATCTTCACTCGGCAAATAGGAAGGAACATGGAAGTGTACATTGATGACATGTTGACTAAAAGCGACTCGGCAGATGAGCATGCCCGGGACCTCCAAGAGACATTTGATGTTCTGAGAAGATACCATATGAAATTAAACCCGAACAAATGTTTATTCGGAGTCCATTCGGGGAGATTCTTGGGTTTTCAAGTCCATCAAAGAGGAATAGAAGTTAATCCCGAGAAGATCCAGGCTTTGCAAGAAATGACCTCACCTAAAACATTGAAAGAGGTACATCGCTTAACAGGGTGTTTAGCTTCCTTGGGAAGATTCATCTCAAGGGCTACAGACAGGTGTGCACTCTTCTTCAAGATAATCAAAAAATGGAAAGGACTCGAGTGGAATAAAGAGTGCGAGCAGGCATTCTTAAAAATAAAAATGTACTTGGGACAGACTCCCGTTCTCTCAAAACCGCAAAAAGGGGAAATACTTCAGCTGTATCTGTCAATAACCGAGCTTGCAGCAAGTTCAGTCTTAGTCAGAACAGAAGATGGAGTGCAGAAACCAATGTATTATACCAGCAAGGCACTCTTACCGGCTGAGACCAGGTACTCACAGGCAGAGAAGATGGCCTTAGCACTGGTTTCAGCAGCAAAAAAGCTGAGACCATATTTTCAGACCCATACAATCCAGGTTCTCACCAATTGCCCATTAAGACAAATTTTACAAAAACCAGAAATATCAAGAAGACTTACCAAATGGGCAATCGAGCTAAGTGAATTCGATATTCATTATGTCCCCAGAACCTCCCTCAAAGGACAAGTTGTGGCAGACTTCATAGCCGAGTTCACAGAGCCAAACCTGGAAGCAAAAAGACTCTTGGATAAGAGTTTCCCATGGAAACTGTATGTTGATGACTCGTTAAATACTCATGGCAGCGGGGCAGGGATCGTAGTTCGCACCTCAGAAGGAGATGATGTTGAATGTGCCATGAGATTTGATTTTAAAGCAACCAATAATCAAGCCGAGTACGATGCATTGTTAGCTGGAATCAGAGTCTGCATAGCTCTCGGGGCAGATGAAGTTGAGATATTCAACGATTCACAGGTAATTGTCAACCAGGTTATGGACGAGTACCAATCCAAAGATGAATGTATGATAGCCTACCGTGACATCGCGAAACATCTCCTCCAAAAATTTAAAGAATACAAGATCACTCAGATCCCCAGGGAAGAAATTGAAAAGGCTGACGCATTGTCTAAATTAGCGTCAGCAACAACCTCAATCAGACCAAAGACCATTCCGGTTGCACACCTCCTTAAACCGAGTACAACTGAACCTAAGCAATTGGAAATTTTAGAAATCCGAACACCGCAGGACGGTTGGATGGTCCATCTGAGAAGGTTCCTGAAAGAATGCGTGCTCCCGAAAGATCCGGTACTAGAAAAGCGCATCAGGTATCGATCGGCTAGGTATACCATGATCGGAGGAGAATTATACAGAAGGGGGTTTTCCCGAGCTCTTTAGAGATGTGTACCAGAAAAAAATGCACATCGAATACTTCAAGAGATCCACTGAGGAGTTTGCGAGAACCACACTGGGGGTAGAAGTCTGGCGCATAAGGTACTCAGGCAAGGCTATTACTGGCCTACGCTTTTCTCAGACGCACAACAATGGTCGGAAAGTTGCAATACCTGTCAAAGGATTGCTAACGATATCCGATAACCCCCAGAAAAGCTCAGAAACTTCACCGCCCCATGGTCATTCGCCATGTGGGGCCTAGACCTGATCGGCCCAATGCCAGCTGGGACGGGGTGGAGCAAAGCACGCCATAGTCGCTGTGAAGCTGAAGCGCTGGTGCATATCACAGAAGCTAACACCATAAATTTTGTAAAGAAAAACATACTTTATAGGTTTGGAGTTCCGTACACTATAATCACTGACAATGGCACCCAGTTTGATAACCTAAAATTCAGACAGTTGTGCGAGAAGTACCAGATTGCTAATTACTATGCCACCTCAGCCCACCTTCAAACAAATGGGCAGGTAGAAGCAGTAAATAAAATTATCAAGCACACCATCAAAGCAAAGCTAGATGCCAAAAAAGGAAGCTGGGTTGAAAAGCTTTCCGAAGTATGTGAATTTTACCAAGCATACACGTCATTGACAGAAAGAAGAAAATAGTCAGGTGGACGCCCAAATGGGCACTCAGGAAATATCCTACGAGGCATCATTAAAGAGAAGAAAGCCCGAGTAAACCAGTAGCATGGCAAGACCTACTCGGGATCAACTAAATTACTCCAAATCAATTAAAAGTACTCAGGGTAGACAAAAAAACACCTTCTACTCGGGCTTAAACGGCGATACTCGGGACCAACAAGTGTTATTCTTACTCAGGATAAATGTGACCCGAGCAAGAAACTTGGTGCTTAATTCACACGGATTCAGTCATTAAATACGCAAAGATATCCATCAAGAAGAATCCCAAAGAGAACAGAATACTGAGCTATAAGAATCCTCAATTAGGAAACAACTTGATTTCGCTACAAAGACTACATTCTTATAAGGAAACAAGTCCAAATAAAACTGCACTACTAGAATCTCATTCGATTTCCATAAGAGACTCTGAAACAGGAAAGAAGACAAATCAACCTCAAGCAAGTAACCGAATCACAATTAAATACAAAAATCTTGTATTACTTATACAAAGCAGATTAGGGTTCTATAAGCATATAAATAGACCCATAATCTGGTTCCAACATATATAGGCAATATAGCATACAGCAATCATAGCAAATACAGAGAGAAAAAAAAAAGAGATCGAGAGCTTGTAAACATCATATTTTCATAATGGATTTTGGCTTGGTTAATCCTTCAACAACCCGTGGACGTTTCTCCGGTCATCGGAGTTTTACCATATAAAACTTGTCTTCGTTACTCTCTCTGAATCTCTTTCTCTTTGAATCAATAGCCTTAATCCAATCCTTGTTGGCTTTTCTGACATAATCCAGAAATCGACGTCAACATTTCAAGTTTCAACTTTCAATTTAGTCAACATTTCAAGTTTCAACATTTCAATTTAAGCAAGATTTCAAGTTTCAAAATTTCATTTTTTAAAACAAGATTTCAAGTTTCAAGTTCCTAGTCGTGATTTCAAGTTTGGTTACAGATTTTAATCTTGATTTCAAGTTTTCTTTCAGTTTTAAAGAAAAAATCAAATATAGGGGTATTTTTATAATTTATGGACATATACTAATTTTTTTTTAAAAAAAGTGGCTATTAACAAATAAATTTTTGTAGGTGGTTAAAAACAAAATTTTCATAATAATTGTGGTTATTTTTTATTTTCTTTCTATAAAAAATAGGTGAAAATTAATATTAATTTTACATGTTTGCTGAGTCAGTCTAAAAAGGATTATGTAACAGGCTGATTGAAAATAGATGGTTACGTTAATAATGTATAATTTTTTTTTTACCATATAAGTTTAAGGTTAAGTATACACTCTTGCATTTTTTTTTTAATGAAATATCTTTAATCATACGTGATAAAAAAAAAAATTATGTCATGTTTTTTATTGGAGGTAAGAGTTAAAGCAACATCTCAGCTGCCCAATAATTACGGGCTCATATTCCCTGCAAGTGTGTGTCACATCTGTTTGGATATTCCAATTTTGTTTCCTGTGTACTTGAGAATTTCATCGTTACTATTTTAATTAAATAATACTATATCTTGTAAATGTATTAAAACATACAAGTATCTTCCATGCAACCTCGGTAATATAAATTAGGATTATCTTAAATTGAAATACATGTTAAGGAATTAAAAAGTTAATTTTAAAAATCATATTTATTTTTTCAATAAGTGCATAAAATATTAATGTATTAAAAGAAAAAATATAACTTTTAAACAAACAAATATAGTTAAATTAGTAAAAGGAACGATGATGTCATCATCATCCTTGTCAATGAAAAAAATATTAATCCAACCCCTATTGTTTATTTAATTTCTTACATACAAAAAAAAGCTCCTTTTGTTTTATTTTACTATATTGAAAGAAAATCTCTATTATTTCAAGTTGGCACTTTTTGAATTTTGATTTAATACTTTTAGTAATTTTACAATAGATTGTCATAATCTAAAAAAGATTTTTGTAATTTTACAGAGTCTTTTTTCAGTGATAATTTGATAATTTGTTTTTTTTTTAATATTATATATATATATATATATAATAATATAATATGACAAAGCTAACTATAATAGTCTAATAAGACTCTTCAAAAACCAAAAAGTCTAATAAGAGTAATTTGAGTTAAAAAAGATTATTTTAATAACACTTGAAACACTAAATACTAAATAATATTTCAGTTTCTTCCCCTCTACTCCTCCAGGAAGACCATAAAATTAAAGAAGGCACATCATGGTAGGTGCTAACTGCTAAGAAATTCTTAAAATTAAACATAAACAAAATAAATTAGCTTGAGAAACTGTTGTATCAACCATGTCGGTGCGATCAATTCTAAATGTGTGGTCAATCAATTCTATGTGATCAATTCTAATTGTGTGGTCAATCAATCATACCTATATCGACCATAAATACCGACCATCATTTTTTATTCTTGTCATAGAATAACTTAGTCCAAATATGCCACCATCCAATATAGATGGGTAAGGAAATTATTCGTTGATTCAATTAAATAATGTATCAAATTTAGGTTATTATATCGAATTTGATATTTGATATGGAAATATGTTACTTATATAAAATCTCGCTTAAATAACATGGAAGCTAGGCAAGTTAAAAGTTAAAACCAACTTATAAATCACAAAATTAATGATATAAATCATGCTTTAGTTTTTTATAATTTTTACATGATTTTTGTTGTTAAATGATTTAGTAAGTGAGAAGGACTCTTTTAATCTAAAAAGTAGTTATCTAAAAATCGATCTACAACTCATCTCCCTCTCTAAAAAACTTGTCTCTCTCCAGATTCTGCACAAAAAAATAACATACATTTGTGATCTTCATATATATATTATCAAATATTTCTGTGTGGTTTAACAATATATCCATTCGTTATGATTTGTTGTCTCAATCTTTGTATGAACATGTATGAACATTTAGTCTCCAGATTCTGTTCGAGACATTTTTAAAATACTCTGAGCTTTTTTGATTAATGTCCGAGCTATTTTGATATGATTTCGAGATTTTTTTATACTCCTCCGAGCTTTTTTGATCTGTCTCCGAACTTTTTTGTTAAGTTAATGTCTAAGATTTATCTCCGAGCTTTTTTGATATGGTCCAAAAAAATTTCTAACCCTTGGTAAAAAAACTCGAACTCAATAAAAAAAAACTCGGGCACTTGATAAAAAAAGCTCGAACCCTTACCAAAAAAGCTAGAGTTTTTTTTAATGGGTTCAAGCTTTTTTTTACTTGGTTCGAGCCTTTTTATCAAGTTAAAAAAAAGCTCAGACACTTGGTAAAAAAACTCGAATCCAGTAAAAAAAAACTCGGTTACTTGTCAAAAAAGCTCGAACCCTTATAAAAAAAGCTCGATTTTTTTTAATGGGTTCGAGCTTTTTTACCAGGTGCCCGAGATTTTTTTTAATGGGTTCGAGCTTTTTTGCTAAGTGCCCGAGCTTTTTTTTACTTGGTTCGAGCATTTTTGCCAAGTTAGAAAAAAGCTCGGACATTTGGTAAAAAAACTCGAACCCAGTAAAAAAAAACTCGGTCACTTGTCAAAAATGTTCGAATCCTTAAAAAAAAAGCTCGATTTTTTTTAATGAGTTCGAGCTTTTTTACTAAGTGCCGGAGATTTTTTTTAATGGGTTTGAGCTTTTTTGCTAAGTTCCCGAGTTTTTTTTTACTGTGTTCGAGCCTTTTTGTCAAGTTAAAAAAAAAAACTCGGGAATTTAGTAAAAAAACTCGAACACAGTAAAAAAAACTCGGACAATTAGCAAAAAAACTCGAACCAATTAAAAAAAATCTCGAGCTTTTTTGGTAAGGGTTCGAGTTTTTTTGCTAATTGCCCCAGTTTTTTTTTACTGGGTTAGAGCTTTTTTACTAAGTTCCCGAGCTTTTTTTTTTTAACTAGGTTCGAGACTTTTACTAAAGGCTTTGAGCCTTTTGTAATTATATTTCGAGCATATTAAGTACTGGTCAGAAAAAAAAAGCTTCGGGGGCCCGACCACTGTGAGCTCGGCGGGGAGCTCGACTCTCGAATGCGTCTGTGTAGCGCCACTCCGTCGTCGTTCGAGTGATTGCCTGAGTTTCAACGAGATTTTTTCTCTCTACTTCAAAACTATCACTGTAAAATGAATGAAAGAAATCTAATATGGAGTAACTATTGAAGGTATTTTTATCTGTTCACCATAATAGATGTCTTTTAAACATAAGTTATTAAAATAGTGATATAATTGAAGTGCTACCTCCGAACTCTAATAATAAAAGACCTACCTAGTTGCCCAACCGTGTGGATGAATAATAGGTGCCCTAATCGATATAATACCTAACGTGACACGCACCAATTCCTATTACGTGGTTCCACATCATCCTTTTAGTAATAATAATCCACCGCTCTCATGTCCATAACATGTGACAAAACAACAAATAAAATAGCAGATTGAGCTTCAAAGGATTTGTTTTGCTCAAATTGTTGCAAGAACCCACCAATTTGGACAGGTAAGACTGCCGTGGCAACACATCATGTACAATCGTTTACCCAAGAACCACTTATCCATTAATTAATAATATGACTCATCTATTTTATTTTTAACAATATCATATCCAATCATTTGTTCACACCTGTCTCCTAATCACACCCTCACAACCTATTCTTGCGCGCATCATTTTTGACGTTTCGCATAGCTTCTAAGTTCTAACAGATATTCGCTGGATATACCTCACAAACTTGTTCTTGTGGCCACTTAATCTTTTTACCTTAGAAAAAAGAAACTTGACAATAACTCGTTTTTACCTAATTAACGGCGTCAAGTATTCAGGAAACTCGACGCAGTAAATGTAAAACGTGGCATTATCCATTTACCCTTTCTAATCTTTGAAATTGACGTCAAAACGAAACGTTTAACGGAATAATAATAAATAAATAAAACCCAAGAATATCCAGCAGCATATGTTGTCACAACTCACAAGCATATGGATTGGAATATTCTAAGTAGAGATCCAGGTCCGGTTCTTCGCAAAAATCCAAAATAAATACCCCTACCCAAACCCACCCGATTCACAACAAATCTAGAAATCCCACTAAAGTCCCCTCTCTTCCTCTCTCTCGCTCTCTTTGTTAGACAAATAAATAAAAAAAAATGGCTCTAAAGGCCGTCAATGTCTCTAACATTCCCAGTCTGGACCAAGTAACGGAAAATGCATCGCTCACTCTACACTCCACGCGGTTCCCTGCCGGAGTGGAGATGAACAGAGCGGCGTCGTTTAAGGTTCCAAAGTTTTTGGTGATAGGGCACAGAGGCAATGGAATGAACCTGTTGCAATCGTCTGACATGAGAATGAGAGCCACTAAAGAGAACTCCATCGTCTCCTTCAACAACGCTGCCAAGTATCCCATCGATTTCGTTGAATTCGACGTTCAGGTGAGCCTTCGCACAATCGCTTTCTTCCAGACTGTTTTCTTATTTGCGGTCAACGCTCTCCGGTCGAGATCCGATCTGAAATTGAATTGCACGTGGTTTGTCGCCGCTTTGTACGGTAGCAGCGTACGATGCGTTTTGGCCGTATCTGTTTCCGACGTGGCAATTGCAGATTGGCCGAAACATGAAAATTATAATTACGTTTTTTTTTATTTTGGCAAAAAATAAGTATCTACTTATTTAAGACAATTAATGGTTTTCTTTTCTTTAATAATAAACTTTTTTGGAATTTCTTGATTAAAAATCAAAGTTTCTTGCAGGTAACAAAAGATGACTGCCCAGTCATTTTCCATGACAACTTTATTCTCTCCGAAGAAAATGTAAGTTCTCCCACTATTTATGCAATATATATTTTTCCATAAAAGTGATTGCTTTGATTTTATAATCATTTATAATTTGGGTTTTTTTTTTTATTATTATTTTTGGTGATTCAGGGTTCTATTTTTGAGAAAAGAGTAACAGAGCTCTGTTTATCAGAATTCATGTGCTATGGACCCCAAAAGGAAACAGGAAGAAGCGGAAAACCTTTGTTGAGGAAAACAAAAGATGGGAAGATTGTGAACTGGAATGTTGAGTCTGATGACTCACTTTGTTCACTCCAAGAAGCATTTCAACAAGTAGATTCTACTTTGGGGTTCAATATTGAATTGAAATTTGATGATCACATTGTCTACCAGCAAGATTATCTCATCCGTGTCCTTCAAGCCATCTTGCAGGTATCATCATCAAATCCTTCAATTGCTAACATTGTAATTAGTGTGAATTTAGTTGTATTATTGATTTGTTAATGTTTTTGTTTTTCTTTTGGGTACAGGTGATCTTTGCATATGGTAAAGACAGACCCATTATTTTCTCAACTTTCCAACCAGATGCAGCCCTACTTGCTAGGAAATTGCAGACTACCTACCCTGTATGGATTTTTTTTTAAAAAAAATCTTTATCATTTAATTACTTAATAAAATACTATAAACATGGTTGGAATTATGTCTTCTAAATTCTAATATTGGTTATGGAATGGAAACAGGTTTTCTTTTTGACAAATGGTGGGACAGAGACTTTCTATGATGCGAGGAGAAATTCATTGGAGGAGGCTATTAAAGTTTGTTTGGAGGGAGGTTTACAAGGGATTGTATCTGAAGTCAAAGGAGTTTTTAGAAATCCAGGTGCTGTGACTAAGATTAAAGAATCCAGGCTTTCCCTGCTCACTTATGGAAAATTAAAGTAAGCTTTAGCGTTCTTATATCTTTCACGTGTTTGATCATTAATTTTTTTGCCTAGTAATTTTTACTAATTTATCAAAAAGAACATGAGATTTTGAATGTGATGAAAAATCAATATCAAATCTTGTCTGACTTGTCAAACCTGTTACAATTGACTGTCTGGTCTACTTTTCAAAGCTTAGTAAATGCCATTCTTTTTCTATACTTAAGACTTGTTTGATGTTATAAGACATGTTATATGCCATGTGCATCACAGCACTCCTGGGACCTAGTTTTATTAAATTTCTGTGTTGAATTTTTGCAGTAATGTATCTGAGGCAGTTTACATGCAACATTTGATGGGTGTTGATGGAGTGATAGTTGATTTGGTTCAAGAAATCACAGAGGCAGTGTCTGATATGATAATGATGAAGCCATCAAAAGTGGAGGAAGAGGAGAGACTAGGAGATGGGAAAATGGAGGTGAAAGTAAAACCACAGTTCTCAGAGAGAGAGATTTCATTTCTTTTGAAGCTCATTCCAGAATTGATACAACATTAACTAATAATACAAATGCCACTCTTGTTTCTACACTGATCCTTTTTTTTTTGCAAAATTTTCCCCTTCTATCATTCTATGGCCTGTGTAGGGGTTGCCACTCAATTTAATATAATGTTGTACATAGGTTTAGTCTTTTCTACCTTTGGAGAGTGTGAGGGAAAAAAAAAATAAAAAAATCTCACTTGCTTCTATGATTCTGTCATCATCCCATGTCTCTGTTTTGCTTTAGTGATGTGTGAATTACATGTGGAACTATAGAAGTAGATATGAAAATTTATGTAGAACCAGAACATGGTTAAATCAATAAATAAATTGAAAGAAGAGAATTTGATGACCATGCATATATATTTGAATGGCATGTCATAATCTCAAATATGAGATCGAGGACAGAAACCAATCAAAAAGAAAAAAAATGCCGCACAGTAACTTATTAATAATAATCGGCTATAGTGGGACATTCGGTGTGAAAGGAATGCCTACACGGAATTAATAAGAGAATTGATTAATCAACCTTAAAGATTAATCTAAATTTCAAACTAGTATCCGGCACCTACGATGTATGAATACAGTAAAACATAATGTAATTGTTACTGAATTTGTATTTTAAAATTTTTATGTGTGTATTTATATTTTTACTTTCATGTGTAACTTTATGGTTCAAATTAGTATATATTAATTAGAAAAAACAGATATTAAAAAATCAATCAACTACAAATTTCTACAATTACATTTGAAATATATACAAAATAAAGCTTTCAACCACAAATTTAACCATTTTTAGAAATTTTTAATTCAAATAATTCCAAACCATTGCTTTATACTCTCTGAGTTGATATTCAATTCCAGTATCCAATGAAATAAGACGGCAAAGAAAACCAAGTTAAACAAATTTATTACAACATACAAATAAAATAAAAATAACAACAATAATAGTAATAGTAATAGTAATAGTAAATAAGAGTTGTATATATTAAATTGTATATGAAAGGTTAACTTGTGATTTTGTTACTTTTAATTAATTAATGGGATAATGAATAAAAAAGAAGACTCAATTCCATAACAAATGAGATTATAAATAAATTCTCTTAATGAACCAAAAATAAAATAAAATAACTTACCAAATATTATAATTTATATAATATTATTTTTTGAAATATTATAACTAATTAACAATACAAAAAAAAATAATTAATATGAATTTATGGTTTATTGGCAAAAAAAAAATGGCATGCCTTTCAAACTTACCAAATAATGTAATACTTATACAAACTTAATTATTAAAAATCAATAATGAGATTAGTTAAGATAATTTATTCACCATCTCATTAATCACGACTCTTAATTACCTATAATTTTTTTTATTTAGAAAAAAAATAAATATTATCAAAATTATTACAATTAATAACTTATTAAATATTATAATATAAATTATATAGATAACTAATTAACAATATTTTTATTTTGAAATATTAAAACTAATTAACAATACTTTTAAAAAACCCTGATTAATACTAAACTTATAGTTCCTTAACAAACAAGGAATTATATATTGTCTTTTAAACTTACCAATTAATATAATATCTCAAATAAAGCTAAATAATTAAAAATAAATTATTATATTGGTTAATAGAATTTATTCACTATCTCATAATTACGTGACTGACTCTTAATTACCTATAAATCTTTTTAGATAACTAATTAATAATACTTTTTTTCTTGAAATATTACATCTGCTTAACAATACTTTAAGAAAAAAACTCATTATAATTTAAAAAAAAAACAATTTATGCGGATTTATTGCTTGTTTACAAAAAATTAAAAATAAAAATTATGACTTGTCTTTTAAACTTACTAAGTAATTTAATAATTCAAAAAAGACTTTTTTAAAGTCTTAAAAAAAAGACTTTTAAAAAAATCAATTATGAGATTGGTGAAAATATTATAATAATCATCTCATTAATTACTTGATTGCTTTTTAATTACCCAAATATTTTTTGATTTAGGATAAAAATATATATTATTAAAAATTATTATAATTAATAACTACTTACTAGCTTTGGCTAAAAAAATAATTATGGTTTGTCTTTTAAACTTACCAATTAATGTAATACTTCAAAAAAAAAACTTAATAATTAAAAATCAATTATCAAGATTGGTTAACATAATTTATTCATTATCTCATTGTTTACGGGATTGCTTTATGATTACTTATTGATTTTTGATTTACGAAAAAAAAAATGGCAAAAAAAAAAGTATGACTTATCTTTTAAACTTACCAAATAATGTAATACTTCAAAAAAATAAAATAATAATACTTAATAATTAAAATCAATTATGAGATTGGTTAAGAGAATTTTTTTACTATCTCATTAACTACGGATTACGTCTTTATTACCTATTGATTATATAGAAAATATTCTATATTGTTAATAGTGAAATTTAGTCAGGGGTCAAAGAGAAATTTTTCTTCCACTTTCCCGCAACAAGTCAAAACCCATAATCAACAATTATGAAGCCCGGAAAGACCATAAATCCACTCCGCAAGAGCAGGGAAGGCCGACTGGGCTTCAAAACTACCAGAAAGCAAGTCTAGCACGACCGGGACGAGCCCCCACAAGAGTACTGGAGCTCGGGCTTCTCCAGGCCATCTATCGGGGAACCTCGGCTCTGAGGTCAAGCTCCTCAACCGCCCCGTGAATGCCAGGAGAATCCTCCAAGCTCGAGAGACATTCGAGAGAAGCCCGCCAACCTCTTCAGAAGCCCGCTATCCCTGCTGGGCATAAAAGAGGAATCACGCCTAAATCTACTATACCCCGTCTACCTCCCAGGAATGTCTATAGGAACACTTCAAGCCCCTATGGGCCAGGAAAAATCCATCTCAAGCTTCTAAGAACAGAGTCGGAGTAGGGATATACCTCGATCTACGAGGCAACAGACAGCTAGCTGGGCGACCTTCATGACACTCTATGCTGCGATAACATACAAGATCATTTTCTAAAAGATAACCATCATTAATCCCGTATACGTGCTAACCAAGAGTTTGATTCCAAAAAGGAAACACACTCATTCACGTTAATTGTTTCCGATATTTAATCGGGGTCAACCACTTTTAAATATAGGATCCCGCCCGATAAGGAGGAAACAGATTCAAAGGATCGTGGCGGGATATCAGCAAATTCAAACCAACCTGTACCGTGTATAAATAGAGCCAAGCATGATATACACAAAAAAACATAGAAAAAAATATATACAAATACGGAAACAGAGAGAAGAGAGAAGAGAGAAGAGAGAAAAGAGAAAGAAGAGAAAATGGGAATGCCTAAATTCTGTATTCCAGAACACGACCACCTTTGTTTCCACTATTCGACAGACACCGAGTTGTCACCACCTTACATCTTAGAGAGGCTGCTAGCATATAAGAGAGTGATTTGTATTTTATAGCAATATATCAATAATAAAAGCTCTCATTTACTGTTATTACAATACAGTCTCTCGTCTATCTTTTAACAGGTCGGGAACCAATGATATCGACCCTGGCCACCGCTTTCGTGGTAGTGTTCTCAAGGGTGTTAATAAGAATTTCTCATCCCGAGCAAATTTCCAGTCAACACCCCAACACCTTTACATTCAAAAAATTTGTTATTTCATAATAATCATGAGGCTCCGCTCCTTACAAGGGCAGCATGGCACATCGGGACAACCTTCTGCTACATCGACACGAAAGGTCCCGAGGAAAGGGAGAAAATCCGGGCTTCATAGCTAGGTTCTCATCCAGCCAGCCACTGTGCGGGCTCTGGATCCCCCTCTGGGAAGTCAGGTCGAGCTTGACCAACAAGCAGCGGCCTTCGTAGAAAACGTTCGCCTTCGACTACTCGCTGAGGGTATCGCTATCCAACAAGCAGGTCTCTGCAATCAGAGGGAGTCAAGCAGGCCTGAGGTTAGACAGCCCGCCTTCGATCGGGACCTGTCCCTCAGGAATCAGCTCGTAATCGAGTAGGGCTCCCAACCTCAATCCGGGATAGGCTAGGGCCCATGCCCCACGTTCCCGAAGCGCTGCCACGCTACCAACCAAGGCAAGTCAAATTCGTGATAGATGTCTATCCCCGGGAACAAGGAAAGCTACTCCACTCAACGACTTCAAGGAGAGAAGCCCGGTGTAGAGAAGAAGAAAGTCAGCAAAGCCCCCGAGCGGACCCCCTCCGAAGAAGGAATCGGGTGGAGGTCGTCAGTTTTTTGGAAGGATCCGATGGTGAGGAATTCGAGATCAACTCAAAGAAATCCGAAAGCAAACGTCTAAGGGACCGGTTGACAGAGCTTCAGAAAGAGGTCCAATTGATGAAAAAAGGAAAGTACAAGGAGGACAAGAAAGATCCTCTAAGTGAAATGAATGCTCCTTTCACCAGGAGGATCCGGGAGGCAGAGCTCCCGCCTAAGTTCAAAATGCCACCTGACAGATTCTCTGGGATTGAAGATCCCCTAAGCCACCTAGAGAGCTTCGTTCAACAGATGGAGGTCCATAACACAACCAGGGGCTTTATGTGTCGAATGTTCCCCACTACACTCACTGATTATGCTAAAACCTAGTTTAGGAAACTACCTGCTAGAAGCGTGGATTCCTTCACCAAGTTATCAAGCGATTTCTGCTCATAATTCCAGGGAGTTAACTTCAATACGTGATAAGAGAAATCGTTATAAATATTACGACTTTTATGAGGACGTAGGGCACAACACTTCAGAATGCTACAACCTGTGGAACCAGATTGAGGCTTTGATAAGGGGAGGATGCTTGGTAGAGTTCTTACAACAAGTCAAGGAGAACATTCAGACTGGAAGGGAGGTGCAAGCCGAGATCCGAGAGCATGTTGAGAAAAGGAACGGGGAGCAAGCGGACGTGATGCAACAGATTCAGATAATACATACTATCAGCGGGGGGCCTACTCTGGCCGGCACTTCCAACAGTTCCAGGAAAAACCATTCGAGGAAGGTCCCTCTTACGGACGAAGGGCGGGATATCTTCAAGGTCGACCAGAGACCAACTAATCCCTCACAGCTGTCACAGATCATCTTCACCGAAGCAGATGTTTATAACACCGTGCAGCCTTATGATGACCCCATGGTCATCACAGTACAAATTGCCAACTTCATGGTGCACAGCGTGCTCGTCGAAACAGGTAGCAGTGTCAACGTCCTGTTCAAAGACACCTTGGAAAAGCTAAACTTGAAGCAGTGGTGCTACAATAGTTGCACTACTCCATCATATGGATTCACTGGGGACTCCATCACACCCATTGGATAAAAAATCCTACCAGTGATCATTGAAGCCGCACCTCTCCATCAAAATATCATGACCGACTTCGTGGTGGTGGATACCCTATCGGCCTATAATGCAATATTAGGAAGGCGATTTCTATCATCATTGAAAGAGGTTTTTTCTATTTACCACAATGTCCTAAAGTTTCCGGTAGGAGACAAGGTGGGGGAAGTTCGAGGTGATCAGCAAGAAGCTAGGAAATGCTACGTAGTGTCAGCCAACCCAGCAGCTCTAGCTAAACAACTAGCCCAGGTGACGACAATCTAAGGTTGGATAACCCCTGCACTAAACCTGAAAGACACGGGTTCCACCTATTTCCCCGAAAACAGTCTCGTGGTGCCCGACATGGAAGAACAGAGAAGGGAATGGGCATGCGGCCATCCAGTGGATAGGTTATAGGAGATTCCTATCCGAATAAGCGACCCCTCGAAGGTCGTCAAGATCGGAGCTACCCTTGAGCCAAAAATGACAGAAGGTTTGATTAGGCTCCTTATAGAGTTCAACGACATATTTGCTTGGAGTCATGCTGAGACGCGGGGGATCCTAATGACATTAGCTACACATCGACTAGCGGTGGATCTGACCTTCAAGCCCATCAAACAGAAAAGGCACCACTTCAACACCGAAAGAAATGTGGCGGCTCAAGAAGAGGTGGACAAACTTACCCAAGCAGGCTTCATTCGGGAAGCCCGTTACCCCGAATGGATTGCAAACGTGGTCATGGTCACAAAGGCAAATGGGAAGTGGTACATGTGTGTAGACTATAACGACCTCAACCGGGCATGCCCGAAGGACAGTTTCCCTATGCCAAAAATTGATCAGTTGGTCGATTCCACCTTCGGGAACAAGCTCCTGAGCTTAATGGACGTATTTTTCGGCTACAATCAGATTATGATGCATCCTGCGAACCAAGAAAAAACTAGTTTCATCACCGCACAAGGCCTGTACTGCTACAAGATGATGCCTTTCGGGCTCAAAAATGCTGGAGCTACTTACCAGCGGTTAGTCAATCGTTTGTTCAAGCCAGAAATCGGAAGGTGAATGGAGGTGTACATCGATGACATGATCACTAAATCTTTAACCTCATAAGGCCACCTGAACGACCTTCGTAGGACCTTCATGATCTTAAGGGAAAACCAGTGAGGTTGAACCCTTCCAAATGCGCATTTGGGGTAACTGAGGAGAAGTTTCTGGGCTTCATGGTCCATGAGAGAGGTATAGAGGCTAACCCGAAAAAAATCATGGCTATCCTGAATCTAGAATCCCCCACATCTCTTAAATAGGTTCAAGCCTTGACTGGACAGGTAGCATCGCTCAGTAGGTTCATCTCCCGGTCTACCGATAAGTGCCTACCATTCTTCAAAGCTATCAAGCAGGGAAGAAACATGAAATGGGATCAGAAGAGCGAACAAGCTTTCCAAGCTTTGAAAAGATACCTAACAAGCCCTCTACTGCTGGTCAAGCCAAATCATTGAGATGAGCTCCAAATTTACTTGGCCGTTTCAGAAACCGCCGTGAGTGCGGCCTTGGTCAAGGAATGCGGGGATAGGATCCAACGACCTATCTACTATGCGAGTCACGCTCTAACCAAGCCCGAAAAAAAACTATACTCTATTGGAAAAGCTCGCTTACTCCTTGGTAACCTCGGCAAGGAAACTCCATCCCTAATTCTATGCCCATTCAATAGCAGTGGTGATGGACCAACCCTTCTGCCAATTCTTACAAATGCCAGATGTTTCTGGAAGGCTGGTTCTATGGGCCCTAGAGCTTACCCAGTTTGATTTAAAGTATAAGCCTATGATCGCGATAAAAGCTCAGGCACTAGTAGACTTTGTAGCCGAGCTCTCCATACCTTCAGATCAGACAACCACAGTAACAGATGTAACCCTTGAGAGGACTCCAGAAGCTGACAACTGGCCGAAGGGCTGCGAGTCGTGGACTCTCTACACTGATTGAGCTTCTGGGCAGTCTGGGGGAGGATCGGGCATAGTCCTCATCGACCCAGAAGGGACTGAGTGCTGCCACTGTTTCAGGTTTGAATTTAAAGCCACAAACAATGAGGCAGAGTAAGAAGCCCTGCTAGCTGGAATAAGGGCAGCCATAGAACTTGGGGTTGATTACCTGAATATCAAGAGCGACTCTTCACTCGTGGTCAACCAAGTCTCTGGAGATTATCAGGCAAAAGGGGATAATATGATCGCGTTCATAAGATTGGTTCAACAACTCAAAAGCATATTTAAGGGATTCAGAATCGAGCAGATACCTCGACAACTGAATCATCGAGCTGACGTCCTCGCCAAGATAGCTGCTTATGGTGGCCAGACCTTACCTCACAGAGTCCCTCTTCAAGTAATCCCCCTACCTAGCATTATGACAGGTGAGGAAACTTATACCTTGGACCGACAGCCGGGCTGGATGGATCCAATAGTGAAGTATCTACAGGGCAGGAAACTCCCTAGGAGCCCGACCAAGCTAGGAGGGTTAAAAGGCTCTCGGTCCGGTATTGTATGGTGGATGGACATTTATACCGAAGGAGGAAATCCCTTCCCCTGCTCCGATGTCTACACCTTGAAAACGCCAAGTGGGCTTTGAGAGAGGTTCATTCTGGGGAATGCGGGAACCATATTGGTAGAGAGGCCTTAGCATATTAGGTTCTCCACATGGGGTATTATTGGCCGACCATATACCAAGATGCTAAGAACTTGGTGCAAACCGCTGAGGCATGCCAAAAGGCCGCAAACTTGAGTCACCTCCCTCCGGGGTGCTTGTCGTCTCTTAGCTCGCTATACCCCTTTGCTATGTGGGGAGTCGATTTCATTGGACCGCTTCTTACAACTCCGGGACAAGCCAAGCACGCTATCTTAGAGATTGACTATTTCATAAGATGGGTTGAAACCGGACCACTCTCTCAGATATCAGAAGAAAACACAACAAGGTTTATCAAGACCAATGTAGTTTGCAGGTTAGGAACCCCCATTGCCATCATAATCGACCTTGGAAAACAGTTCGATAATGGCCGATTCAGAGATTTCTACGAAGGCTTGGGAATCGAATTTCGGTTTACTTCGGTAGCCCACCCTCAGACTAATGGTCTGGTGGAATCCACGAATAAAACCATTAAGAAGTTGTTGAAGAAAAAGCTACAGCAAAAGAAAGGCAGCTGGGTAGAGGAGCTTCTCGAGGTCCTCTGAGCTTACCTCACTACAAGGAGAAAAACTATCGGAGAAACGCCCTAATCGCTGACTTTTGGGGTTGAAGCGGTACTACCTATCGAGCACAAGTTAACCTCTTTTAGAGTCCAGCATTTCAAACCAGAGAGCAATGAAAGCAAGCTCTGAGCTAGCTTGGACCTCCTAGAGGAGAAGCAAGATCGAATAGTTGTGAAGGTAGCGATCTACCAAAGCTGGATTGCCAGGTACTTCAACATGAGGGTTAAGGCCCGAAGCTTCAAAGAAGGGGATCTAGTCCTCAGGAAGGTGATGTTAAACACTAGGAAGAGGTCAGACGGGATCTTATGGCCCAACTGGGAAGGACCATACCAAATAAAGAATGTGATCCGTAATGAGGCGTACAAGCTCGAAGATATGAATGGCTGACTCATCGACCATACTTGGAATACAGATCACCTAAGGAAATTCTACCCTTGAATAGGGGACTCAGGAGCAGGCGGCCTCCGACTAGCTTCTTTGTTTTTTTTTTTCGATAGTAATTTACTACATCCTCGATATCAATAAAGCTTGCTTTTCTTGTTTACTCTTTCTTCAACTATATCCTACAATGATTTGGGTCTACATGGAAAAATCGACATTATCGCCTCAAGACCAGAGGTAAGCCAGGGAAGCCCTTCCGCCACTCCTGATGCCTTGGCCAGGCACTACCCCCCGCCAAGAATGGTCTGAGTGTAAGAGCATAGTTGCCATCCAGATCTCGAGACCAGTAAGTAGCTAGATAGCCCTCCTGATGCCTTGGTTGGGCTACCACCCCCAATAAGGATCTAAGTGTAAGGGCATAGTTGCCATCCAGATCTCGAGATCAGAAAATAGCTAGATAACTCTTTTAATGCCTTGGTCATGCTACCACCCCCAAGAAAGATATGAGTGTAAGGGCATAGTTGCCATCCAGATCTCGAGACCAGGAAATAGCTAGATATCCCTTCTGATGCCTTGGTCGGGCTACCACCCCCAAGAAGGATCTGAGTGTAAGAGCATAGTTGCCATCCAGATCTCGAGACCAGAAAATAGCTAGATAGCCCCCCTGATGCCTTGGTCGGGCTACCACCCCCAATAAAGACTCGAACTTAAAGGACCCGGAAGCCTTCCCGATCCTTAGCTTAAAAAAGGGGGACTAAACAGTTCTCTACTTAATGCCTCGTTTGGGCTACAACCCCTTAAAAGGGATCAGGGATAGAGGGCTCGATAAACTCTAAATACTCCAGTTATTGTTGTTCACTATTTTTTCCTTGATACGTGGTCACTCATTATAACAGGCCTACAATCCAACTGTCCATTTCAAGATTAAACAGTTTTCTTATCTTGTTATTTCCCCCGAGATAAGTAAATGTGCTGTAAACGCCAGACCTAGAGGGAGATCGAGGAAGTGCATGCAAGTAGGGAAATAAGCTGGATTTAAAGTTGGAATTTATTAATGTACGAGGGAGCCTATTCCCCAATAAGGATACATCAGGCAGGGAGCCCAACCCTTGATTCTGGGCTACAAAAAAGAAAAATAATAAAGGGTCAAACACGTTTAAAGATGAGATGCCCACCCCTCTTTCCAGGCATTCAAAATGAATCACAAAAGAGAGAATTCAAACTTCTTCATCTTCCTGATGGTTTTCAGCCTCCTCCTTCACAGAATGAACCTCGTCCCATGCTCTCCTCTCCGGTCGTAGCTTGTCCTGGTCAGCTGCATCTACCGCCTCAGCCACCTCCTCTTGGGGATCAGCCTAGGCTGCCTCGGGGTCGATATGATCTTCCTCCACTATTTCATTAATCACTGCTATAACTTTAGGCGGAATGGCTGCATCAAGAGGGCTGGCCACTGACTCAGGTATGTTCCCGCCTTCTGTTGACTCCACTCCTGATAGCATTACAGAGAGGGGGGGTCTCGGTCTTCAGCAAAGCCTCCTTCTAGCTCCTCAGTTTGGATTGCCTTTTAGGATTCGCCGGGACCAGATGCTGGGATGGCTGGAACAGGAGGAGGCAGATCTGGCACCTCCAACCGCTTCCCAGCTCTCTCACCAGAAGGACCAGCTCCATCATTTTCAGGGTGAGACATCTCCGTAGCCAGTGACATGACCTCTTCTCTATCCCAGCTGGCGATGCTGGAGAGATCGAATGGGGGAGGAAGAGCCTCTGCAACCTGATAGGAGGCATAGAAATACACCTCATTAAAAGAGGCTTCCACCTCGACCTGGAGCTGGGTAATTTGAGTCTGCAAAGTTTGGCTCTCGACACCCAGAACCTTCGCATCTCCCTTCCAGTCATCCCGTTGGCTAGCCTATCATTTCGACCGGAGAGTTTCCTAATCAAAAGCCCGCTTCAACCTATCATGGTCGCACTAAAGCTTAGCCAGCTGTGTCTCCATTCCCTGTTGGCTGGAGGTCATCTCCTAGACCAGGGTTTGAGCCCGCACAAGTAACCCCATGGCTTACTCAGCCTCAGCCTCAGCCTCGGCTGCCTGATCGCAGAGGAAAGCCACCTGATTCCCCATTGCTACCTGAAACTTGAAAGCCTGCAAAGAAAATTCATGTTAGAAAATGATAAATCAAGCTGCTGAATGAGGAAGTAAAAACGACGATTACCTCAGCTAGAATGGCAGACAATTTGGTAATCATGATGTCCACAGGCATCGAGGTCATCCTAGAAATCCCACCGCCTAGACAGGATGCAACGAATTGCTTCAAGACCTTATCAGGACCCGTCGAGCTCGATTGCTGGTGGGGGCGAGAAGGGGCGACCTCAGGAGTATAGGCATCGGGCACCCTGGGAACCTTGACTGCCCGGGATGTAACCAGATCAACAAAGAGGGATAATGTGATTCGGGGAGCTTCGGTTGAAGTAGAGACTACTGGTGAGGGGGCATGAGCGGACTTATTGGCGACTTGAGAGGCAGACCCTCCTCGGCTTAGACCCTTTGCCGCTCGAGATGCAAGAAGAGCCATCTTGGACTTCACCTGGGAAGATGATGGGGAAGGAATGAGCGGGGCAGTTACCTTAGTGGTTGACCCCCCCTTCATCAGAACAGCCGAGAGAGCCCCCGAGGATGATCTGGAAGGAGGAGGAGGGATCCCAGCATGTCGGGCTTCACGAGAAGCTGGAGCAAAAACAAACATTGTTAAGAAAGGGATTAATAACATCAGAACTAAACCATCAAACAATCCAAAAGCATGATAAAGCCAATTACTAACAAGGAACAACATCATAGATTCGTATGTACTTGTTCACCCTGCGGGGGTCGAAGGGGTCAGCGGTTGGGAACTTCAAATTAAAATAATTTCTAGCCAGGATGGTCTTCAACACAACTTCAAACTCAACGGGTAAGAAATCCCGACCCTACCAGGGTTTGTCGTTAAAAGCGGTGGGAACCTCGAGCTCATGCCCTCCGACGAAAACAGAGCTCCCCTAGTCTCCCCCCGCCAGTACCCACTGGCTCTCTGGTTACATTGCTCATCTCGCATTGCTCCCTTCATAATACAAGGAAGCTGACTAGATACCTCCAGAAGTCGGGTGTTAGTTGAAGCGGAGCCAGCTGAAGGGCATTGAGAGCCCGCCGAATGGTAGGGTGAAGAGGGAGCCTCGCCCCACTCTCAAAAGCTGCGACATGGATAGAAAGTACGCCTATGGGCGGGTTAAAAACGTTATAGTTACTGTGGGGGATAGTGAGGGAAACAGTGTCAGGGATACCTATTTGTCCCGAAGATGGCTAATCGGTCGACGGTGGAATCAGGGATGACCCTGGGTTCGAAAGAAAGGGTCACCACTGAAGGAAGCTCCGCCACTGTGACCTGAGCCCTCCCAATTGCGTCGACTTTCTCCTCGACATCAGAATCTTAGTCAACAAGGTTTAGAGGATTGTCGGACTGGTTGGAGAAGCCAGAGCCGATAGACACGTTCCTACTAGAAAGACGACGTTGGCTGAGTGGGGAAGATTCCTCATAGCTCAAAATTCTTCGCACCCGCTTACGAGGAGCTAGGTTGGGGCCTCCGGTTCCCTCAACCAAGGCGTCGATACTGTCTGAGGGAGATAGAGGGAAATCGACAGAGAAAGCAGGAAAGAGGAAATTTGAATATTTGAGATTTGAGAAAGTATGAAGAAAGTGACGGTAAGGTCGGGTTTAAATAGAGGATTATCGGCGATATCCTCGGGAAGATCACTTGGAGTCGTATTGTAGCGGTCTTTCTTCGAATAACACACTGTTTCAAATTCACATATTAGGTAATTAATGAGAGGATTTCGCTCTCATTAATTATCTTTATGGCGGAAAAAATTATCAATTAAACAAGGAATCTGACTCCAACCCCAACTCTACCACCGGTGTTCAGGTCAGAGAGGACTTCTATTATTAGTGAAATTTGACCAGGGGTCAAAGAGAAATTTTCCTTCCACTTTCCCGCCACAAGTCGAAACCCATAATCAACAATTATGACGCCCAGAAAGACCATAAATCCACCCCGCATGAGCAGGGAAGGCTGGTTTGGCTTCAAAACTACCAGAAAACAAGCATGGCGCGACCGGGACGAGCCATCACAAGAGTACTGGAGCTCGGGCTTCTCCAGGCCATCTATCGAGAAACCTCGGCTCTGAGGTCAAGCTCCTCAACCGCCCCGTGAATGCCAGGAGAAGCCTCCAAGCTCGAGAGACATTCGAGAGAAGCCCGCCAACCTCTCTAAAAGCCCGCTGTCCTTGTTGGGCATAAAAGAGTAATCACGCCTAAATATACTCTACCCCGACTACCTCCCAGGAATGTCTATAGGAACACCTTAAGCCCCTATGGGCCAGGGAAAATCCATCTCAAGCTTCTAAGAACAGATTAGGAGCAGGGATCTACCTCAATCTACGGGGCAACAGACAGCTAGCTGGGCGACCTCCATGACACCCCATGCTGCGATAGCATACAAGATCATTTTCTAGAAGATAACCATCATTAATCCTGTATACGTGCGACCCAAGAGTTTGATTCCATAAAGGAAACAAACTCATTCACGTTAATTATTCCCGCTATTTATTCGAGGTTAACCACATTTAAATATAGGATCCCGCCCGATAAGGAGAAAACGGATTCAAAGGATCGTGGCGGGATATCAGCAAATTCAAACCAACCTGAACCGTGTATAAATATAGCCAAGCATGATATACAAAGAAAAACATAGAAAAATATATATACAAATACAGAAACAGAGAGATGAGAGAAAGAAGAGAAAAGGGGAAGGCCTAAATTTTGTATTCCAAAACACTGTCACCTTTGTTTCCACTATTCGACAGGCACCGAGTTGCCACCACTTTACATCTTAGAGAGGCTGCTAGCATATAAGAGAGTGATTTGTATTTTACAGCAATATATCAATAATAAAAGCTCTCATTTACTGTTATTACGATCCAACCTCTCGTCTATCTTTTAACAGGTCAAGAACCAACGGTATCGATTCCGGCCACCATTTTCATGGTAGTGGTCTCGAGGGTGTTAACAGGAATTTCTTATCCCGAATAAATTTCCCGTCAACATATGTATTAAATTATTTTATATATTATAATTAATAGTTTTTTAATGACAGAGTTCCTACTATAGACTATATAGATATATTATATATTGATTTTTTTTAAAGCTTGAGTTTATAGATTCAATATATTGATTTTTTTTTAAAGCTTGAGTTTATAGATTCAATAAATATATATATATATATATATATATATATATATATATATATATATATATATATAGGTGAAGACTTTTATGGTGATACAAATAATAGTGGAGATATTATTTTATTATTTTAAAATAATTATATTCGTTTATAAAAAAAAACATTTATAAGTGAATTTCATTTGTTTAGAAATAGAATCTATTGAATTGAATGTAAGAATTTTTCTAAATTTTTTTTTTGTTATGATATTATTAATATATTATAATTAATATGTTTTAAAAATTTACCATTAATTCCATAATAAAACATATTATCATTAATTTGGTATTACAATTGATATTTTGATTTGTTTTTTAAAAATATTTATTTTTTATCATTTATAATAATTATTAAAATTTAAAAATATTTATTTTGGTAATAATCATAGTATATTTAATGCATATTTAATGTATTCTAAAAAACCAAAAAGAAAAGAAAACAAAGTGGCTAGAATTAGTAAGAAAAAAAAAATTGTAACAAAAATCGATGTAAATTTCCTTTAAAAACAGATTTAGGTATGGGATACTCGAAAATCCGGGTAGATACAGTGTTTTTAAAGAGACAATACAGTGTTATACTAAGAACCAAAGACTATACACTAATATTTATTTGTAGCAGTAGTCTTTATATTGAATCCGTCATTAAGTAAAGAGCACTTCACAATTCTCAACCCGGTCCCACTGATTTTCTACATTTATGGTGATGAGTATGATGATAGCCTTATTGGAGGGTTGCATAGCAAACAATATAGTAAACACCTTATTAAAGATTAAAAAATACATCAAAATATAATCAACCCAAAATTACCTCATAAAAATAAACAAAAAACTTCTAAAGTGTTTAAATAAAAAAAACATATAGAGATGCCTTGTTTGGAAAAGAAAATGACACCTGAAATGGTGTTTAAGAGAGACATTTAGCAATCACTACGAATTGAAAAAAAAAACATAAACTTACAAGATTAAAATCATTTAACCAAATATAAATAAATATATGTAGAAACTACTCTCACCACCCAACATCATCCAATTTCCCACCGTTTTGGTGTTTAGAGTTTGTCTTCGAGAGAGAGAGAGAGAGAGAGGGAGTTAACAGAATGTGATGGAGAAAAAAAATGAGATTTTGGATGGGTTTTATTGAGAAAATTAACCAAAAAAAGGAGAGAGTTTTGAGTAAATATTGTGGTAGACAAATTATGATTAGGTGGTTTAATTAATAAAACATAAAGTCATTTAAAAGAGAATGTGATGGTTGATTTTGGTGTTTTATTATTGATCATTATTTCTAATTCAAACTACAAAACTGATAAGGAAATAAATACAAGACTTAGTGTATGTTTGGTATGGTTTTTGAAAGGGCAAAAAACTTTTTTTTAATGTTAGAAGCTGTTTTTGAGTTTTTTTTTATTGTTCGGCAAAACTCAATATAGTTTTTTTAATATATGAAATTGTCTTAATTGCCTTTTATAAAAGCAATTTTCTGTCTATTAAGAGAAACTCAAATTTAGGGTTTCTCCAAAAAGCTTTTTTGTGCTTATTTAAAACATTTGAATTGTCTCTATTACCCTTTGGAAATTTTAGATATTCAACCATAAAACTATTTTATTAGAAATTGACAATACCCTTTTTTGTAATTCACATAACAAAAACTATTTTTAAAAATACATTGTCAACATTTTTTTTGTAATTTACACAACCAAAAGTTTTTTTTGTTAGAAACTCTAATCATTAGAAGCTCTACTGCAAAAATCTCTACTCTAAAAGCTCTACTTAAAAAGTCATAACAAACTAACTCTTAGGCCATGTTTGGTAGTTGGGACTATCTGTGAGATTGGATAATTTTTGGGATTACAATCCTAGTCCTGTTTTTGGTGCCTCTAAATGGGATTAGACAAACAATCTTAACTCCAAAATAGTCCCACAACAGCGGGATAAAATATACCCACCCAGTCCATGGGTTTAGTTATCTCAGGACTAATTTTTTTTTCTTTAATGCCACGTTTGACACTCAGGATTAGATAGGAAAAAGGGACTAATTTTAAACCTTTTACATGTTTGTATCAACAGTGGGATTGGATAAATTAATTCCATCACCATATTTTATCCCACAACAATGTGATAAAATAATGCGGTCCTTCAACATGGGATTCATTTGTTTCCCATGTTTGAATTACATAAAAATCCCTTGTCTTCTTTTGTGGTTCATCTTCTTCAAATCGCTTCTTCAGTTCATCTTCTTCAACTGATAGGCTAATTAAAAAAAATACGCAATCAAAAAAAAATCAAAACCATCTATCACACAATCACAAAAACAAAACCTTCTTCAGATCGATTACTTCTTCATATGCTTTTCTGGTTTTTGTTAGAGTAAAAAACATTTTCATTTCTAAAATAATTCAAAACCCACAATCACAAAATCAAAACCTTCGATCGTAAAATCAAGCATGAATATGAATAAAAACAAAAACAAAAACAAAATCATAACCCAATAGATCTATCATCTACTCAGAGATGAACAAAGCTTTCAAGAACAAGAAGAAATTCGAAGAAGAAATTGAGAGAAAGGGAAAGGTAAGCTCGATGGAGACCGGATATGGGGAGGTGGAGATCTGGATGTCAAAATTTATATATATATATACAACCAATGAACCAAAATAAGAAAGCAAACAGAAAGTCAAATACAAAAAAAAAGGAAGCAATGAATCACAAACCAAACTTTAATAAGTGGGAGGTTTAAAATAAAATATTAAAAAATTGATAAAAATGATGAAAATCCTTCATTTTAGTAAGTTTAACTAACTTGGATTAATGTAGGGGAGGTATGTGTAATTATTCTTTTACTTTTACTCTTATCCTATATTGAACCAAACACATGATTACTCTATTTTTAATCTTATCCTATATACACAACGAACACATGATAATATTAAAATTAATCCCATCATATCCACTCCAATTCTATCATATCTTATCCCATAAAAATAATTTTATCATATCTCACATACCAAACGGGACCCAAGAGATCAGTGCATTTGAGTGGTTTTCTCTCTGGTCTCAAGGTCTTCTTATCTCACTTCATGTATTTCGTCTCTGGGTTTCATTGTTCTTGATGATTTTACATAGCTTTAATTGAGATGTGTTTGATTTTCGATTCAATTTCTTCTGTTTTTTGTTTTAATGAAAAACTGATTTTCGGTTGAATTGGATATCTATGATTTGTTTGTGTCTGATCTGATGGATATATATATATATATATGTTTTGATTCGATCTGGTTTGTTGTTCGAAGTTGGTTGATTTTGTTGATAAGATTAAATTGTTGGCTTGGTTTCTTCGCTGGGAAGATCCCACTGGTTTGGTCAATTACGAAGGTCCATAGCTCCTCCAATCACCAATCACAAAAGCCAGAAAACCAGAAAAGAACAGAATGCAAAATTAACTAATATTATATGACCCCACTAATATTGGATCCCTTCTTGTGATTGTTGTTAAATCATTTAAGTTTCATTGTATACATGTTCTTGTCTTTTAAATTCAATATTGACATATTGATGAAGGTGATCTCACCATGAATGAAGATCTGGGTGAAGATTCTAGAATTCTTCCACACTGTTTTATTTTTCAATTTTTGTTAGTTTTTTTTTTTATATTTTTTGATCTTCACCATCCAATGGTGGAGAATTGGAGACCCTTTTAACAAAATAATATATTTTTTTGAAACAAAATAATAAATCATTTTTCAATTTATATTTTAAAAAAATTGTTAACTTTTGTTAGTGATTTTATTTTTTTACTTTTACAAACGGAAATTTTCAATCAAAATAAATAAAAACTAAAAGTTAGAAACAGTTTTTTAAATAACAAATGCTTTAAATTAATTGTACCTCTTTAAATTTACAAATTAATATATTTTTGTCCAATCTAATCCTAAGTTCCTAACAAAATCCAAACATTAGATAGGATTATATTTAGTCCAATCCTCCGTCACACCAAACAGAAGATGGTACTAATTTAATTCAGTTCAATCCAATCCAATCCAATCCAATTCAATCCTATAAAATAGTCCAATTCAATCTCACTCACAAAACAATGCCTTACACTATTGAAATTAAGGAGTATAATAATAATAATAATAATAATAATAATAATAATAATAATAATAGTAGGTAAAACAACTAACTAATGATTAAATTTTTAAAAAACTAATTAATAGTTCAATTATAGAAGAATTATATATATATAAATAGAAATAAATATATAACATTTAAATTTAAAACTTCCTCACGATGGTATCCGGCACTGTAAATATCAGTTTTTATATATTATATAAATGATTTGATTTGATTATAAAAAAGTCATATAAATCATTGGTACAACCTAACTCTCGTATCATTTTGGTTGTTGAGTAAAACATAATTTACATCAAAACTTGCTGAGCTCCGTCTTTTTTTAAGTGAAAACAAATTTACCAAAAATTGAATTGACCTACCGTGTACTTATTAGCATGATAAAGTTAATTATCGGTTTGCACAAAAAAAGAAAAACGGAAGTTTACCGTCGGCCAAATATGATTGTTTACAAAATCTATGAAATTGTCTAGAGGTGTCAACGGTTCGGTTAAACCGTTCAAAACCGAACCGGAACCGAATCGAAATCATTCTTTTAAAATCGTAACTGAAATCGAACCGTAACCGTCGGTTACGAAGCCGGTTTTTTTACGGTTCGGTTATGGTTATCCAATCCTAAAAATCGTTTTAAAACCGACGGTTATAACCGGCGGTTTTGTTATATTTTATTTTTAAAAAAACTAACCAATAGAATTGCAACACGTGACAATTCATTTGTAAAAAAAAAAATCAATCGTAACCGCCAAACCAGCTGTTACGTAACCGAACCAAACCGGTCCACTCCGGTTACGGTTACAGTTAGACCATTTTACGGAACCGAAACCAAACCGTGGACACCTCTAAACTTACCAAAATACCCATAATAATTTATATATATATATATATATATATATATATATATATATATAATTCAAGAGCTAATTACACGTAACTTTCTTGAGGTTTGCAGTTTACCCCTTTACACTAAAAAACAATTTTATTAAAATGGGCACTTTAACTTCTCAGTTTTTAATGTTTGACCGTTAATTTTACGGTTGAATACATTAAAAGTGGAAATTGTGAGATATGTCACATTTTTTATGTGTGTTGCAGTGATGTCACCGTTTTAATAATTTAAGTTTAAAAGACACCTATTACGGTGAACTACCCAAATTGCCCTTAAATAATCTATTTTTTAATCCCATTGTGTTTCCATCTACACTTTGAAAACGATAACTCATCTCTCTCTCCAGATTCTATAGAAGAAGATAACCTATATTTGTGATCTTCGTTTATATATTTTTATATATTTCTTTGTGGTTTAACAATGTATCCGTTCGTTATGATTTGTTGTCCAGTCTTTGTATGAACATGTATGAGCATTTTATTTTTCAAAGGATCGAGCATTTTATTTTTGAAAATAATGTTTAGTTAAATTGAGCATATTTGTAGCAAAATCGAGTCTTTTTTTAAATATGATCGAGCTTAATTTTAAAAGAATCGAGCATTTGTCAAAGGATCAAGAAAATTTCAAAGGATCGAGATATTTTTTTCAAAGGATCGAATCGAAAATATTTTTCAAAGAATCGAGATTTTTTTTCAAATGATCTAGAATATTTTTTTAAAGGATCGAGAATTTTTGTCAAATGATCGAGAAGATTTTTCAAATGATCGATTTTTTTTCAAAGGATCGAGAATATTTTTTAAAGGATCGAGAATTTTTGTCAAATGATCGAGAAAAAATTTCAAAGGATCGAGAATTTTTTTAAAGGATCGAGGATTTTTTTTCAAAGGATCGATTTTTTTTAAAGGATCGAAATTTTTTATCAAATGGCCGAGAAGATTTTTTAAAAGATCGAGATTTTTTTCAAAAGATCGAGATTTTTTTTCAAAGGATCGAGAATATTTTTCAAAGGATCGAGAATATTTTTCAAAGGATCGAGAGTTTTTTTCAATGGATCGAGAATATTTTTCAAATGATTGAGAATTTGTGTCAAATTATCGAGATTTTTTTCAAATGATCGAGAATATTTTTCAATGGATCGAGATTTTTTTTTAGAAAATTAGGTTTAATTAAATCGAATATATTTGTAGCGAATTGGACCATATATTATAAAGAATCGATAAATTTTTTTCAAAGAATCAAGTATATTTTTTAAAGGATTGAGAATATTTTTTTTGAAATACTGACCAGAATTGGAAGAACTTTTGATGGAGTATTTTTTTTTTTTTTTTTTTTGGGATGGAGCAGCTCCCTTTTTTTTTTTGTTTATTTGATTTGTGATTTTTGTTCTTTGGATGGACTAAAGATGAACATGTTTTGTGTTCGGATTCTTAAAATTTGTATTGACAAAAAAAAATGGAGCCAGACGGTCTTCAGATTTCTTTTTTTTTTTGGGTAAAAGAAATGGAAAAACGAAGTTTTTTGTTGTAGTATTTTTCTTGAGCTGGAGATCCATAATTGATTTTTTTTATCAATTATGAAAGATGGATGGTATAGATGTTGTCTATTTTTTAATTTTTAATTTTAATATTTATGATATTATTAAATTTACGGTAAAATGACGATATTACTCATGAACGTGTTAAACTTGATCGAGTCAAGTCAAACCCAACAGTAGAGGAGTTGTGTCGGGTGTAAAGGGGCAAAGGGAGGTTCCGTGTAATTAGCTTATAATTCAAATAAAAATGGTTTTTTTTTTTTGGATCTTCGTTGTACATCCATGAGAAAGTGTCAAAATTCATTTAGAGTAGGTGGCTCACGGCTAGGGATGGCAGCGGGTCGGGTTCGGGTAGATTTTGTAAAATCCAAATCCTCACCCGTGAAAATTTTTCTCACCTACGTCCGCCCTCGAACCCGCGTAGGTAAGCGGGTTCGCGGGCGGGTTTTAACCTGCGGGTTATGGCTGCACCCATACCCTCACTCGCGAACCCGCGAAACAATATTGGTTCATGGGTGGATGGTTCACCCACGGGATACCCATAAACCCGTAACCTACGAACCCGGGAACCCGCGAACCCGCTATTTGTCATTTGTAATTTGTAATTTTCCACATGTAATCACCTATTGAATACTTAATTGAATTAAATTTTCATTTCTAATTCCCTACTTGATATATTACAAAACAATAATAACTATAAAAATAAAACGACTAAAAAAAATTCAAATGTCTATGTATATTTATATACAAGTATTTTATTTATGCGGGTTCGCGGGTCCAACCCGCGGGTTCGTTTTTTCAACCCCAACCCGCACCCGCCCTCGAACCCACTGGGTTTTTCATTAAACGGGTTCACGGGTCCGCGGGTCCACGGGTCCACGGGTCCACGGGTCGTAAATTCACCATCCACACCCGACCCTACAGGGTCGGGTTCCGGCGGGTGCCCGCGGGTGTGGGTCAAATTGCCATCCCTACTCACGGCTCACCTCCCCCGTCGGAAATTCACTATCCATTTTTTTTGAAAAAAAAATCATGATAAACATTGAATTGAAATGAAAGGTATGAAATGCCCTTAGATCATCTTCTTGAGACCCCCTTATTTAATGTTGGATGTTATTGTAAAGGGACCCTTAAGGGAGTTAGAGGTCGTTTGTTTTTTCCACTTAAAACTTAATGGGTCTGAATTATAATTATTAAGTCGTTTTGTTTATTTTTTTAAGTGGTCAAACAACTTAAAAATCCTAAAAAAACAACTTAAAATAAAAAGTAAAAAATCATGACTTTTAACTTAATTGCAAATCATTGAATTGCATTAAATGTAATATAAAATCTTTTCTTCAAATATTATCCTCCATATATAACATATTTCAAATTTCATCAAAATTACATATGGTATAGAAATATTTATTTTAATATATTGCTTATTTTAAATAGCTTTAAAAACAAAAAAGAACCATAATCACTGTGTATATTGATATTTATTATCGATACTTTATTATGATATTATGGTGATATATATATATATATATTATAGTGTTTTGTGTGAGTTTTCTTGATATCCTTTTTATTTTTTTTAAAAAAAAAAACATTTTCTTTTCTTAGAAAAATGAAGTTTGTTTGTAATCAAAGATGAAGATCATGATCATATGTGTTCATATATAATTATTATTTTTGGATTGTTTTTATTCCATATTATATATATATATATATAATTGTTTAACATATGTATAAATATAAAATTACTTATATCCAGACAATTTTACTTTAAAAAAACAAAAAATGTCATTCACGTTCAGATTTCAGTCTCTATTCAGTCATTAGAAAAATCCATGACTGTTCAGCTTTCAGACAAAAAAACAAACGATCCCTTAGTGTTTTAATAATACTCCCTTAAATGATTCATTTATAATTTTTTATTATTAATTATTTAATTTATATAGAGCCCACTTACTTATTGTTATTATTTTATCAGTAATCCTACACATTTCATTTAAAATCTCACATTTTTCATTTCAACATATGTGATATTTGAAATGTTAAATGGTAAGTAGATATATGTAGTATGTGAGATAAATCATAATTAATGTGTATCCATTCACAATTTGACATCTCACATATCATATGTGTTGAGATGAAAAAGATAAGATTTTAAATGAAATATTTAATATTATTCTTATTTTATATACTCGTAAAATATTTTTCTCTATTATATATAGAGTCCACTTAATTAAAGGAGGATGAAACCATATCTTAACTAAAAAAGTGAGCCCCACTATATTCTTATTAAGGGAGTTCCGGGGATTCCTTCGAACTAAAAAATACACCCCCTCCCTTAATTAAGGAATACCTTGAAGATGTTCTTATGATCATTAATTTTAACTAATTTTGAGTTTTTGACTAACATTTGGGGTGGTTAATGATGGCAGATATTTAAGCCTTTAAAAAGATAAACATCAGGGTGATTCAGTGTAACTTGTTCATTGATTTTTGAGCTGCTTTTTTTTTTCTTTCTTAAATGTAATTAATGATTTTGTTAAGGTCTATTTTTTAGCTAGAATCACGAGAGCACATTCATTATAATTTATACCTGGACAATCGTCACTTAGGGATCGTTTGTTTTCCCACTTAAAATTTAATGGGTCTGAATCATAATTATTAAATTGTTTTTTTTTTTATTAAACGGTCAAACAACTTAAAAATCCTAAAAAACAACTTAAAATAAAAAGTAAAAAATCTTGACTTTTAACTTAATTGCAAATAACTGAATTGCATTAAATACAATCTAAAATCTTTTCTTTCGATACTATCCTCTCATATATAACATATTTCCAATTTCATCAATATTACATATGGTATAGAAGTCTTTATTTTAATATATTGTTTATTTTAAATAGCTTTAACCCAAAATTAAAAAGAACCCTAATCACTGTTCATGTTAGTGTTTAATATCGATACTTTATTATGATATTATGGTGATATATATATATATATATTTGAGTGTTTTGTACGAGTTTTCCTGATGTCTTTTTTATTTTTTGAAAAAAAAACATTTTCTTTTCTTAAAAAATGAAGTTAGTTAGTAATCAAAGATAAAGATCATGATCGTATGTGTTCATATATAATTATTATTTTTGGACTGTTTTTATTCCATATTATATGTATAATTGTTTAACATAGGTATAAATGTAAAATTACTTATATTCAGACAATTTTACTTTTAAAAAACAAATGTGTTGAAAATACATTTAGATATGTGAGAAAAAAAAACATGTCATTCAGGTTCAGATTTCAGTCCCTATCCAGTCATTAGAAAAATTCAGGACTGTTTAGTATTCAGTCAAAAAACAAACGACCCCTTACTCACATTGTTAGGCCGATTTATTGGTCATGTTTTCATTTCGATTGGGCTCTATTAATAAAAGCCTAAAACTCTGTTGGGCCGGACACATGTGACTGACTAATGTCAATGGAAGAACATTCATCTTCCAAACTTTTATTGAGTTCAGATCTCAGAACTATTGGAATTTGGATCCTTTTCGTGATTGATAGAATTACGAGAGACGATGAAATTGCGTATTATGGAGTGATATGGACACTTTTTTGTTAAATCTCTCGAAGACTACCCGATTGAGTACTTGGGACTCATAAACAAAAAGATCCAGATAGTATGTATATTGTAAATTCTACATAGCTTGAATTTAGGTCCGATGAAGCACTAAAGGGTAAAGAATTTGTTCCTGATCGTAAGACTTGCTAGAAGTTATTGACAGGTTAAAAAAAACCGGAGTTCGAGTCAACTTATGTATCAGGAATTGCAATATCAAGTTTAGGACATAACACATTGTAGGGTTTAGGAAGCTTGATATAAAATTAACAGTATCTCCAATACAAAAGTGGTTTGCATACCAATAATCGTTGATATGCCAACAATGTTAAGAGAATTGCTTCTTATATCGTATAAAAATAGATTTCATAGACAATCAACTCAAAATTTGGTCTCTAATACTTCTGTTTAAAAGATTTTTTATTTATTTCCATACCAAAAAAACAAATAGATGAAAAATTAATGTCAATTGTTAATATTTGCTAAGTCAATCAAAAAAATAGTTTTACAACAGACCGTTTGACAGTAGACAGTCGTATTAACAATGTTTAATAGTTTTTGTGTCACGTCAGTTTGAGGTTGAATATGCATGGTTGTATTGGAGAAAAATTTATTAGTAAAATGTCTATTAATTTAATGTGGCATCACTTTTCTTAACAAGCCACAATTGCATTAGAGATGCTTAAAGATTTTCAGCATACTTACTCTTTCTTATCATTAATGATGAGACCTTGGGACAAAGCTATGAATGGGCCCGGTGTTAGATATGACTCGAATTTTCAATGGTTACCAAATGAGATTCACCGACACGGAGATTTCTTGGAGACGTGGGATACATTTGGAAGTGTGAGATCGAGTTTGAGAGAAGCTTGAAGACCTGAAGAAACGGAGAAACGGAGAAACGGAGAAACGGAGAACAACCAAAACCATTGAACCTGCGCTGTGAGTTTTGACAGTGGCATCACAATAGTCTCATTCCAGTAGAAATAGATGTGCCTCTCACTGTGGGTGGCACAAATGTCCTGTTCCAAGGAGGAAACGTTGTTAGTTGCATTGTGGGTCGTGATAGCGGTTGGACAACGGCCTTAGTGACATGGCACGTGGATCACGATTTAGAAAGCGGGTGGCGAACCACAACTTCAATCGTAGTCAATCATAAGCACGCATTGAATCAGGAAATATTAACGAAAAGGGAAATAGTATGTTTTTAGAAGTTCTTATGATTATAGGAAAATGATTTCTCCTTTACAAGAAGACTTGTCATAAATAGGAAATATTATTTATATGAAACAAGGAAATCTTGTACGTATAGGAGATGGAATTCCTTGTTGGTTTAAACTTCTTGTAATTCATTTAAATAGATCATAATAGCTATTTTATTGTGGTGGAGTAAATTAGCAAAAATCAAAAGAGCATTAGGTGTAATTGGGTTTGGGAATGTGTGGATGTAATATTTTTTCAAAATAGTGGAATTTTCTTTTTTCGTCCTGAAAGCCGTGGTTTTTTTTCGATTTGGGTTTTCACGTAAATTCTTGTGTTGTATGTGATTGGATTTATTTGTTTCTTCCATCTTATTTTTATATTTTGCTACTGTATGTTTGTGTTCTATCCGGCAACACTTTCGCATAGTGATGTTTGTTCGCTAACAACTGGTATCAGAGCTCTGATTGCTTGATAGTGGTCTTAACAAACTGTTATAGCCAAGATGATAAGATTCGAGGTTGGAAAGTCTGATGGAAAGATTAACTTTGTCTTGTGGAAAGTTCAAGTCAAAGATCTGCTAACCCAATATGGGTTACACAAGGCGTTGAATGGCAAGTTAACCCCTGCACACCCTGAAGGCACTAGAGATTCAAGCAAAGAAACGGCTTGAACTAGTTCTGGAAAACTGTGATGAGCGATGATGATTGTGAGGATTTGGACGAGAGGGTTGTAAGTACGATACGATTGTGCCTGACCAAGAATGTTCTTGTAAGTATTCATGGAACATATTCAGTGAAAGAACTTTGGGAGAGGCTTGGAGAATTGTTTCAAACAAAGACCGTTTGCAACCGATTCTATCTGAAGGAGCAGTTTCACATGTTACAGATGACTGAAAGTATGAAAGTTTATGATCATTTATGAGTGTTCAATAGAATAGTTTTCAAATTAGAGTCGATTGAAGTGAAGATTGATGAAGAAGACAAATGATTAAGACTCATCTAGTCCCTTCCACCGTCATATGCACACATGAAGCCAATCTTGATGCATGAGAGTTTAACCATTTCGGTGTTGAGAGTCGTAATTGTGGACGAAGTTTTAGGAATTCTGGCCATAAGGGATGATTGTTGGAAATGGCTTGAATTTCCAATGGTTACCAAACGGGATTCACTAATACATAGACTTTCTAGAGACGTGGGAAACATTTGGAAGTGTGAGATCGAGTTTGAGGGAGGCTTGAAGACCTGAAGAACTGGAGAAACAGAGAACATCCCAAACCGCTATGTCTGCGCTGTATGTTTCAACAGCTGCAACACATCGATCCCATTCCAGTAGAAACAGTTATGCCTTACGCTGTGGGTGGCACATCGGTAGGACAACGATCATGTTCCAATGAGATGCAATGTGCATCGTGAAAGCGATCTTGATGATGTGGCGCGTGTATCATGATTTTTTTAGCGGTCAATTTCAACGCGGTTTAGGAAGTGGGTGACCAATCGCAACTTGAATCGTAGTCAATCATAAGCACACGTTGAATCATGATATATTAACGGAAAGAGAAATAGTTTGTTTCTGGAAGTTCTTATGATTATAGGAAAATGATTTCTACTTTACAAGAAGACTTGTCATAAATCGAAAATATTATTTATGTGAAACAAGGAAATCTTGTACGAATAGGAGATAGATTTCCTTGTTGGTTTAAACTCCCGATAATTCATATAATTAAACCATAATAACTAGTTTATTGTGGTGGAGCAAATTAGCAAATATTAAGAGAGATCTCAAGGGTGCGTTTGACACAGAGATGAGAAAGGATAAGGCAGGACGGGACGGAACATGACAGGATAGGACATGTTGTTCTATAGTGTTTGGAAGACTTGAGACAGAACTGTTAACTGTACTGTTATGCGTTTGGTATGGCTGGGACATATCGGGACAAGATTTTCTAATGACCAGAATGCCCCTATTATATTATATATATATAATATTATAATTATTATATATATAATAATAGAATTATTATATATATATAATATTAGAATTAGTATATATATATTATAATTTATCTATTATATATTATTAATATAATATATATTGTATATAATAATATATAATATTATTATAATTGATATTATTGTATATTATTATAATTGATATTATTGTATATTATAATATATATATATATATATATAATAGTTCAGAGACCTAGAGATAGGTCAACCTCTGATCGAACAATGGATCAGAGAAGGTTACTCTCACTTGCACATAGGTGCAATCAGAATAGTCCTTACTCTCCATTGAAGGAAAGGACTAACAGTTACCGCCAGAATCGCTCTCCTCAATACTATTTACAAAGAGTATGAGCACGCTGTCATCGACACTTATCTATCTACACTTCATGCAGGTAGTATCTTACTCACGTACTACCCCAACTTCAACATCCCTCTCATGGATCAAAACCTCCACAACTGCCTCAAGGTTCAACTTCAGATTTTGGGAGCATCCATGCTACCCAATTCCTACATGGCCACTCTCTACCACCAGATTGCCTATCGGCTTCAAGATCATGCCATTGATCTTCATATTCATGGTCACACTGGAGACACCATATTTATTAAAGCAGAACGATAAGAAGAAGTCTCTACTATCATCCAAATTCCTAAACAACTTCCCAAAGACAAGCTCACAGAACTCATGCCTCTCGATTGGATACGCCAATTATAAGAAAGCCTTCCAAAACACCACTTCAGCCATAGCTTCTGACACAAAGTTCACCAGACTGCCAGATGGCTCTATTCGAACCACCTATGAGCCTATCTCCGTTCCAGAGGCTACTCCTAGCGCCCTTGACGCTTCTCATGTTTTTCAAGTTCTCATGATCTGTCCTGTTAACTTCGAAGATAACATCCCTATACACAGCTTTGAAGCTAACGAATCTCTCTTCTACACTAATAAGGTTAACGACCACTTTATATGGGACGTTGACCCAGTCATATGTGATGTAGATTGTGAATGCAAACTCTGCTCCAAAGTCACGAGGTCTTCCTATAAGCCCTTTTCACACACCCGTAAACCAAAAGATCTAGATACCTCTTCGATTGGGTTACACCCTGTCAAAAATAAACCCCTCCGTATTTATGACAGAGCCCTCAAAATCCTCAAATCTGAAGGTTTGCTGCCAAAAGAGACAAAAAAACCTTTCATGCCTCTTCCTGCACCCATACCTTGTTTTATGGCTCTAGCTATGACAAAGATTTCTCTCTTCTAGAACCTACTTCCAATCCCGAAAGAAATCTATTTTCCAGACCTTTTTTCCAATCCACTGAAGTCCTCCCTGATGGATCTTTAAAACAGTCTTCCCAAGCTGAACAAGTGCTTAACTGACATTCTCATAACGCCAAAGTACAAAATTGAGTTTTACACTTTATTGATCAGAATATTGACCAAGTTACTCATCATGTTTCGTAACATGATCTTCATCTTCAGCATCTGGATTCTTCACTCCGTAACATGTATACAGATCTATAGTCCAGAGTTATTAGATACAGATCTCCACCATTACATCAACCAGGGATACTTTGGCCCTGAGTTTGACAACAAGGAAATAGAGATCAGACAATTGAAGGAACAACTAGACCAGATGAATAGAGACCATTTTCCAGTACATCATATGTACCGAGGCCCTATCCCTATTCACCTTTTCTTATATTTCCAACTCAGTCTCCACCATATGCTTCCCTTTCCAGACCACTTGATAATTCTCAGTTTTTTAAGTCCACTGGAGACATTTGCCCTACTCGGCCTTCGAAGAAATCTTCCCCTTCTTAGAAAAATAAACAACCTGTATCAGAATCCTACAAGCATGCCTTTTATACATCTCATCAGTCTACCTCTCTCTCTAAAGAAACCTCATATGTTGAAGCTACATCTGTACCCTCTGATTCTCACTTCTATTGGGAAACAGACCCTTCATCAGGCCAATCCTACCCGTCTAGTGATCCATCAGAATCTGATGCCTTAGAAGACCTTTCTTAAATCTTTATGGTATCCCGAACAGATGCTCATCCGTCTACTCAGACTGTTGACACCCCAAAGTCTTCCGATGAAACTACACTCATTGTAGAAGAACCTCAAGAACGTCGATAACCAGCTCCCACTCCCAAACCAACGATTGGTCCCCGGTTCAATTTAGAATATTCCACTCCTCACATGTGGGGATAAAAAATGTCAGAAATGAGCGACTGACTTGACCTCCAAAATGCAAAGCAAGAGCACAACACAAAAACCATCTTACGAGAATTTGTATCCAGATTCACTGGATCTCTTTGAGATTGGTACCAAGCCTTAGGAAAATATCGCCATTTATAACTAGTTCGGTGTGGCTCTGTCTCTAAAGCTATAGGAATCATTTTTCAAGAATTCCTTGGTGATGCCACTAAGTTCTACAAACAGGCTCGACAAGAATTATTCAAAATGCGTTACTGCTCTCTCAATAGAAAGGATATAGACTTCCATTATAGACGTATGTCTTTCCAATATCATGCACTCTGTGGAATCAATGATGAGAGTCTACGACAAGTATACCTAAACTCTCTTCCAGTAGAACTCTAAGGTGAACTCCAACGATCACTTGAAACCTCCGGTAGATCCTTCTGGGATATCACTCTAGGAGAAATTCACATGTTCACTCTTGCTACCTTAGACAAGATCTGTGCCACACAGAGAATCTTCTCTAAAATGCTCAAAGAAGGCAAGAAGTATGATAGACATTGCAATCTACCTGATTCATATAATCTCAAATGCAAATCTACTGAACACTGTGATTGCAGATCTAAAAAGAAGAATCATTTCAGATGAATACCTTAGAACTGACATCCCTTTTCTAGCAATAAAAAGAACATGAAGTTCAAATACTACCGAAAGAAGGCTAGAAGATCCTAGAACAAGTTCTCCAAGTGTTTCGTCTGTGACCAGCAAGGATATTACGCCAAACAAGAAGGTAAAATCTGCCAAGCTCATTAGCCAGCTTAAGCAAATAGCTGATGAAGTCCCTTATGATGCTGACATCGAATCCATCTTCTCAGAACAAGAAGACATAGATCCTCACACCACTTTTGTACTTCAGGAATCCGACTCTCTCTCAGAATCCTCTGAGTTCTCAGATACTTTCTTCAGAAGCATACCAAACAACCGACAAAGACGACCTATCATCAGGTCCTCAAATTCCAGTCCAAATCTTATCAGAAAAATATTCAAAACCTGTTCCGGCTATAGCTTATTTCGACACGGGTGCTAATACTACCATGATGAACCCTAAGGTTCTACCTCCCAATGCCTGTCAAAAAAGTATTCATCATTTCTTGGCTGCTGATGGTCAAACTTTCGTTACCAATTTAGTCTCAAAGGACAAAGTTAGTATACGAATCTTCCCCTCTTGTACCTTATGGATCAGTGTTATTCGAACACCTCTGCCAGAAAAAGATATCCTAATTGGCTGGGACATCTATAGCCAAGCAAACTTCCTCAGAATCCTCCATACTGGAATCAGATTTAAAAGTGAGTTCAAACCATTTTCCAGTATACCAAAAAATCTTCCCTTTATCTAACATCAACTCTTCCTTCCAGCAAGTCCAAGAAAAACTCATCACCTTTTGCACAAATAGTCATGCTGATTTCAAGCACCCTAAGCCTCTGTGGCGAAATCCTGATTTCTTCATCAAGCTACCTTTCAAGCTCAATGAAGATGTCAACCCAACCAAGGCCTCTCACTCAGGAATGTCTTCTACTGATCTTCAATTGGCCAATGAAGAATGTGACAAACTCCTTCGTCAGGGTTTCTTAAAAACCCACTTCCTCTCCCTAGGCGTGCCAAGCTTTCTATGTTGATAAACGCTCAGAACAGATCAGAGGGAAAAATAGGTATTTATGGTGTCTATCATTTCTACACCATCATGTTATGGTTTTTCCTCTACAAGCCCTGTATGGATTAGTCCATGACTCAACACATTACCTACGGACTTTCTTTCAATGGTTTAATCCTCTGCCTATTTGGGAAAATGAACTTACTAAGCTCATGGGTCAATATCATCTGTGGAAATTAGACACTGAAATGGTTGTAAAAGTATCGTGCATATGGATTTTCCACAGGCTTTATCGTTATAATCCGCACAACAGACTCTTATGGACTTACAACATCAGTTATGAATGGGATACTTCATACGATTATGAAAAATCGTATCCTATCTCCATCCAGATACCACTACTCAATTTTCTCTGTGATGTTAATGGAGACTCTACAGATGTCCTCTTCATCCTTCCAGGTGTCCCAAGAGACCCCGCTCAGAGTTGGCATTCTTTTCAAAATTCTGATATGTTGGATTTACAAGACCCTATACAGGTAGACACGTGACATTGTTCTATTTAAGGAGCCCTCGATTCTGATGATGAGGACCACGCCAGTTGCAATCTCAGCAGCCCGTGATCTTATCTCTAAGTCTCACGTCTTCATCCTTATTATTTTCCTGCTTGCCAACTGCCAGCTGTCAGACAACTTTATCAAATTATTGTTGATATTTTGTTGTATGCCTATCACCCACCCGACAGTGCTTTACTTTAGCTTTTGTTTGCTTTTGTAAGATAAGTCTGTCGGCCAAAAGCTTTGGCATTATCTTAGATCGTTTCCAGAGCTCTCTTCTTTCCTCTATAAAAGAACGTAGATACTCTCTTTGTAAAGATCATCGATCAATCAAATAAAAGGCAGTGTGTTTATAATTTCTATGGCCTTCTAAATTTCCTCTTCCTGACCTTTAGGAAGTTCACTATGATAAGATTTACAGTTCTTTAAGATCTCAGTATGCTCTGTGCTTGCCTCTGATGAGGATCCTACACAACATAACAGATTGGTTTAAGGTCTCTGTCCATCTCCGGTTTGTGTTTATCTAAATTGTGAGTACCCTATTTAGGCCGTTGGGATAAGGTCGTTTGTGGGGAAAACTGCGTGATTAAACTCCGGTATACTATAATTATAATTATATATATTATAATATTTTTTATTTATTATATATTATTAATATATAATACATAATATATATTATTAATAAATCATATATATCATATATAATTATATCATATATATTATATAAATAAATATTAATATATATATATATATATAAATATTAAAGCCTGTTTTCCCCACAGACGGCCTTTCTCAACGGCCTTAACAGGGTACTCACTGGCCAGATACTGTCAGAGATGGATGGAGATCAAAAGCCAGACTAGTCAGTACGGGGCTTTGTTAAACCTGAGTTCATCCTAGCCAGCATCATTCTGGTTCCGGATGTGTCCAGGGTGTCCAGCTGATATACTAAACTAGTATACAAAATCTGTTCTGATATGCAGGATCCTCATAAGAGGCAAGCATAGAGCATACTAGGATCTTGAAGAACCATAGCTTTAGACATAGAACCGTCTGAAGATCAGGAGAAGAAAACTATTTAGAAAGCCATTAAACACAAACACACAAGCTTTATTGATTTTCTGAATTTTTTTTTTTTTTTACACAGGGGATCGGTTCCTTTTATAGAGAAAGGAGACCTCTATTTGCTGGCAAGGCTATCTTACAAGAGATAAGGATCAAGCCTGTGGCCGACACAAACAAGATAACAAAGCGATAAAGAAAACAACAGGAAGCTGGTTGGACAGCTGGGCGACATAATAATAATAATACAGCAGGGGTAGGCGAAAGCAGTCACGGACTGCTTAGATTACAGGTGGAGTGATATTCGTCATCCGAGTCGAGGGCCCCACAGATTGAATAGGGCCATGTGTCAGCCTGGTCTTGGGAGTCCTGGAGGAAAGAGTTCAGGAGAGGATGCAAGCTTCTCGTGGGGTCTCGTGGGACGTCTGGAAGGATAAAGAGGACATCTGTATTGTCATTGTTGACGTCACAAAGGAAGTTAAGGAGGGGTATCTGAATACTGGTATGATATAATCTTTCGTAGTCATACGATGTATCCCATTCGTAGCAGACGTTGGAGGTCCAAAGAAGACGAGTATGTGGGTTATATCTGTAGGGCCTGCTAAAGATCCAAATGCAGCATACTTTGGACGCCTGCTCAGGGTCCATCTTCCAAAGATGGTATTGGCCCATGAGTTTGGTGAGCTCGATCTGCCAGACCGATAGAGGTTTGAACCACTGTAGAAAAGTTTGGAGGTTAACAGAGGTTGGGTTTTGGACGAATCCGTACAGTGTCTGGAGAGGAAAAACCATGGCATGATGATAGAGAACAGATAAGTACCACATGAACCATAACATTTGGTCTGAAAAGTAGTAGAACGGAGGAGATACAAGAGGGTCGAGAAAAGGTTTACTGGGGTTGGTTAACTGGTGGTGGCAGCCTTGGCCGTTGATCTGTGAGAGATATCTTGGAAGATATAACTTTGCAAAATTTTGAATTTGTTGGGTAGTGGGGGTTTGGCCTGGTGGGGAGATGGCCATGAACTCTAGAGGGAACATGGGTGGCAGAGGCGGAGTAGGAGGAGCAGTAGACGAGGAGGCTTGGGAAGACATCATGCAGATCAGGGGAACAGGACCAGAATGGGAAAGGAGGGTAACAGGGTGAGGTCGAGAGAGCATATCCGGGATGATGTTATGGTGGCCTTTTATATGTTTGACTGAAAAGTCGTACCTGGAGAACCAGTCTTTAAGTCTCAGGAGTTGGGGATTTGGAGGGAGTTTGTTGCGGAACTCAAGAACCTTAGGGAAGGATGAGTTGTCCATCTCATTGGTAAAATTGGTGGTTCTGAGATGGAAGTCAAACTTGGAAATTCCATTTTTTACAGCAAGGATCTCCTTGTAAATAGTGTGATAGTGTTTCTGAGCCTCTTTGAATTGGCCGCTGGCATGGCCACAGTAGTGACGGCCTTTTTTGGTTTCTTCATTGAGGATGGCTCCCCAAAAGTGATCGCTGGCATCCGTCTGCAGAATAAGATGTCCTGTTGAAGGGATATGTAAGGGTGGAGGCTTTTGGGCAACGCTTTTGAGGTGGGATATTGCCTTGGTGTGAAGGGTGTTCGACTGAGGAGGATCCTTCTTGAGAAGTTTGGACAGGCAGGTGGTGTAATGACTGGCTTGTGGGATGAAATCCCTGATGTAGTTGACAATGCCAAGAAACTGTTGGAGCTGTTTCTGTGAGAGGTTAGAATCTGGGAAAACCAGAAGTTGTCTTGCAAGGTGGGGCCCAAGGGCATATGACCCATCTTTGATTTTCATGCCAAGAAACTCGATCTCGGTGACACTTATCGAGCTCTTCTTATCTGATAACATGATTCCATATTTATCAAGGATTTGGTGAAAATGTCGTTGGAGATCATTGTGTGATTCTTTGTTTGATGAAAATAGAAGGATGTCATCAATATAAAGTAGGGCCGTGTTGAGAAGTGGACGAAAAATTCTGGTGACGGCCTTTTGGAATAGAGAAGGGGCCGTTTTTAGCCCAAAAGGAAAGACAGTCCACTGGTACTTAGCATTAGAGAGGCAAAAAGCCGTTTTGGGCCGATCTAGAGGATGGATCCCAATTTGCCAGAAAGCCCCTTTCAAGTCGAATTTGGAAAAAATTGTGGCTCCAGGAATTTGAGAAAAAAGCGAATTGGCTCTGGAAACTGGGAAATTATCATCTTGGAGGAAGAGATTGAGAGGCTTGTAATCAATTACGAGCCGTTTCTTTCCCCTGACTTGTTCAGATCTTTTTTCAACGTAAAAAGCCTGGCAGGCCCAAGGAGAAGAGGTGGGCTATATTAGACCTTGTCTGAGAAGTTCTTCGCATTCCTCTGTGGCTAGGGATAGGTCAGAGGGAGACATTCCAGTGTGAGTTGCTTTTGTGGGATTGGCATCCTCATTGAGTTTGAAAGGAAGCTTTATGAAGAAACAGGATTTCTCCATAGCGGGTGTGGATGTTTGAAGTCTGCATGGCTGTTGGTGCAGAATTGTAAGAGCTTCTCTTGAACTTGTCGGAAGTCTGGATTGATGACCGAAATGGGGAAAAATTTTGGGACATCAATGAAAGGCTTGAATTCCCTTTTGAAACGAATTCCTTGAGGCAAAATTTTGATAGATTTGGACTGTCTGTAGATATCCCATCCAATGAGGATATCCTTGTCTGGAAGAGGAGTCCCAATGACATGGGTCCAGAGCGTGAACGACGGGAAAAACTGTAAGCCAATTTTGTTTCTGGAGACTAGGTAGGTGTTGAAAAGTTGTCCGTCTGCGGCTAAGAACTGGTTCTTTTCTTCTTTCCAGGCCTCTGCAGGGAGGAATCAGGGATTCATCATGGAAAAGTGGGCTCCTGTGTCAAAATAGGCAATGACTGGGATTGGATTGGAATACTTTGTAGCTAAGATTTGAATCTTGATCTGTGGGCCAGGATTTTCATTATTGGTGGCCTGGAAAGCTTCTGACGGGGAGTCAGGGTCTTGAAAGCTTGTGTGATCTGAGGAGCTGGAGTCATGGTCTTCTGAGTCTAGAACCATAAAAGAGGTCAACTGATTGACATCTTCTTGTTCTGAGAAATAAGATTCAATGTCAGCATCTGAGGGAATATCCTCTGCAACTTGTCTAAGCTATTGAATGAGCTTAGCAGACTTTGTTCTTTTGTTGGGACATTGTTTGGCATAATGTCCTTCTTGTCCGCAGGAAAAAAATTTGTTGGACTTATTCCTTGACCTTCTTGCCTTTTTTCTGTAGTATTTGTACTTCCTGGGAATTGAGGAGCCTTTTGGGTTTTGGGTCCTGGAAGCCTTCCTCCTTTAAGGCCTATTTTCCTTGCAGTTACAATGCTCACCGGAGCTGCACTTGAGATGGTAATTAGGAGGGAATTTACAATGTTTATCGTATTTTTTCCCTTCTCTGATTATTTTTGAAAAGTCTCGTTGTGTAGCACAGAGTTTCTCTAGAGCAGTGTGGGTAAACATGTGGATTTCTCCTAAAGTGATGTCTTTGAGGTTTCTTCCTGAGAACTCAATCAATCTTTGAAGTTCTCCCTGGAGTTCTGAGGGGAGAGAATTCAGATATACTTGTCTCAGAGTTTCATCATTGATTCCACCGAGGGCATGATATCTGAAGGACATGCGTCTGTAGTGGTAATCGATATCTTCTTTGTTTAATAAGCACACCGTCATTTCGAAGAATTCTTGTTTGGTCTGTTTATAGAACTGGGAAGCGTCTCCCAGAAATTCTCTGAAGACTATTCCTGTAGCTATAGAAACTGATCCACATCTGACCAGTTATAACTGCTTGTATTCTCCGAGTTCCTGGTACCAATCTCTGAGAGATTCGGTGAATCTAGAGACAAATTCTCTCAGAATGGATTCTGTATTGTCGCCTCCTTTGGCAATTTGGAGGTCTAGCCATGCACTCATTTCTGACATTCTCTTTCTCCATTGTCGGGGAGCAACATCGTCGAAATTGAACCAGGGACCATTTGTATGTTTTAGAGGAGGAGCGTGTGTTTGTGCTCTATTTCTCTGGTCCGGGGGTTCGTCTACCATAGGAGGTGGTTCCTCAGAAGTTTTTACTGAGGACTCAGACGTGGCAACTGTCTGGGTAGATGGCTGTGGGTCAGGTCTAGTGGCCATGTAGATTTGAGAAAGGTCAGGTAGGGCATCTGGGTCTGAATAGTTTGGAGAATCTGATGTTGGTGTTTCATTGGTGTGATATGTTTCCCATGATGAATCGGAAGAGGATTCTACGGGATTTGTTTCTGAGGTTTCTGAGGAGGAAAATTGGCGGGAAGATGTGTAGAAGGCATGTTTTCGATGGTTTGGTGGTGAGCGTTTGTGGGAAGCATGTGCCTTTTTCTTTTGTGAGGAGGTTTTCTTGTCTTTACTTGAGGAAGGTTGGTCGGTAGGTAAAGGTGGGTATTTTCGAAAAAGGTCTCCAGTTGATTTGAAAATCTGGGAATGGTCAGGAGGTCTTGAAGGAGGCGGTGGTGATTGAGTCGGAAATATCAAGGATGGGGAGTAAGGATGTGGCCTCGGGATGTAAGGTGTACTGGTAAAGTGGTCTCTCGTTATTTGGTCTAGCTGGTCATTGAGATGTCTGATCTCTCTTTCTTTGCTGTCAAATTCCGGACCAAAATACCCTTGGCTGATATACTGGTGAAGATCAACATCCAATCTAGAAACTCTGGATTGCAAATCCGTATACATATTACGTAATGTAGAATCAAGATGTTGTAGCTGGTTGTCATGTTGAGAGACATGATGGAAGACTTTGTCTATTTTTTGGTCAATAGAGTGAAGAACCCTATTTTGGACGGTAGCATTACGAGTATGCCAGTTGAGGACTTGTTCTGCCTGGGAGGGTTGTTTGAAAGATCCATCAGGTAAGACTTCAGTTGATTGGACGAATGGCCTGGAGAATAAATTTCTTTCAGGATTTGATGAGGATTCCAAGGGAGGGAAGCCCTTATCATAACTGGAGGCCATAAAACATGGGATAGGAATTGGGACTGTTGGTACCAATTTTTCTGTTGGTTCATCTAAGAGTAAACCTTCTTCTTTCAGGATTTGGAGAGCTCTATCATAGATGGGGAGAGGCCTGTTTTTGATTGGCCGTAAACCAATCCAAGGACTGTGAGGGTCCTTAGGCTTTCTGAATGAGGAAATTGGTTTACAGGATGTTTTCACAGGTTTGTGGCAAGCTCTGCATTCGCAATCTGCATCACACATGTCTGGGTCGACATCCCAGATGAAATGTCCGTTAACCTTGTCTGTGTAAACTGAGGTTCCACAGACAAGGTCAACGATGGATAGGAATTTCTTGTCCAGTCGTAACAGGTCGAATCATCAAGACTTGGAACACAGGGGGAGCACTGGGTGCTGTCTCGGTGGCAGAGGTACTTGTCTCCGAAGTACCAATTTGTTCATACGTAGTCTGGATGGAACCATCCGCTAACTTTGTGAACTTGGTTTCAGTAGCCACCACTGGTGTGATATTTTGAAAAGCTTTTTCATAGTTGGTGATCCATTTCAGGGGCATGATTTCTGTGAGCTTTTCTCTGGACAGTTGCTTGGGAATCTGGATGATAGTAGGAACTTCATCTTCTCTTTCAGCTTTGATGAAGATGGTATCTCCAAAATGTCCAGGGATGGGAAGATCAAGAGCATGATCTTGGAGCTTGTACGCAATCTGATGGTGAAGTGTTGCCATTAAGAATTTGGCATCATAGGGGCTCCCATGATTTGGAGCTGGATTTTGAGACAGTTGTGAAGGTTCAGATCCCTGAGAGGTATGTTAAAGTTTGGATAATATGTGAGTGAGATGCTTCCTGCATTCAACGTAGAAAGGAACGTGCCAATGATTGCGTGTTCATACTGTTTGTAAATTGTGTTGAGAAAGGCAATTCTGGCCGTGACTGGTAATCCTTTCCTACCATGCAAGGTAAGGATTATCCTGATAGCCCAGATGTGTAGATGAGAATATCTTTCTTTGATCCACTGATCAATAAGAGGTTGACCAATTTCTAAGTCAACATACTGTTCAGTAGAAGAGGCAGGAATTAGACAATTGTCCAAGGCAGTGGATTGGACATACTCTTTGATTGGAGGAGAACGGTGTTGAACCAAGGCTGTGACTCGTCTAGAGAGTGATCGACTGCGTTTGAAGATGGTGTAGGGATTTAACAGATGAAGGGCTGTTTCAGTAATTTGGGCAGATTCTGGGATATGGGTGTATTCAACAAGGTGTTGGATTTTGTTTGTTTGAGTTTGTCTAATAGAAATAGCAGAAGAAAGCCTGGTAGGGGTGTTATCAGTGTTGTTTGACATTGTTTGAAAATTCCTTTTCTTCTTCTAGTTTATATCTATCACTATGATTCTTCCTGTCTGAAAAACAGACAACAGGCTCTGATACCTATTATCCAAACTTCAACATCCCTCTCAGGGATCTGAACCTTCACAACTGTCTCAAAATCCAGCTCGAAATCATGGGAGCCCCTATGATGCCAAATTCTTATATGACAACACTTCACCATCAGATTGCGTACAGGCTCCAAGATCATGCTCTTGATCATCCCATCCCTGGACATTTTGAAGATACCATCTTCATCAAAGCTGAAAGAGAAGATGAAGTTCCTACTATCATTCAGATTCCCAAGCAACTACCTAGAGAAAAGCTCACAGAAATCATGCCCCTGAAATGGATCACCAACTATGAAAAAGCTTTTCAAAATATCACACCAGTGGTGGCTACTGAAACCAAGTTCACAAAGTTAGCGGATGGTTCCATCCAGACTACGTATGAACAAATTGGTACTTCGGAGACAAGTACCTCTGCCACCGAGACAGCACCCAGTGCTCCCTCTGTGTTCCAAGTCTTGATGATTCGACCTGTTACGACTGAACAAGAAATTCCTATCCATCGTTGACCTTGTCTGTGGAACCCCAGTTTACACAGACAAGGTCAACGGACACTTCATCTGGGATGTCGATCCAGACATGTGTGATGCAGATTGCGAATGCAGAGCTTGCCACAAACCTGTGAAAACATCCTGTAAACCAATTTCCTCATTCAGAAAGCCTAAGGACCCTCACAGTCCTTAGATTGGTTTACGGCCATTCGTCAAATCCTGAAAGAAATTTATTCTCCAGGCCATTCGTCAAATCAACGGAAGTCTTACCTGATGGATCTTTCAAATAACCCTCCCAGGCTGAATAAGTCCTCAACTGGCATACTCGTAATGCTACCGTCCAAAATAAGGTTTTTCACTCTATTGACCAAAAAATAGACAAAGTCTCTCATCATGTCTCTCAACATGACAACCAGCTACAACATCTTGATTCTACATTACGTAATATGTATACGGATTTGTAATCCAGAGTTTCTAGATTGGATGTTGATCTTCACCAGTATATCAGCCAAGGGTATTTTGGTCCGAAATTTGACAGCAAAGAAAGAGAGATCAGACATCTCAAGGACCAGCTAGACCAAATAACCAGAGACCACTTTACCAGTACACCTTACATCCCGAGGCCACATCCTTACTCCTCATCCTTGATATTTCCGACTCAATCACCACCGCCTCCTTCAAGACCTCCTGACCATTCCCAGATTTTCAAATCAACTGGAGACCTTTTTCGAAAATACCCACCTTTACCTACCGACCAACCTTCCTCAAGTAAAGACAAGAAAACCTCCTCACAAAAGAAAAAGGCACATGCTTCCCACAAACGCTCACCACCAAACCACCGAAAACATGCCATCTACACATCTTCCCGCCAATTTTCCTCCTCAGAAACCTCAGAAACAAATCCCGTAGAATCCTTTTCCGATTCATCATGGGAAACATATCACACCAATGAAACACCAACATCAGATTCTCCAAACTATTCAGACCCAGATGCCCTACCTGACCTTTCTCAAATCTACATGGCCACTAGACCTGACCCACAACCATCTACCCAGACAGTTGCCACGTCTGAGTCCTCAGTAGAAACTTCTGAGGAACCACCTCCTATGGTAGACGAACCCCCGGACCAGAGAAATAGAGCACAAACACACGCTCCTCCTCTAAAACCTACAAATGGTCCCTGGTTCAATTTCGACGATGTTGCTCCCCGACAATGGAGAAAGAGAATGTCAGAAATGAGTGCATGGCTAGACCTCCAAATTGCCAAAGGAGACAAAAATACAGAATCCATTCTGAGAGAATTTGTCTCTAGATTCACCGGATCTCTCAGAGATTGGTACCAGGCACTCGGAGAATACAGGCAGTTACAACTGGTCAGATGTGGATCAGTTTCTATAGCAACAGGAATAGTCTTCAGAGAATTTCTCGGAGACGCTTCCCAGTTCTATAAACAGACCAGACAAGAATTCTTCGAAATGACGGTGTGCTCATTAAACAAAGAAGATATCGATTACCACTACAGACGCATATCCTTCAGATATCATGCCCTCGGTGGAATCAATGATGAAATTCTGAGACAAGTATATCTGAATTCTCTCCCCTCAGAACTCCAGGGAGAACTTCAAAGATTGATTGAGTTCTCAGGAAGAAACCTCAAAGACATCACTTTAGGAGAAATCCACATGTTTACCCACACTGCTCTAGAGAAACTCTGTGCTACACAACGAGTCTTTTCAAAAATGATCAGAGAAGGGAAAAAATACGATAAACATTGTAAATTCCCTCCTAATTACCATCTCAAGTGCAGCTCCGGTGAGCATTGTAACTGCAAGGCAAATAGGCCTTAAAGGAGGAAGGCTCCCAGGACCCAAAACCCAAAAGGCTCCTCAATTCCCAGGAAGTACAAATACTACAGAAAAAAGGCAAAAAGGTCATGGAATAAGTCCAACAAATGTTTTGCCTGCGGACAAGAAGGACATTATGCCAAACAATGTCCCAACAAAAGAACAAAGTCTGCTAAGCTCATTCAACAGCTTAGACAAGTTGCAGAGGATATTCCCTCAGATGCTGACATTGAATCTTATTTCTTAGAACAAAAAGATGTCAATCAGTTGACCTCTTTTATGGTTCTAGACTCAGAAGACCATGACTCCAGCTCCTTAGATCACACAAGCATTCCAGACCCTGACTCCCCGTTAGAAGCTTACCAGGCCACCAATAATGAAAATCCTGGCCCACAGATCAAGATTCAAATCTTAGCTACAAAGTATTCCAAGCCAATCCCAGTCATTGCCTATTTTGACACAGGAGCCCACTCTTCCATGATGAATCCCAGCGTCCTCCCTGCAGAGGCCTGGAAAGAAGAAAAGAACCAGTTCTTAGCCGCAGACGGGCAACTTTTCAACACCTACCTAGTCTCCAGAAACAAAATTGGCTTACAGTTTTTCCCGTCGTTCACGCTCTGGACCCATATCATTGGGACTCCTCTTCCAGACAAGGATATCCTCATTGGATGGGATATCTACAGACAGTCCAAATCTATCAAAAATTTTCCTCAAGGAATTCGTTTCAAAAGGGAATTCAAGCCTTTCATTGATGTCCCAAATTTTTTCCCCCTTTCGGTCATCAATCCAGACTTCCGACAAGTTCTAGAGAAGCTCTTACAATTCTGCACCAACAACCATGCAGACTTCAAACATCCACACCCGCTATGGAGAAATCCTGACTTCTTCATAAAGCTTCCTTTCAAACTCAATGAGGATGCCAATCCCATAAAAGCAACTCACACTGGAATGTCTCCCTCTGACCTATCCCTAGCCACAGAGGAATGCGAAGAACTTCTCAGACAATGTCTAATGGAGCCCACCTCTTCTCCTTGGGTCTGCCAGACTTTTTACGTTGAAAAAGGATCTGAACAAGTCAGGGGAAAGAAACGGCTCGTAATTGATTACAAGCCTCTCAATCTCTTCCTCCAAGATGATAAGTTCCCAATTCCCAGAGCCAATTCGTTTTTTTCTCAAATTCCTGGAGCCACAATTTTTTCCAAATTCGACTTGAAAGGGGCTTTCTGGCAAATTGGGATCCATCCTCCAGATCGGCCCAAAACTGCTTTTTGCCTCCCTAATGCTCAGTACCAGTGGACTGTCCTTCCTTTTGGGCTAAAAACGGCCCTTTCCCTATTCCAAAAGGCCGTCACCAGAATTTTTCGTCCACTTCTCAACACGGCCCTACTTTATATTGATGACATCCTTCTGTTTTCATCAAACAAAGAATCACACAATGATCTCCTACGACATTTTCACCAAATCCTTGATAAATATGGAATCATGTTATCAGATAAGAAGAGCTCGATAGGTGTCACCGAGATCGAGTTTCTTGGCATGAAAATCAAAGATGGGTCCTATGCCCCTAGGCCCCACCTTGCAAGACAACTTCTGGTTTTCCCTGATTCTAACCTCTTACAGAAACAGCTCCAACTGTTTCTTGGCATTGTCAACTACATCAGGGATTTCATCCCACAAGCCAGTCATTACACCACCTGCCTGTCCAAACTTCTCAAGAAGGATCCTCCTCAGTCGAACACCCTTCACACCAAGGCAATATCCCACCTCAAAAGCGTTGCCCAAAAGCCTCCACCCTTACATATCCCTTCATCAGGACATCTTATTCTCCAGACGGATGCCAGCGATCACTTCTAAGGAGCCATCCTCATTGAAGAAACCAAAAAAGGCCGTCACTATTGTGGCCATGCCAGCGGCCAATTCAAAGAGGCGCAGAAACACTATCACACTATTTATAAGGAGATCCTTGCTGTAAAAAATGGAATTTCCAAGTTTGACTTCCATCTCAGAACCACCAATTTTACCAATGAGATGGACAACTCATCCTTCCCTAAGGTACTTGAGTTCCTCAACAAACTCCCTCCAAATCCCCAACTCCTGAGACTTAAAGACTGGTTCTCCAGGTACAACTTTTCAGTCAAACATATAAAAGGCCACCATAACATAATCCTGGATATGCTCTCTCGACCTCACCCTGTTACTCTCCTTTCCCATTCCGGTCATGTTCCCCTGATCTACATGATGTCTTCCCAAGCCTCCTCGTCTACTGCTCCTCCTACTCCGCCTCTGCCACCCATGTTCCCTCCAGAGTTCATGGCCATCTCCCCACCAAGCCAAACCCCCACTACCCAACAAATTCAAAATTTTGCAAAGTTATATCTTCTAAGATATCTCTCACAGATCAACGGCCAAGGCTGCCACCACCAGTTAACCAACCCCAGTAAACCTTTTCTCGACCCTCTTGTATCTCCTCCGTTCTACTACTTTTCAGACCAAATGTTATGGTTCCTGTGGTGCTTATCTGTTCTCCATCATCATGCCATGGTTTTTCCTCTCCAGACACTGTACGGATTCGTCCAAAACCCAACCTCTGTTAACCTCCAAACTTTTCTACAGTGGTTCAAACCTCTATCGGTATGGCAGATCGAACTCACCAAACTCATGGGCCAATACCATCTTTGGAAGATGGACCCTGAACAGGCGTCCAAAGTATGCTGCATTTGGATCTTTAGCAGGCCCTACAGATATAACCCACATACTCGTCTTCTTTGGACCTCCAACGTCTGCTACGAATGGGATACATCGTATGACTACGAAAGATTATATCATACCAGTATTCAGATACCCCTCCTTAACTTCCTTTGTGACGTCAACAATGACAATACAGATGTCCTCTTTATCCTTCCAGACGTCCCACGAGACCCCACGAGAAGCTTGCATCCTCTCCTGAACTCTTTCCTCCAGGACTCCCAAGACCAGGCTGACACATGGCCCTATTCAATCTGTGGGGCCCTCGACTCGGATGACGAATATCACTCCACCTGTAATCTAAGCAGTCCGTGACTGCTTTCGCCTACCCCTGCTGTATTATTATTATTATGTCGCCCAGCTGTCCAACCAGCTTCCTGTTGTTTTCTTTATCGCTTTGTTATCTTGTTTGTGTCGGCCACAGGCTTGATCCTTATCTCTTGTAAGATAGCCTTGCCAGCAAATAGAGGTCTCCTTTCTCTATAAAAGGAACCGATCCCCTGTGTAAAAAAAAAAAAAAATTCAGAAAATCAATAAAGCTTGTGTGTTTGTGTTTAATGGCTTTCTAAATAGTTTTCTTCTCCTGATCTTCAGACGGTTCTATGTCTAAAGCTATGGTTCTTCAAGATCCTAGTATACTATGTTTGCCTCTTATGAGGATCCTGTATATCAGAACAGATTTTGTATACTAGTTTAGTATATCGGCTGGACACCCTGGACACATCCGGAACCAGAATGATGCTGGCTAGGATGAACTCAGGTTTAACAATGCCCCGTACTGACTAATCTGGCTTTTGATCTCCATCCATCTCTGACAGTATTTGGCCAGTGAGTACCCTGTTAAGGCCGTTGAGAAAGGCCGTCTGTGGGGAAAACAGGCTTTGGTTCTCTCTGTGAGATGGTAGTGGAGCTCTAACCCTCGATTGAATATATAATATCATATCATATATATGTATATAAGATATTCATATTAAAATAATATAATATAATATATATTAATATATGTAATAATATATATTATTAAACATGTTGTAATTTTTTGAAAATTTAAGGGTAAAGTAGTCTTTTTTACTTGTCTCATGTCATGAGACAACTTTGTCCTAGGGTCTTGGGTGGGACAAAAATTAGTGTTTTTTGTCTCATCTTATCTCGTTCAGTCTCATACTAAAGACGCATCAAACATGAGACGAGAGAAAGTTATCTCACATTGTCTCGTCCTGTGTACCAAACACATCCCAAGAGAGCATTGAGTGTAATTGAGTTTGAGGTATTAGAGAAGAGAGCATCCTGAGTGTGTGGATGTAATATTTTTTCTACAGAGTGAAATTTTCTTTTATCGTCTTGATGACCATGGTTTTTTTTTCTGATTTGGGTTTTCATATAAATTTTTGTGTTGTGTGTGATTGGATTATTTTATTTTTCCATCTTATTTATATATTTTGTTATTGTTTGTTTGTATTCTATCCGGCAATGTTTATGCGTAGTAACGTTTGTTCGTTAACACCCAGAGGGCCTTGGCCTCTCCAACCTATTGGAAAATCTCTTTTTGGTTCTCATATTTTGGTTAAATTTGTTATATCTGTTTCCTATAAATTGAAAATTTTACTGGTCGATCATCCTCAAATTTGATTAAATTTGAAATTCTGACTCTACCTCAGATTAGACCCATGACGATCGGTATTACGTAGGATCAGATGATGACATGAATTGGTTATGTCATATATGATACTTGCAAGTGCAAATTACAAATGAAAAGCAATAACAAAATTATTGGTTTGAAAAAATATGTATATATGGTGGCGGTGCATGCAACTAGAGGATAGATTCAAAGCAATTTTTAAAGAACATTTTAGCTAGCTATTAAGCTTAAGATATAAGAAATGTATTTGGTTTAAGAAAACTTTTATTCTAGATGATAAGTGGGCACAACTTTTTGTTTTTCTTCTTTTGGGTGCTTTTATATATGTTGATAATATTCTGCTAGTGAAGACGGGCGATATTATTTTTACCAGAAACATGTTGGTGAAGCCTCTTCTTTATTCCTAGCTAGCATATCCATGTTATTATTCTATGTTCAAAGATGCTCAACTCAAAGCAGAGAAATCAATAGCCAATAATGAAGAATCAAGATCAGATCTACTGTAGCATATATGATAGCATCCATGTTAATTATGAAACATATATAGCTGGAATTATTATGTTAATTATATAATTAATCCACACAAACCAAGTTCATATTGTCAGTACTGTTATTATTTTTTTCTATAACTCTCTTGGATAAATTTGGTTGAATTTTGATTGGATCTAAATATTAACGAACCAGATAAAAAACAAATCGATTGAGTTATCATATAATCCATTGATTTAAAATCGGCAAACACCTCTTATTGCACAACAAATGTTTAATCAAACAAAATGTTATTAACACCACTGAAAAGTCTTGTCTCTGTAAATTAATAAGCACATAGTTGATTAATAGGTTGGCTTGATATATATAATTTCCATGAACGTGCAACATAAAGGTGGAGAGAGTGTGCTAGGATGGTTGGAGGTTTTATTTTCTTTCTTTATTTGTAAATTGGAAAGGTCCGCTTTTGAAATTCCTATAAAAGAAAAAAAAAGATATTATCATTTCCCCCCTATAGTTTGACCTATTAGTAACTTTACTCCATCTAATTCTAAAAATAGTCGGTCTTCTCTCTGATAACTAAATTATTCAAAGTGTTTGCCCTCAGGTTTTCCGATAAAAAATTTGATTTTAACATCAAGGCGTAGTCAAAAGACAACTTTTCCCTCAAACTCAAAATTAAACAAGGACAATTATCATTTTCCCCTTAAGGTTTGTCATATTAGATAAGCTGGTCCCTCTAGTTTCAATAATAGTCGATCAACCCCCTAAAACCATAACTATTAGTCATTTTACCTAGGGGTGTGCAATTTCGGTTTGGTTTGGGTTGAAGCTCAATATCAAACCAAACCGATATGTATCGGTTTGACTATATTTCAACCCAACCCAAACCAAACCAATATGATTTGTCAAACCGATTCAAACCAAACCAAAAAAATCATTTTTTCTATTATTATAAAAAAAAATTAACTATAAAAATATTAAGTAGGTGTTATTTAATTATTTTAAAAATTAAAAATATTATATAATTAACAAATTAACAATAAAAGGTACCATAACAGAAAAATAAAAATAAAACATAATAAAACTCATATTTTAAAATATAATGGAAGAGATGAATAATTGTATTTTATTTTTAAAAAAAATATAATATTTAAAAGAAATAGAAGTAGTACAATACCAAATGGTTGATGATAATGAATTTGAAAAAAAAAAACTTATTTATATGAGAAGTAAACAAGTATAATTAAAAGTTACAAAACCTTTATTTTAAGTTTTATTAAATTTATGGGTTGGTTTGGGTTATATGGATTTTATTTTTAGCAACCTAAACCAAACCAATCATTGATCGGTTTGGTAAATGACAAACCGATTAATAAATTTTTTATATGTGAAACCGATCCAACCCATAAAGTTTGGGTTGGGTTAGGCGGGTTGGGTCGGTTTGACGGTTTTTTACACACCCCTAAATTTTTACCTCTTCTGTCAAGTTTTCCAGCCAAAATCCGTTTGACTGTTAATAAATAAATAAAAACATCTCCATCAAGGACTGATCTTTGGATCTTAAGGTTAATAGCCACAAGTTTAACCAGCAAAGCTACTACGACTCACTGTTGAAGATATGTTGATTTAAATGTATATATATATAGTTATATAATTTGTTTAAAATAATTTAAATTTGTTTATTTAATTTAAAATAAACTTATATATAATTTAAAGTAAACACATATTTAATAATAATATATAAAAACAGATTTATGAAAAAGAAAAAGAAAATAATAAAAGAAAATGAAAACAAATTTCAAAAAAAAAAGAAATTATTATTATTATTCTTTCTTTCTTTCTTTCTTTCTTTCTTTCTTTTTGATTTTTTTCACTTTCATTTTATGAGTTTGGATTTTCTGGGTTTTTTTTTATCAAATTAAAATAATATATGTTTTGAAAAGGAAAAAAATTCAAAAAGAAAAAAAAAATACAGTCTTTGAATTTCTGGATTTTTTTGGTTTCCTTTTGTTTTCTTATTTTCTTTTTCTTTTTCATAAATCTTTTTTAAATATTATTATTAAATATGAGTTTATTTTAAATTATATAAACAGATTTAAATAATTTTAGTACTTGTGGCTATTAACCTCAAGGTCCAAAGTTCAATTCCTAATGAAGACGTTTTTCTTATTTAATTAACGGTGAGATGAAATTTGGATAGAAAACTTGACAGAAGAGACAAAATGATCAACACTTTGGGCTTTAGGGGGTTGACTGACTATTACTGAAATTAGATGGTCTATTTTATCTAAAATGGCAAATCTCATGGGGGAAATGATAATTTTCCATTAATTATGATTTACTTTTTACCATATTACCCTTACAGTTTAAAGGTCAACGGAGGATTTAACGAAATTCTTGACAATGAGGTGTAAAACTTAGAATATTTTAGTTTTTAAGAGGAAAATCAACCATTTTTAGAGCTAGAGGAATAAAGTCACTAATATATCAAAATACAGCGGGGAAATGATAATATTCCAAAAAAAAAAAAATTCAAGAATCAATGCTTTCCAGACGAAAATGAAGTGATAAGGGAATCTACATTTATGACCTGACGCACATCAACTTATAAGAAGTCAAATTTATAATAACTTTCATTTTAACTACATTTTTGGCTAATGACTAGGTAGTAACTAGATTTATTTTTTTTAGTTGAAATTAGTAGTCGTAAATTTTTTAAAATTAAATTAAATTAAATTAAATTAAGAAAATAGAGGGAATAAATACACTAACGCCCCTGAAGTTTAGCATAACTACATCTAGAGAGTAAGATTGTGTTTATCAATCCATACCTCATACTCTTAAAATTGAACTAATAATAAGGGGTTGTTTGTTTTCTTTTTCACCATAAGACTTATTACCTCTTATATATTAAATTAAGATAAATCAATTTTTTTTTTCCGACTTATATCTTATTTTAAGATATATATGTCTTTTAGAAAAAGTAAAAAAAAATGACTTTGATCTTATTAAAAAAGTGGTACAGTAGAGTTTTTTAGTAAATTTCTGTAAATGTTCTATAACAATTCATACATTTACGATTTTATCCGTATATAATAAAATCTTAAAAATCAATTTTCCAAAATTTCATAATTTTGAAGAAACCTTAACACAACCTAATCAATTTTACATTTGTAATAAATCATCCAAAATGAAAAAACAAACATATCATTATATCATAATTTATAAGACTTATCCATATGTCTAACAAATTAAAGTTTTATAAGACTTTAGATAATAAAAAAACAGTCCCTAAATAATTTAAAATTTAGATTTTTATCATATATTTTAAATTTAAAAACATTAAAAAAATAATTTAAAATGAAGATAATTACAAAAAGTAAAAAAATTACTTTAAAATTAGTAAAACAAATAAATTTAAAAACGAAGAAAATTTAAAATTTTAAAAGTATTTTTTATTTACTTCAAAAATAGTAAAAAAAAATGAAAATAGTTTAAAGTTTTGAAAATAGTTTTTTTTCCCATTTTATATTCCATTTAAAGTATTATATTCAATTAATTTAATTTAATTATTTTTAATAAAAAGATTATCTTTATTTTTAAATTGTGATAACTAAATGTGATTTAGTTTTTTTTGTAAGTTCAATTTTAAGAGTAAGAGTAAATAAATGCAGGCTCTCTAGTTATATTTATGGTAAACTTGAGGAGAAATTTATTTATTTTACATTTTAATCCTAATAATTTTAGATTTTTGTGAGTTGGCCTTGCAAACCAGTTATGAAGACATTTAAAAAAAAAAGTTAAAAAAGTTAAAAAAGTTATTGGATTTGGATATATATATATATGTACCCTAGATATAATTTTTTTTTTTTTTAAAAAAGAATTAATCAAAAAATTAAATAGAATAAACATTAATGTATAATGTTTAAAAAAAATATCATTTTGAAATCGATTCATATAAATAACTATTTTGATAATATTAACGGACTAAAAAATTATGTACAAATAAATCAGGACCATCCATCGAAAGGAATATCATATGTGATTGTCGATATAAATATGACAATATTCAATATTGACAAGATTCCCAAACAGGACCTAACCCTGCGTCCCTGCGCAGCTACCCTACCCTACCCGGTTCACATTAAAATATTCAATTGAAAAGTGTAAGTAGACAGTTGTTGTTTCGTAGAAATTGATTTCGATGTGTTCAAACTTCAAACACGCTTCCAGAGGTGGTGTTTCGGTGTTTCAGTGTTTCAGTGTTTCAAACTTCAAGATCAATTAAAGACGTGGATGGATATGTCATATGTCATATGTGTATTCTAATTTATTAGTTTCCTCATGCTGGGCTTTATCTTCTTTAATCATAATTTGGTTATGGTTGACTTTTTTATTAACCAGTTCTTATGGAAATTTGGTCTTCTTTGTCGTTTTTGTCTTTTCAAAACCAACTTCGCCTTCTTTATATTCCACACATCCTCTTTACTCCATTTTTGATTATTTATCCTTTAAATTATTTCCAAAAATTATAAAGTATCTTAAAAAATGAAATAAAATTAGGGGGACCATCCTCCGCTCTGACTAAACTATTATTTGTTAAAAATGTTTTAACAAAATTCATTGTTTAAGCCAAATATTATGTTCCCATTACTACTTCAATAAATTACAAGACTTGTCAATTGGGTTCATCGTTGTACTTGAATGATAACAAAAATAAATCTAGAGGCCTGAATCCTGATCAACACAAAAATTCTACCAACCAATTGTTGGACAAAAATTCACTTAAGCCAATAAAATTCACATCTATATTTTTTATAGAAGAACACGACAGAGACTAAATATTCAAGACCTACTGGCTACTCGTTAAATTAGACTCGATTGAGTCAATGTAGGATAGTAAACTCGGCTTTGATTTACACATGTTAAATATATGATCCTATCAATCAACTCCAACAAACGTTTATAAATATTACTTCTAATTGTCGTATGGATCCTCTATCTATCTATACGAAGAAGAAATCAGAAATCATATAACGAAGCGGATTCTTATCTGTACAAATGGTATTTCGAACTTGAAACGAGCAAGAGAGAGAGACATGTGGAATAATCTGAACCGTTGGATGTGTGTTAAATAGGCAATCAACGAAGTCGATCAGCCCCACTTTTAATGATAAACCAAAACGTGAGACACGTGCGGGGATCTGTACGCGAGCGACAAGTGGTTTTTTCCTTCTCAAACGGTACACGTTTGTGAAACGACTCGTCAAAAAAAAGAAGAAAAAAAGAAGCAATTCAAAAGTCAAAAAAAGGAGTTTTTAAGTCATAAGTCATAACAACAGGGAAGAGTTTAGCAGTTGATACTTGAAAACTTCGGAATTATTATTAATTCCTTGAAAACAATCTATACTATATCTATAAAAGAGACTTGTCTTTCCTTCTCTTCCTAGCCCACTGCCCAACACAACACACAACACACAACACAAGGCTTCTTTGCCTCTTCTCCCGACCAAACATGGTTTTCTTTCCTTCAGTTTAGCTCAACCTTCTCTTGTTAAAGACAAGTTTTTTTTAAAAGATAAGCTACAACAAAGGATTGGGGAACCGTATACATGGAGAAAGCAAGCAGCTTTGTTGTGAATGGTGGGTTCAGGTTGCCGATCGGCTACAGATTTCGTCCCACAGACGAAGAGCTTGTTGTTCATTACTTGAAAAGGAAAGCCTTTGGCTTGCCATTGCCTGCCTCTGTTATTCCTGACTTTGATGTCTTCCAGGTTGATCCTTGGAGCTTGCCAGGTCAGTTTAATCAACACCCATATTTTCTTTTTGTACATTTTTTTGTTTTGTTTTGGAGAGAAAAAAAATTGAGTCTGAATTTGTTTGTGTTTATGTGGGGTTTAGGTGATTTGAAGGAAAAGAGGTATTTTTTTGGGAAAAGAGTTGGAAATGTAGTCAGTGACAACAAAAACTGCAAAAGAGGGGCCGGTTCTGGTTACTGGAAATATAATGGCAAAGACAGACAGATTGTTGGTTCTGTTGGAAACAGAGAAGTAGTTGGTGTGAGGAAGACTATGGTTTTCTGCCAAGTCAAGCGTGCTTATGAGACCACTAAGACTCGATGGGTCATGCATGAATATCGCCTTATCACCTCAACCCACCTGGTATGAATTATGAAATGAGTCATTAATTTGTTCGTTTTCTGACATACCCAGTTGAAATAATTTGTTATTTCGATGATTTATGGTGTTTGTTTTGTGAAAATTCAAATTTACATGTGCAGATGTCTGGGATGGAGTTGGGAGCTGAGTGGGCTGTGTACCGTATTTTTCAAAGGAGAAGAAAACCTAGAAGGCATGGAGGAGCTAATCAGACTAATGGGATGATCAATAGCCAAAGTTGTATTGTTTTTAGTGTTGAAAACTCTGATATTGTTGGTACTCCTCCTCCTCAGCCTTCTTCATCGTGCTCGAGTGAAGTCACGGATGAGATATCTTCAAATGTTTTAGATCAGGAAGAAACCAGTACTGCTTCTTTTAATTCTTGTATCAGAAAGTACTGAAAAGTTAACAAGATTGGTCGACTTGTATTAGAAGTTTTAGATGATATTGATATGCTTCTAATGAGAATTTGAATGAGCAAAGGAAAAAAAAAAGGCAAAATAAGTACTGTTTTAAGAAGTTGAGAAATTGTGTTTTGCAAGCAAATCCAACAATTTGGTTGATTTGGATATGATATGGTTCCTAATTCCAGCTTACAGCTTTCAACTTTTCTTAATTTACAGCGCTTTTAATTGTATTAAATTAAGAAAAGCAATTATAGTGACAGACATAGGAGTGGGCAGTGATTATTCCTCAATATCTAAAGATTTCATTATCAAAAAAGGCAGATAAATTTTATGAGGAAAAAGGAGATCCAAAGTAGATGTATTATCATATATATATATATATATATATATTTATATATGTGAACAAAACAGGCATCCAAAGAGAGAAGCAAAAGAGGGTTCTGTTCTTTTTGCAGCTCTGCATCATCTAATCATGATCCATGGCCACTTTGTTTTTAAAAACAAAGATGATTATGGTGGTGGAGAATAGCATCTACTTCCTGTGCACATGGGTCCCGTTTGATTCTCAAATCTCAACCTCATTTCAATACTACAACAACAACTCAATACCCAGTTACCCACCTAATTATATATACTTCTATTAATCGAATCTTGATGACTTCTGTGATCTCTTCTAAATCAATTTTAAATTCTCTCCCTTCTCTAAGTTGTCATTGAATTGCTAGCTAGTACTGTTGCATAGTACTTAAAATAATGGTTTAGTGGTATAGTTATTAATTAGTTGGTTTTGTTGGGAAAGGGAGCGGGAGAGATTCGAAGTGCTTCCAGGCTTGGAAAACGCAAAGGCTCTCATGGGGAGATAAGAGAAATATTCTGTGTGCCAGCCAATCTAGACAAAGCAGAGAGAGAGAGAGAGAGAGAGAGAGAGAGAGAGACCATCCATGCTTAATTGCTTATTTTATAATTCCACAACTTCTCACACCTCCCACCTCCAAACAAAACACATCCACACAAGAAAATCAAGTCTTAATTAACATCACAAGATACAATTAATGCAAGTAAAAAAAAAAAAGAAAAAACAAAGGAAATTTGTGAGATCGAGTTGGGTCAAATTCATCTTACATATGTACCACATGTGCATGTTCAAGTAGAGTACGGCATTGGAATTTTGGACGATACTACTGGTTTTCTTTCTAGCATTTATATACTAAAAACTGGGCTGTACACAAGAAACCGTTTAAAAAGCAGTGGTGGTTAGCGACTTAGCTGGATAGCTGTGGTGGTGGTGCTCTTGGTGGGTAACCGACCAGACTGCGGTTTCTTCTACAAGTAGTTTTAGAATCATTTTAATCTTCTCTCAAATCTTCTTCACCTATTTGTTAAGACAGAAAGCTACACAACACAACACAACGCTACTGTCATCCAGGCTGCTGCTAGCCTTCATTGCTGACCTTTTTTTTTTCTTGCTCCTTTTTCTCACATTCAAGTTGACCTATACTACTAATACTTTGTCGTAGCCACACCCCCCCACAAGTACTTTCACAAAGGCACTTTTTTTTTCTTTTGTGATTATATTAAAGTCTGGACTGGCTATATCGCCAGAAGTGTACATTATTTCAATATAAATGTGCAGTTATTGTGTTTGATGAGTTTGGTGTACGTGTATGAAGATGTATCTACCAAAATTTGCTACCTAATAACAATATTATTCAATTTTTACAGAGGTAGTACTATTTCACAAAATTGTTTTTTTTTTTTTTGTAAAATTAACAAGTTTATGTGAAATGATGGTAGGGTCGTGGTCCATCAAGAGCCCCAATTATGTATACCAATCCAACTACTTCCTGACTTTCCACAGTCTCTTTAAAACTAAGAAAATTTGAGAAAACAAAAATTGAAGATTTGTGGGCCTCTCTCTCTCCTCTCTCTCTCTCTCTCTTTCTAGAATAAAGGGGTATAAATAATAAAAAATGTTATATTATAGTAAATTATCATAATCTCAATTTGTTAAAATTCGATATTAGTAAGTTAAATTTGCCAGCACATCCCCTATTAACTCCTTCCTCCTCTTTTATGTTTGGGGAAGTAAGCATGTAATGCTTGATCCAGATCCTCATATTTATAAATATCGGTTCGGTGTTAGATTTCAAGAGTTTAAATTTACGATGAAATGGTGAGATATATCACATTTTGTAAGGTGTGTTGTGATGATGTCACCTTTTAATAACTTAAGTTTAAAAGACACCTAGTATGATGAACAATCCAAATTACCCTTAAATTTTAATTTTTTAAAAGCCCCTTTCTAAACTCGTTGGTATCTCTTCAGAAAAGTTGTCTGAAAAACTTGACTCTCTCTCCAGATTCTGCAGTAGAAGGTAACAAATATTTATAATCTTCACTTAAATTTCTTTTATGCATTTCAGATATTTTACATTCATTTCTGTGTGGGTTAACAATGTATTCATTCCTCGATATCAATGTATCAATTTCAGATTCTGCACTAGAATGCTTTTTTCTTGTGTGACCGAGAATATTTGAAGATGAATCGAGCTTATTTTATATTAGAACGAGCTCTTGTTTAGTTTTAAAAAAGCTCGATTATTTGAAAAAAATGCTCGATCCTTTAGGAAAAGTTCTCGATCCCTGGACAAAGGTTCTCGATCCCTGGACAAAGGTTCTCGAACCGTTATAAAAGTTCTCGATAATTTGACAAATAATCTCGATCCCTTAAAAACTTTCTCTATCCCACAGAAAAAGTTCTCGGTCCCACAGAAAATGTTCTCGATCCCTTGATAAAAGTTCTCGAAAATTTAAAAAATATTATCGATCCTTTAAAAAAGTTCTCGAACCATTAGAAATGTTCTCGATCCCTTAGAAAAAGTTCTCGTTCCATTGTTAAAAGTTCTCGATCCCTTAGAAAAAGTTATCGTTCCCTTGTTAAAAGTTCTCGATTCCTTAATAAAAGTTCTCGAAAATTAAAAAAATATTATCGATCCCTTAAAAAAGTTCTCGAACCGTTAGAAATGTTCTCGATCCCTTAGAAAAAGTTCTCGTTCCATTGTTAAAAGTTCTCGATCTCTTAGAAAATGTTCTCGTTCCCTTGTTAAAAGTTCTCGATCCCTTAATAAAAGTTCTGGATAATTTGAAAAATATTCTCGATCCCTTAAAAAAGTTATCAAACCGTTAGAAATGTTCTCGATCCCTTAGAAAAAGTTTCTCGTTGACTTGTTGAAAGTTGTCGATCCGTTGATAAAAGTTCTCGGTCATTTTAACAAATATTCTCGATCCCTTTAAAAAGTTCTCGAACCGTTTGAAAAGTTCTCGATCCCTTAGAAAAAGTTATGGTTCCATTGTTAAAAGTTATTGAACCGTTATAAAAAGTTCTCGATAATTTGACAAATATTCTCGATAAAAGTTCTCGAATCGAACCTTTTTAAAAGTTCTCGAATCAAACCTTTTTAAAAGTTCTCGATCCTTTGTAAATTATTCTCGAACCCTTGAAAAAGTTATTGATCCCTTATAAAAAGTACTCGATCCATTTGAAATTTTTGTAATTGTTAGTAATTTTAAAAGTAATTTTTTTATCTGTTAATAATTGATTGTGATGATGATTTTCACAGGACAATGAATCGGGTTAGATTAGTAATATCTTACAACGGTCGATGGGAGCAATTACCTGATGGAAGTCAGAGGTTTCTTGGTTTCGATAACCAAGGAATGTATGTGTCCAGAAATATGATTTAAGAAGAGCTGATGTCGATCGTACAAACCGTTGTGAAGTACGATGTGAACAAATATATTGTTGATCTACAATCTATATCAATCGTTCCCGGGACAACATATCGCACATTTGTTTATGCTAGGGGAATATAGTAATCCCTCAAGTATGTGTCAGTTTAATTGAGAGGGCTACAGGAGGTGTCATCGGTGAAGAAATCCCTCATCATGATAACACCCAACAATTTCGATCTTCAGGCGGAAGCAACCAGTTGTTCACAGAAAGAAGTAGGATTGACAGTAGGGAAAACCTATGTGGTGTCCCACCGAAAGTAGACAACCATGGTGATATAGTTGGAGCTCAATTGGATGATGATTTCGGTTGTCAAATTGAATTGAACACTGGGCAGTACAACCACTAATACAATGAGATGTACAATGACATGAACAATGAGCGGAACAATGAACCTCATAACCTACCAATCCATGAGGTGGCTAATGAGGCAAATTTACATCCGGTACATAATGTACCGAACAACGAGGAAGATGAAGAACGGTTCAAAACGGAAAGATGTGCAAGACGTGCAAGACGTGTCCACATATGTAGTTCCACTGCAGTAGATATAGCTGGGACATTTGAGGTCCAGCCTGATGTAACTCCAGCTGATTCTGAGAATGTCAGAACGTGGGTTATTCCAAGAGCAGAATCATACTCGTTTGGTATGGGTGGAAGCAGGAACTTGGTAGAAGATGAACCAACCAGCATGATATATAAAGGTCAATTTGTTCCTACTAAAAAGGATTTGAAGAGATTGGCTGGCCATTTTGCAATGCGACACAACTTCGAGTGGAAGGTGAAAAGGTCGAATAAGACAACATTACATCTGGTTTGTTTGATAGACAACTGTATATGGAAGTTAAGAGCGGTTAGGAGAGATGAAGCGACATACTTTCAAGTACGAAGTTTTATCAACGAACACACTTGCCATTTGGAGGAGATTCACCGCCGCCATCGACAAGCTAGTGCAGTCATAATTGGAGAAGTGGTTGCACCTAGATTGCAGCAACAGGATGGTCGACTAATGCGTCTGAAGAACATAATCGCAGACATGAAAACAATGTATGGCATCCAAATAATGTACAGTAAGGCACATCAAGCCCTTGATTATGCATTGTCACTCACCTATGGAATGCATGAGGAAAGCTTCCAACTGCTGCTATCATTTGGTTACGTGTTGGAACAACAAAATCCCGGAACGATTACTGACTTACAGTGCGATGAAAATAATAAATTCCTATACTTTTTCATGTCGTTGGGTGTCTCAATCAGAGGATTCCAGAGGTGTATGCGTCCAGTTATTACCGTTGATAGTACCCATTTAAAGGGTAGATTCGGGGGCACAATGTTTGTTGCAACTGCACAAGATGAGAATGAACAGGTTTATCCAATTGCTTTTAGGTACGGTGACTCGGAAAACAACCTATCATGGGAGTGGTTTTTGGATTGCTTGAAAGGTGCCCTTGGCCATATAGATGATTTGGTTTTCATTTCTTATCGACATGCAAGCATTGAAGCAGGGATTTCTAAAGTGTTCCCTTATGCCACCCATACCATATGTTGCTGGCACTTTTATGAAAATATTAAGAAGAGATATCATAGAAAGGATGTTGCCGTAATAATGGATAAAGTAGCCCGAGCGTACACCGAGTTGCAATATAACCGGCACATGGAAGAGTTATGCAACTTGCACCAGAATGCATATGAATATGTAATTGATGCCGGTCCACACAAGTGGTCCCGTGTTCACTGCCCCGACAGAAGGTATATAGTCATGACAACAAATGCTGCAAAATGCATAAACTCATTCCATAAATTTGCACGGCAACTGCCTATGTTGACTTTGGCAGAGTTTATTAGGAATATGCTACAGCGTTGGTTTCATGATCGTCATAGGGCTGCACAATCCATGCGTCATCAGTTAACCGACGCAGCACATCTTGTGATCCTCAAACGTGTAGAAAAGTGCAATTTTATGACCGTTAATCCAGTTGACTGGAACATATTTTTGGTGAAACGGGATGGAAAACAGTGGACCGTTGACTTAGCCCGGAAGACCTACACATGTAACAAATTCCAAATGAACCTTCTTCCATGTTCTCACGCTCTCGCTGCTGCAAGGTACATCATACAATTTTGTGTACAGTTAATATTACTTAAACATCATACAATTTTATCATCGTTTTCAATGTTTTTACAGGGATCGAAACATGGATTTCACATCCCTCTGTACAGACTACTACAAGCGACAAACACTTATTCATGCGTACTCGGTTCCTATTATGTCGGTTGAACATCCTTCCACTTGGATTGTGCCATCTGACATCGCTGAGAGAGTCGTTTTGAATCCAAGCTCCAAGAGACAAGCAGGCCGCCCGAGGGCTTCACGCCGTATCTCGTCTTCGGAGAGAACATCCACACAGAATTGTAGACGATGTCGACAACCAGGGCATAATTCGAGGAGATATTCTAACCCAGCTTTTACTGATGAAGATCCGAGCAAAGTCATTCCTGAGGAATACAGACGCAAGTGTAGTATCTGTTATACTGTTGGTCACAACAGACAGACGTGTCCTACTAGAGACGTTGGGACCGTGGAATGAATTAAGGCGTTATCATGATGACATTGTTATAATTTGAACTCATATGACTTGTTAAGTAACTGAAAAGCAATTGTATTTAAATATGATTTGTATATATACAAATGTAAAAAAATTTATACAAAAGAATTTGTAAATATACAAAAGAATTTGTAAATATACAAAAGAATTTGTAAATATACAAAATTGTTGGTACATATACAAAAGAATTTGTAAATATACAAAGTAATTGGAACATATAAAATAGAATTGGTACGTATACACATGAATTACTACAAAAATCTATACGGGCTTGGAGTTTACAAATATTTCATCTGCCATCTTCTCCCGAATGATCCTCATATCGTCTTCAGACCAATCGAAATCTTTTTTGTTCGCCAGTATGTACTCGATCAATCTCAACGTGTGGGGACCACATTTACCCCTAAAGTTGGACACATTAACAAGCGTTAATAAAACATTAGGTTTATACTAATACAATTTTAAAGTGACTATTACGTAATGTCTTACGATTTATTCTGCTGGGGATATGTTTTCCTGACACGTCGCTGACATCAAAGGGCTTACTTGTCTTCTCAAATTTCAACAGTCCTGCCGCTCATTTAATATGAAACCCGGCCTAATGCAACATCGAGGGCACAAAGTAGCGCAACGGGGCTACCTACTGCTTTCGGATATGAGCTTGAACCTCCTGTCTCCAGGGGTCGACTATGAACATCTTCCCGTATGTGAGGTACACAGTCACTAGCAGCCAATGTTGGGGCCCAATGTTGCCAGTATCAGGACCTAAAAACGTCAACAACAGGTGTTAGGATGTACAAAGTCATTAATATATACAATTGCAAACCATGTCAAGTAACACTTACCATGTCAACCTCGTGCCACAGACGGCATTTAATCGGGGCACCCCCAAGGACTGTTGTGAGGATGTCATCCTTCCACAAAGACCTCAAAACACTCCAACGGCTTAGGGTGATCTGCCCGCGAGAATCGCGAGGCATCATTTTCCTGTACTGGTGCTCCAGAAAGGACTGCAGAAACAAAAACATAAATTTATTTTTGTTTTCCATACACACATAAAACAACGCGTTATCATTATTAATTTCAGTACTTACAAAAAATTACGAGTCCAATGTGTTAACCATTTGACTATACACATTCGGGGTGTGCTGAGATGAGGATGAGGGAGATAGAGCCTGCTGCTCGAGGGGAGGTGGAGGGGAAGCCTGCTGCTCAGTCGGAGGTGGAGGGGGAGGGGGAGCCTGCTGCTTGCTAGGAGCTGGAGAGGGAGCCTGCTGCTCGCTAGGAGGTGGCGGAGGAGTCTACTGCTCGCTAGGAGGTGGGGGGGGGGGGAGCCTGCAAATCGCTCTGAGCGGGAGGGGGAGCCTTCGAATCGCTCTAGGCAGGAGGGGGAGCCTGCGAATGGTTCTGAGTGTTAGAGGGGGCCGGCTGCTCGCTCAAAGGGGAAGGGGGAGGGGGAGGGGGAGGGGGAGGTGAAGGGGGAGACTGAGCTCCACTATCCAGAAATGCCACTCCGGTATGTGGATCCTCTGTATGGGCTCTGAAGCCCTGAAGGCCCCCGATCAATGCAAGCAACTCCCTATGTTGTTGTTGTCGTTGTCGTTGTCGATCCTCCTCGCTCTTCCGAAACAAATCGAGCAAATCCCGGTGCTGTTGTTGTTGATCCTCCTCACTCTTCTGGAGGGCTTCACGCAACTCCTTCAAGTTATGTTCTAAACGGGCCTGAAATCATGCAACTTTGTTACGAAAACAATCAACAACTCTTGTTAATAAAAAGAAAACTACCATCTCAACTTACCTTCCCATCAAGTCGAACGCCTGCACGGGAATCCCCTATAGCGGAACCAGTTCCTGGGGTGGTAAACCAAACCTGCCTCACTCGTCGAGGAGACGGCTCAGATTCGCCAGTGTCCATGGCTCTGAAATCTGGACCTGTAGGGTCTGAAGCCTCTGTCTCAGTACACCTCCCACCCTCACCCTCCTCCTCGGGACGAACTGCACTTGTAGTCGGCTCAGGGACAGTAGGAAGGTGAACCCTGTCGCCCTGCACATACGGGCTCCCCCCCTCACTTAGGCCTGTAAAGTACGGGGCCACCGCCTCAGCTGCTGTGGGCATGATTTCCGTCCTCACCGACATCTGAAAGCGTAGTTAGATGAATTTCATTGTAACTTATCGTAAGTAATATAAATTACTTAACAAAAAAATAAATTACCCTAGCACTAAAAATCTTCTCCAGCTTCTTCCCTCTATGTTATTTGGTCAACTCCCACTTCAACAACCGAGGGGAAAGGTCTGTAACCCTTCGAGTCCCGAAAACGACGCCCAGTTGGGAGATCACCTCAAAAGCAAATATTTGTATCAAAGATACGTACAGTTATAATCCAAAACAATTTTGGATTAAAAATTAAATGTACATGTTAGAAATCAAATTTCTTACCCAAAGGGTGTGTGATATATCGTAGATGTTGTACCCCTCCACGGAATGTCCAACATCGCCATGTGACTGTTGCCGTCTCTCCTCACGACGTCGCGATAAGGCATGCTTGAATGAAAATATAGAATGCCTATAGACGTGGGCACCCCACGGGAAGGCATCGAAAGCATTGAGGTCCTCTACCAACCGAAACTGCCAAACTAGAACCTTCAATCTCTCGTCCACCCTCATCAGTATCCAGTTCAACATGTAAATGAGGCACAACTTCACAGCATCGTACGCCTGTTGAAACTCTCTCTGGGTAAGAACAACCCTCAAGTCATCCAATGATACCTTATCATGTTCAGGAAAGTACCGTTGATGTATGTCATTCTCAACTGCAACATACATACTCGTGTCTGGTACGACTCCAAAGCGTAATCCGGTGATGAGGCTACATTCCACCTTCGAAAACCTCACCACATGGTTCCCTAACAAAAACCGCATCTCATCTGTCGGCCCGTCATGGTCCAACTCCCGCAACAGCAGCTGATGAATAACACCACCCTAAAACTTCAGCTCCCGGTGCATCGACATGAAACTCTTCAGAGACCCGATTAAGTGCATCGTCTATACGGGCGAGGGCTTCAAAATGGTCGTGTCGGGTCAATTTTCCCTTGAACCAATCTCCCTCTGCAGTTTTAAGCAATTCCTTCATACTGCTCGTCATCTGCAATGTCACGGAAACGGTACATCAATAAACTGCACAAAAATTAGAAAATATTCTCGATCGTTTGAAACAAATTCTCGATACTTTTAAAATATTCTCGATCCTTTGAAAAAGTTCTCGATTTTTTTAAAAAGATCTCGATCCGTTTAAAAAGATCTCGATCCTTTGAAATTAGTCTCGATCCTTTGAAATTAGTCTCGATCCTTTGTAAAACCTCTCGATCCTTTGAAAAACTTCTCGATCATTTGAAAAAGTTCTCGACCCTTTGAAAAACATTCTAGATCGTTAGAAAATATTCTCGATCCTTTGAAAAATGTTCTCGATCATTTTAAAAAATCTCAACCCTTTGAAAATATTCTCGAACCTTTGAAAATATTATCGATCCTTTGAAAAACCTCTCGATTCTTTGAAAAATCTTCTCGATCATTTTCTGAAATCTGGACCCTTTGAAAAACATTCTCGATCGTTTGAAAACATTCTCGATCCTTTGAAAATAGTCTCGATACTTTGACAAACCTATCGATTCTTTGAAAAACCTATCGATTCTTTGAAAAATCTTCTCTATTTGATGACAAATCTTCTCGATTCGATCATTTTAAAAAATCTTGATCCTTTGAAAAATATTCTCGATCATTATCATAATATTCTCGATCGTTTTCAAATATTCTCGATCCTTTCAAAATAGTCTCGATCCTTTGAAAAACCTCTTGATTCTATGAAAAATATTCTCGAACAGTTAACAAAAGCTCGATCACTTTGAAAAACATTCTCGATCACTTTGAAAAACATTCTCGATCACTTTGAAAAACCTCTCGAATCTTTCTAAAAAATTTCCTTGATCTCGCTTGAAATATTCTCGATTTATTTTTATTTCAAAACAAAAATTGCTCGATACCAGAATATTGAACCTCATTTCAAACCCAAACTAAAACCACAACCAGTGTCAATCCTAATCTACAATTTCAATCAACATAACAAGTCTAAAATGCAATGATAAGTTATAAATAACAAATTGATAAATAAAACAAACTGAACTTACCTCTGTCGTCGCTGCGAAATGTATTGTATTGCCGTTCCGGTCAATAAGCTGTCAATTTGCTCTCCGTCGATTTCGTTGTCGTCAGTTTCTTTCTCACTGTTGCTTTTCTCAGACTCACAAAACGACAACTTTTCCCTCTTTTTCAATTTTGTCGGGATATTCTCGTCTCTTTACGTTAAATTGTGCCTTTTAAACTTACATTACTAAACTGGTGATATTTGCACAACCCTCTAAAATAGTGTCATTTATTTTTCGAGCCCTTAAATTTATTGGGTATACATACCGATAATACAATTGTTTGGTGGACAAACTTAGAGCTTGGATAAATGATCCGTAAATTGGCGTGATTGAAACCATTAGGTATTTTTGTTAAATGGCATCACAGTATGGTAAATTGAAACCTTCTCAAAGCAGATGACAAGTCTGAATTTCTGTCATCTTTTTCAAGAGAATCTGTAGACACTTCATCTCCACTGGCCATACGGCACTACCACAACAAGGAACACCTCTGTTATGATCCAAATATAAATCCCCATTTTTGGAAGTTTCAGGGTCGCTGCTATTGCTATCTATATGACCAAGTTCCTCCTTTGCAGACCAAGAAAAATCTTCAGTACAATGGACATTGATCTAGCCCCAAGTCCCCAACCACATTATAAATAATGAAAATAAGGAAGGTAGATACCGTATAAAAGTTATCCCATTTTTAAATTGACAGCACACCTGTAGGCTGTATCACAACATCCGAATCCTGAATGCAGGGACGCTTTACATCCACTGATGGTTGGCGTTCACCTATACTGCCTTCGATCTCAATTGCTCGATCATTTGGCTGCAACAAATCAGTGGATGACCAACCAAAAAACATTCATATTAATGGAAACAATAAATTATATCCTAAAATTTCTAACAATTATATAAAGGGTCAAAAGTAAATGAACTTCTCAACTTAGAATACCAACTCCCAAGGCCTCTCTCCCCAATCAGAAAATTTTAATAAAGATTGACCACAATTATTATCATTAGCTATAGCTTCTCAAACTATTTTCTCCTTCTTGAAACCAACTTCATAAGCCTATTATCTCATAAACAATTTGAAATCTCAATAGTCAGATCACTTTAACAACTGATGGTCTAAAATAGCCAGAGTTCCCACCAAAAGGATTCAAATATTTCACCTTATAAGTTTTGAAGACTCATAAACTGCATTTCTAGCCTGCCTAAGGGTATGATCCCGAAATCGGCCCTGCAGACACAATCAGTAATTGAAACAAAATCTGCTGAGAACCAGTTGGCTGTAATCAAAGGCTACCATAAACATTGCAGTAAGTTCACACTAGTAAAAAGCTCAAGCATTCCACGTCTAACAGCAGGATTCACTATGCCAGATTGCCAGAAGACCCGAGGATCTCTCAAACTCGCATTACACACACACTGACAAATATAGAAAGTAAATTGTTTCAAGCGATTAAGCATGAGTTTAGATTTATGTACCAGCGAACTGCAGTAAGTTTTCCAAATTTCTTCATTGAAATCAAAGTTAAGGAAATCTGACATATTAGCTTCAGGATGATCATGGTTTCTCTTCAAATGTATCAATATTAACATCTAGTATAGTCCTGAAAGAAATATAATATCACGTCCTTTTTGTAAGAAACAATATCATTGAGGAAAAAGTCTACCACATTAAACGAACAAACAGGCATTGTTGACTTTATTAATAGAGTTTATAAGGTTACACTCACTGTTACAACAATTACTAGAATATACTTCACTTGAATAATAAATATCACAGGGAACAAGCTCTCACCACCACAATTCAAAAGACTCATAAAACATCAATTCATTTAATGTAAACCGTAAATGCCAAAAGGCCCACGATAAACTGTTAATAAATCACTGTAGAATCACAATCAGAGTTGCTCTGCACTCTGCTATTGCCAGAATAAACTTTAAAATAATAAGAATAATAAATAATAGATTGCTGGGTAGAAACTGTATACCATGGGAACGGGAAACTGTATGCATGTTGATTAACTTTTGAACTGGCACTGATACTAGCAACCTTACCTGAATTCGAACCCTTGTGTTAATTGCATGCATTATCCTTCCTATCACCTCGAGCTGACAAGGAAGAGAAGGATGCCATCTCTGTTGATCCACTGACTCTTAAATTGCTTGGAAAATTTGACCCATGCGGCCTAATGTACTTATATACTACATCACATTCACATAATCCAAATACGAAACTAAAGTTGAATTGTCTTAGCAACAAAGAAGCATTGATCATAATCAAATGACATTGATATAAAAAGAACATGAATAACTATAATGTTGAACTATTTAAGTAAACAATGTCCTGTGAGTTCCTCAACCATCTGAAAAACTGGCATTCTTGCCAGTAATCACATTTTAGTCGAGTGAACAATTTAATACTTTAATTACATATCAGAATAGGCATTTCCTGTGTTTCACAAGCTAAGAACCAGTTTCAATGTCAGACTCAGGTCATAAACTTTACAAGCATATATAAATGCTTATATGCAAATATGAATAATCAGAAGAGATTGCAAGCACATAGGTTGTCTTCATCCTCCACTCTTCCTTTCAAGCTGAGAAAGAAAAAAGAGGAATTATGGGATCAAAATTAGGCACAATGTTGAACAAAATCACACATATATGAGTAAGGAAGAATTTCAGGTGATAAATGTGAAACAGACCTGAACCATATAACTCAATTCAAGATCACAGAAGATGAGATGAACATGAAACTATACACGCGATTGGCCGGAAAGGGAATGTCTTGACATGCACTTCCCCTACCCAGAAACGTAAAATGTGATAATAGTGGACTGCATATAACTGGCATTTGAATGGAAAATGCATGCAGTTGTCTTCTCAGGCTTATCTGGAAGAGAACATCATATGCCCAACAAGGAGTTCTCACAAAAACTCCATCATCCAGGAACACAAATATCTCAAACATTTCTACTGAAGTTGGCAGAGAAATTTGTTTGACTGTTGAGCTTGTGTACTGGTTCAGATTGAAGTGTAGTATTACTTGCTACTCATGATATCATCCAGAATATAAATTGGCCCCAAATGACCTAAGTTGTTGAATAAACACCGGACTAACACATTCCACGTGGCAATGTTGGGGCAGATCCCTTCATTTAACATCTTTTGAAGATAAATTATGGCCTCTTCTAGGCCAATCCAATTACAAATCCCCCATAAGAGATTGGTATATGAGATTATGTCTGGACACCACTCTCCTGATGCTCTAGATCTATCCAAAAGTTCGATAGCGGTCTTAACCTTACCTTGCTTGCAGTAGGCATAGATTATCATGTTAAATGTGATAGCATCAGGCTTTGTTCCTCCTACCAGCATTTTACCAACAAACTTGAAAACCTCCTCCTTCATACCGGAACGACAAACCCCGTGCAAGATGGTATTATAAGACACTACATTCAGCTCAATTCCCCTTTCTTCGATCTCTGTGACAAGATCGAAGGCTTCTTTCAATTTGTTTCCTTGTAGAAGACCATCCAGTAGCTCATTATATGTCGTAATATTGGGTGAACAACCGTGTTGCTGCATTTGATCCAACACTTTCATCGCCCACTCTACTCTTCCACAGCCACATAAACCTTTGATAAATGTGTTGAATGTAACTGTGTTAGGAGAACAATTATCCATAGCCATATTTTCTATAAGAGAATGAGCGCTGTTGAACATAGAATGAGCACAGAGGACCCCAACCATGCTAGTATATGCTACAACATTAGGATGGCAACGATTCCTTATCATCCTGTTCCATATCTCAGACGCACCAACCAAATCACCAGCTTTTGCAAATCCATCAATAAGAGTGCTATACGTGGTCACATTAGGAGAGCAGCCATTTTCTTCCATCTGATGGGATACATATACAGCCTCATCAAAATTTGCACCGGTGCAGAGACCATGTATTAGGGTATTATAGGCAACAACATTAGGCATGAATCCCTCTCTAATCATACGGTTCCAAAAGTCACGAGCTTCGTACAATCTTCCTCCCAATAAATAGCCCTTTAGCAAGGACGAAAAAGTGTGGATATTGGGACTACATCCTCTCACAAACATCTGACCCAAAACAGCAAGAGACAATTCAACATTCTTCACATCAGACAGAGAATTGATGATTGTAGAGTATGTAATCACATTAGGGTCAACACCCTTATCCATCATTTCACCTAACAACCGAAATGCCTCCTCAAGTTGGCATTCTTTACACAACCCATTGATCAATGCATTATAAACAGACACAATCGGTTCAAATCTCATCGCAAGCTCCCTGGCATCTTCCACCTTCCCAAGTTTACACATCGAAGATACAATAGTTGTATAACTCACAACATCAGGAGAACAACCTTTATTAGCCATCTCTACAAGCAACTTACAAGCACCATCAACCCTATTATTTTTACACAATGCCTTCAAAAGAATATTATACGTAAACACATTCGGGTCCATCCCATCCCTCTTCATATTACTATATATTGGATTAATCATTGCAAACCTATTCTCACTAAGCAATGCATCCAAAATATGATTATAAATCTTAACACTAGGTTTGCACCCGAATTCTCTTATCCTATAAAACGTCTTCAATGCTTGTTCAGCTAACCCCACCTGCCGATATGAACTTATAACACTAATAAAAACATCCTCATTGCAGCTAACTCCTTCAAGCTTCATTTGTTGCAAAAGATACTGAACACCATCTATTTCACTACTTTTACCAAGTCTATCAATCATAATCTGATATGTTAGTGCAGTGTGTTTAAATGCATTTGAATTGGCTATTGACTTGAAGTAGCTCAAAGCAGACACAATGTTGGGTTCTTGTCTGAGTCTACTGATCACTTGAGATTCATGGACATGGGTCTTTTGTTGGGTTTGGTCAATTTGGTCGGATTTTTCATTGACATAACTAGGATTCACAGCTGGGTTTGTGTTTAGTACAAATGGAATTGTTGGTTTGTGAACTTTTAACAGCAAAGAACATCCTTTTTTCAAGTACATGATTTATTCATAAAAAAAAAAAAAAAACTTCAAATTTTTACCTTGAATTCAAGAACTCCAAAAAATTGTTGCTAACTTAAACGATAAGAGTGCTAATCTAGTGGCAATTCAAAGATGTATCCAATTTGGTATTGACTGTGGCTTATCTCCCTGCTTGATTGAGTCTGATGATGCTTCTGGAGCTAATTGGATTAATCATGGCCTGTACCGTGACTCGGAATTTGGGGCGATCCTGTTGGATATTGATGCTATGGTTGCTGCTACAAGTTGCATCAGCGTGAGCAGCATCTCAGTAAAGGCCAATAATGCAGCTTTGAGGCTTGCAAAGAATGCGCTGTTAATTGCCGATGACAATTTTTGGATGGAGGACTACCCGGCTTGCATTAGCAGCATTATTGAGGCTGAGATGCCAGGATAGTTTTGCTTGGGTTCCTGGTTTCCCATCTTTTTCTCTTGTTGCTTTGCTTTGGTTTTCCTTCTTGTTTGTTGGGTTCCCTTTGGTTTTCTTGTTCTGCTTATGGTTGTTTGTTTGTTGGTAGCTCTGCTGCCGCTCTTGTTGCTTCAGAAAAAAAATAAAACTCAAAAAAAAAAAAAAACCCTCAAATCCTACTCAAGCGAAGTTCATGTACTGCAAATAAAATAAATACAAAATTTTTTCAAAAAAAAAATACCTGATGTTTCGATATTTGAAGGTTTTGGTGGAAAAACAAACGAAGAGCCAGAGACATTCAATTGAAGGTGAGAAGACCTAGAGAAGGGCAAAATTTTCTTTAAAAAACTAGAACGGCGTCGTTTAAATAACCCGACCCTAGCCGAATTTAACCGGATTTTCCTACACTACCCGACCCCAACAAAAATTCGGGTTTGCGTTGAAAAATATAACAAATATAACAAATATAATGGTATGTTTTTTCTATTGCTGTTTTTTAAAAACAAAAATAAAAATAAAAATAAAAATAAAAATAAAAATGAAAACGAAAACAGTATTTTTGAATTCTGAAAACGCGTTTGGTAGCATATACTGAAACCTGTATTCTGAAAATGAAAACGGAAAAAACACGTCTGGTAGGATAACCGAAAACTATCAAAAATTGAAATATCAATTTTGACATTTTGTTTAATATTATTACAACTATAAAGAAATTATAATTTTGTATTATAATTTTTAAATTAAACAAAAGTAACAAATCAAAAATTAATTCAAAAAAACATATCAAAAAATGAATTAATCAAAACTAAAATCTTAAATTATAAATAAATAATTATAATATATATATTAAATATTATTACATATATTATAATTTATATTATATATTATATCATATTTTTATATATAATAATACCTAATATATTACATTATATCTTATATAAATATATAATATTTGATATTATATATATATATATATATAATATATTATATTATAATATATATATATATATGATAATTATATAATATATATAGGAGGGGCACTTTGGTCATTTAAAAATCTTGTCCCGTTTTGTCATATCCATATCAAACGTATAACAGTATAATTAATGGTTTAAAAATGATTTTTTTTTATATAAAAAAAGTGAAAGACAAAAATAAAAACAAAAACAAAAAAACAAGTATTTTATGTTTTTTAAATCTTTCACTTTTACCACTAGTTTTGTTTTTAATTTTTTTTTTCGAAAATAAAATGAAAAACGGTTAATGAACGCTTTTGCGAAATTGTTTTTAAAAAATAAAAACGAAAACAGACTAAAAAACAGCTGTAGGACAGGACCTAAACAGATTTGTCGATTAAAAATGAAGATTATTTTCGCTTTTCTTTTTCTCAGCATCGACTATCGAAGTAGAGCAAAGTGTCTTTTCCATTTTCTAAGGGGGTGTATGCAACCCATATTTCATTGGAGTTTGATGGATTTGTTTTAAGTGATGGATTTCAGTGGAATTCACAAATCTTACAGATTTCATTAGATTTTGTTAGAATTATGTAAAGAGTTCATTGGAGTTTGTTGGAATTCATTAGTTGTAAATATATTGATTTGGATGAATTTGTAAGGATTTGTCTTTAAAAAAATGATTTCAATACTTGAAGAAAAATGGTTCCCACAAATATGAAAAAAAAACTTGAACAACATTAATTAAACCTGACAATAAAATAACAAATTCATGTGAAATAAAAAAAAAGCCAAGCACCCTCTTTTCTTATCCACTGACCCCGAACTAGGCACCCATTAAAAAAATTGAAGTTATCAAGCAGGGATAATTTGATCAGTATAACAAAAGCTAGAAGACTGTTTTGGACGTTTTGATAATATTGCCAATCTCAATATGTAGTGACTTCTATTTGGGGAAACAACATCAAGTCAAAATGATATAATCCAACAATTTAATTGGAAAATTTATTAAAGAGAAAAAAAGAACAAATATATGAGTAATAACAATATTTAACATGATGTGCATAATGAAAGCCAAAAAGAAATGACTATAAAAGCCAAAAAGAAATTTAACATGATGTGCATCATTACTCATTCTGCTTCATTGTCATTATTTTCATTTTGTATAGCATCTTCCCACGTATTCGTAGCTATACTAGATCTCCATTGGTTACCTATCTCACGTTGTTCCTCTTGTGTTTGGAAAATTGGTTTAGATTCATCTGTATTAGCAGGTGGCGATGAAGATTCGTTATTCGATTCAATAGGAAATTCATCAGACCGACATTCCCTACGACGGAAATTGTGTAATCCTGCACAAGCTAACACTAGCTCTGTTTGTGTCCTATATGAGAATAGAGGTGTAGACTTAAAAATAGTAAATCTTGATTTAAATATAGCAAATATCCTTTCAACGACATTCCTCAAGGAAGAATGACGAATGTTGAAAAACTCATGCTCGTTTTCAGGGGCACGACCATGGCCACCAAAATCTTAGAGATGATATCGGACACCTCTAAACGGAGCTAAGAATTGGTGTCGATTTGAAAATCCACAATTTGCTAAGAAATATTTACCTGACTCAGTGAATATCGAATTAGTATGTAGCATGTGACCTAATTTACTAACAGAAAAATTATAATCAAAATAATTAAATACATACCAGGTGGAACCTTGAGTCAATTCCTTCTTGATAACACATCATTTAGCACTCGTGAATCGTGAGTTAAACCCTCCCACCCGTTAAGCACGTATATGAATTCCAAATTGAAGTTACAAGCTACTAGTACATTTTGTGATATTATTACATGACGGTTGCGATAGCTGTTTACATCACGTCCGGTTATCGATACCGGAATATGTGTACCATCAATATCTCCAATGTAATCCTAAAATCTAGAAGTTTAAACATTAATAAAATATAATAATAATATTATTATTTACTGTAGTTATATTAATAACTTTTGTTACAATTAATAATGAAATAAATAAATTTAAATAATGCAACAACTACCTTAAAATAAGGGTAAAATCTTGTACTTCCCCTTATTTTAGCTGGCATCGAGGGTCCTGGTTTGGCCATCATCTCCGTTGCAATTGTATTCAATGCTTTCAAAATTTGAGAGTGTTTGTCTATTCATCCTCTATCTTTTTTTTGAAGGTTTGAGTTACTTTTATTGCTATTTTTGGAGTCTAATCTCACAAAAACGGGACTGCACCAAATCAACTTAGGTATTAATTTTCTCTCAAAGTTTTCTTTTAAAACTTTGTCAATTGCCTTGGGTTTTCTTCTTCAACATATATATATATATATATATATATATATATATATATATATATATGTGTGTGTGTGTGTGTGTGTGTGTGTGTGTGTGTGTGTGTGTGTGTGTGTCTTGTGATAGTTTTGATTTGAGTTTTGAACTCATTTAAAGCTAGATTGAGTTTCAATTGAAATGTCACATGTTGAGTTAGGTTTTGATTTTGCCTATGTTTTCACATGTTTGAGATTGTATTGTGCTAGCTTTGATTTTAGGACTATTTGATGATCTTTAATTGATTGATTTTATGAAAAATATTTCCTTACATGTATTAGGCTCTCTTTGGTCGAAATCTCACTATAATACATGTGTTTGTGTTCTTATGAGTTATTCATCTGCTTTGTTGAATCTACGAATAGAAAATATGCTCTAGAACTCTTGTTTTAATCTAAATGACCTTGTCGCATGATTTTAGCATATTTTGGTATATGAGATTTAAACTTGATTATGTATTAATTGAACATATCTTGTGACTCAAGTTTTAGATCTATGCATGTATCTAGGTTGTAATTAATGTTGAACATAACTTACATGATATAGATGAATTAAACATGCATGATTGACTAGACTACATTTGTTTTGTGCATTATGCTTATGTCTAGTATTTTCCATAGGATGTGTTGATCATAACATTCTATGTTGCTTGCTTGTTTGCATTTTGCATTCATGATCACCTAGATGTCTTGTGAGAAGGAAGTCTTGACAATAGGTGTGAGACCTATGTTGTTGAGCATGGAAGTCTTGGCAAGAGGTGGGAGACCACAGAATGTCAAGCAAGGAAGTCTTGCCTAGGGTCGTGAGGATCCAGAAGGGTGAGCAAGGAAGTCTTGCCTAAGGTCGTGAAGATCCGAAAGGGTGAGCGAGGAAGTCTTGATAAGAGGTGTGAGGCCTCATAATGTTGAGCAAGAGGGTGACATATTCATGAGTAGGATATGAGGGTAGTTTCTAGGTGAAAGGGTCACTTGAGAGATTGTACTTTTCTTATCTACTAGTGGATTTTGTTTGCCGATGGTTGCTAACCCGTGGATGTTTCCTCTTCGGAGGTTTACCACGTTATATCTTGTGTCAACTTTTCTATATCTCTATCTCTCTTTTATTTGTATTTGTTATTTGAATACTATGGATAGAACTTTATATGTAAGTTGACTTCCTTACTATAATATAAATTGTGTATGAGTTATGGTTGCTTGTTTGTATCACACTTTACATGTTTTATATATTGATTAAGTGTCTTTAATTGATATATATATATATATTGATTAAGTGTCTTTAATTGATATATATATATATATATTTTTTTTTTATATATTGTGATACAAGCAATCTAGAGGGACAAACTTTTGTTTGTTTCTAAGGGAGTCGAAAAAGGTGTCTAACATATTCACCCCCCTCTAGATTAGCCTTAAGCATTTAACCGTGTTTGTATTTTCATGCTAATCGGAGAAAACCGAGAGAGAATGGTTGGCGATCTTGATCTCCCCGTGGAAGATAAAGAGAAAAAGACAGGTATTATTTGGAAGATATCTTCTTCCAACAAATTTTGGAAAGGGGGCTGGTTCTTTATCCGTGGGATTTGGGGTCGAACGGTCAGAGTCGACAATTCGGACGTTATCCTGTCGGTGCCTCGCCACTTCTATGAATCAGGTAGGCATTCTTGGAAACTCTCATGGACCCGTATCTACTGTAATTCTAACGAAATCGTTCTTTCAGCGACATATAATGATCCCCTAGATCTTTCTGAAGATGAGAAAAAATGGATCGCCAAAGCCGTGTAAACCAAAATGGAAATCCGTTGATTCAGTTCCCCCATGACCGAGCCAAAGCTGTAAGACTATGGTCTGATTCCGGTCTTGGAAGCGTTTCATCTCACTGTGAGTTTTTCCTCTCATTTGTAGTTTTTATTTATTTATTTAATATATATATATATATATATATATATTCATAAAGGAGCATTGATTCGATATGTGGTTACCTAGTAAAGCCTGTATGAGCATCGGGAAAGAACTCGACTCCCAACGAGTTAGGGGGAGTGACCGCAACTGAAGTGCACAAGGGAACTAAAAAAAGGAAAAGGAAAACCACGACTGTCTTGACTAGTTCCCGCATGGGAAAAAGGAAAGCCCATCGGGCGCTTCTTGAAATTCCGCCCTCCAAAGAGACTTCGGGACCTCTCGGATTCCCAAGTCGTTGGCACAAGCAACGCATACTCAGGAATCATCCTCGTTGATCCCTTCTGGAACGAATCAAGAATCAAGAATCAGGGAGAGCGAGTGACATCAGAGAGCAACCAGATTTTTCTGATAGCGATAAAAATCATCCCACTTTTGACAATAGGGTGATTGTTGAGTTTTCATCGGTGGTGTAGGAATCAGATGTTGGGGTCGTCGAGGGCTCACATGTCACGGTTATGGCCCATGTTTTAACTCAATTCCTCCTGACGGATATCAATTTATCGACCTTTGCTGTTGTAAAATTTTTTCCTCTAGTTCCAATATGTTTGCTCACTCGGACAACCTCTAGAGTTTTGGGCAAATGACATTGACAAAGCAAGCAAAAACCATCGTTTATTTTTCCAACATGGTAAGACTGTTTTAACCTCTATGTGATTTTTTTTTACACACACACATGCACATATATATATATATATATATATATATATATATATATATATATAATTCTCTATTGACCCTCAAATCGTATTCGTTCTTATTGACAACTGATACAGAGGTGCGAACAAGTCACTCGTGAGCGGGATGATCTGTTGGGTTGAGTGACTACTTTGATTGTTGAAAAAAATCAAGTGCTAACCGACAATAGGAAATTACAGGAAGAGCTTTTCCATACTAAGGATGACCTTTGGGTTGCCTTGGAAGATCGTGACAAAGCTACTAAAGCATCTGAGGCTGCATAGGCAAAGATTAATGTCCTTGAGATGGGACTTAAAGAAAACACTGAGAACCTAATTTGGGTCAGAAAGGATGTGGAGATTCGAGCAATTGATGTATTCAAACAATCCCCCGCTTTTGACGTATTTCTTCACACCGATTTTACAGAAGGGGTTATTAAACGTCGAGATTTTTTGCAAAAACGGGGAGTCGATGAAGTTGCTACCACAGTTAATAGCTCACTTGGCCATACTCTTCATAGTGTAGAAAAGCAACTAGAGAAGCAGGTGGAAGAATGGAAAAGAGATAAGACTCACAAAGGTTTGGAGGTGTTGCAATGCATATTGACATCACTACTAACCCCCGCAAAACCTATGGCAATCCCTGCCCGGGTTCTCCTTGGCCTGACCCAATTGAGGACCTTGGGCCCGATCCTTCAGACGACAGTGGTGAAGATGAGAAAGAAGGTGAAGACGCTGAGAAAAAAGAGCACGATGGGGCCGAGGATATTGAGGATGTTGATGATGAAGATGAGGAAGAGGATAAAGAAGAAGATGGTTGATGATTGGCATTTTTTTTAACAAGTGTCGTATGTGAATTTTACCAGACGTACACGTCATTGACATAGAGGATAAAATTGTCAGGTGGACGTCCAAATAGGCATTCAGGAAACGTCCTACAAGGCATCATCAAAGAGAAGAGGCTCGAGTAGACAGGTATTAAAACAAGACCTGCAACAATTAAACATACTCGGGGCTAGCAGAATTCATTTTCTACTCAGGATCAGGAGACGTCACTCAAGACCAGCACACATCATATCCTACTCGGGATGAACATGACAACCGAGTAAGAAGCGTAGCAAGTAGTTCACAAGTTGAGTCACGCCAGGATCCTTATCAAAGGACTCTAAAGAAGAAAGAGAATGTTAAGCATAAAGGGTTCCTTATCCGAGAAAACCTCTATTTCCTCAAAAAGACTACGCTCTTATAAGGAAATAAGTCCTAATTGGACTACGTTACTGAAGTCCCATTCGATCTCAATACAAGTCTCTGAAACAAGAAAGAAGACAATTTACTTCGAACAAGAAACCGAATAATAATTAAATACAAAGATCTTTTATTACTTGTACAAAGAAGATTAGGGTTCTATAAACATATAAATAGACCCATAATCTCGTCCAAAAAAAGAAGATATAGACAATAAAGCATACACATAAATTATATCAAAATACAGAGAGAAAAAAAAGAGATCGAGAGCTTGTAACATTCCAAATTCATAGTGGATTTTGGCTAGGTTGATCATTCAACCACTAGTGGACGTTTCTCCTGTCATCGGAGTTTTACCATGTAAAAAACTCGTGTATTGTTTACTTTCTCATTCTCTCTCTCTCTTTGAAATCTCAGCTGAAATCCAATCCTTGTTGACTTTTCAGATACAATCCAGAAATCAACGTCAACAATTGGCGCTAGAAGGAGGGGCCTGAACCTTCGACTTAATTAACAGCCATGGCAGGGAGCAGAAGCAATTCCGGTAATGGCCAAAGATCTCCGGATAACTTCCATGTTGGCAGTACCTCGCGGGATTCTGCTAAAAACACAGAGAGCCAACCCACACTCCTGGCAGGAATCCAGCAAGTTCCTCTGACCAACAGAGACCTGACACTATGCTTCTGAGAGGCGCTGTAGCAATTGGTGGCAGACGCAACAAAGAAAGGAGTTGATTTACTGGCTACAGAAGCACAAACTCTTAACCTTCCCCTGGCAAGGCTTTATTCGGTTGTAGTAGAGCCAGAAATAAATACATCAGAAGCCGGAAGGAACTCAACCCCAGTCAATATGTCTAGACGTGAAACACCTGAAGAGGAACGACCACGCCAGAAGCAGAACCAGGATCAGACAGTACGTGCTAGACACCGTAAATATGACCGGTACAGAGATCGATCGTCATCAGAAGATAGTGATCGACACCATCGCAAGCGCTATCACGGAGTCATACGAGAAACCCGGTATCAAAGTGAAGAGCTAGAAAGAATGACAATCACTCAACGGTTCAACCGTCGAGGTAGCCCTGTGGGAGACAGAGATGTTATAATCCAGAGTCTAACTCAAGAAGTTGAGAACAATAGGCATCAAATGGATGCACTGGTCAGACGTTATGGGTATAATGATTTATCTGATGACGATTCTGACAGTCCATTCACCAAGGAAATCCTACGGACCTCATTCCTAGAAAGGTTCAGGATGCCACACGTGGAGCAATTTAAGAAAGATACAGATCCAAAAAAGTACATGAGACGCTATAAAAGTGTCATGGCTCAGTATGCCCACAGTGACCCTTTACTATGTCTCAACTTTCCACAAACTCTAGGAGATATGGCTTCAAAGTGGTTCGAGAGATAACCCCAGCAAGTATCAAAAATTTCAATGAACTGAGCAGGAGCTTTTCAAGGCAATTTCTAAGTAATATTCACAGGAAAAAGTCAGTAACTCACATTTCTCAAATAAAGCAAGGGAATGATGAGTCACTGAAGAAATACTTGGGAAGATTCGGTCAAGCAGTGTCAGAAATTGGCAGCGCAAACGATGAAGCAATAATTGCTGCATTCATCAACAACTTGCAGAATGGTCGGCTATCTTTTGATTTAAGGAGAGCCCAACTGACTAGATATGCAGACATGATGGATATATCGGGAGGATATGCACTGGCTAAGGAAGAAGAATTGGCCACCGGAGGATGCTATATGCATGGAGGAAAACCCAAACAGAAGGATGTCGAGTCTAAGGATCATAACCAGAAAGGAAAACAGAAGGGAAATGGAAAATAAAAAAGCAAGGATGGGGGTAATGGGCGTAATGCCGAATAGACCACCGAGAAGTACCGGGGTAGATACACCAATTACACCCCTCTTCGAAAAAAAACATGAGGAAATCCTGACCATTCTGGAAACAAAGAATATGGTACAAGAGCCACGCCGGCAATCTCAGTTTGCTCGGTGAGACATAACCAAATACTGTCGGTTCCATAAAGAAACTGGTCATGAGACCTCCAAGTGTTACCAGCTCAGAGATTACATAGAAACCCTCATTCGGGAAGGACATCTACAGGATGTGATTTTGAGAAGGGATGAAAAATCAGAAGCTAAGAAAGAGATCAAGACCGATCACGGCTCTGGTCAAAATCAAAGGGTCAGTCCAGAGGCCAATCAAGTAATACACACAATCTTTGGAGGACCATCCACTAGAAGAAGTAACCGAGAACGAACTTAGGAAATCAGAGAAGCAGTCGAAGTAAGAAATAACTTTGATGTAAACTCGGTCGAGCCAGACCCGAAGAGGGTAAAGGAATGATGGGACCCAATAACATTCACAGAAGCAGACTCATATGGCGTCGATGTACGGCCAAATGACGCATTGGTCATAAGTGCCCGGATTGGTCACCGAAAAGTCTGGAGAATCCTGATAGATAATGGAAGCTCAGCAGATATCCTTAATGTAGCCGTCTACGATCAACTAAGGTTAGACTAAAAGGACCTACAACCCTTCCATACCCCACTCAGAGGATTCAAAGGAGTTGAGGTCAGGTCACTCGGGACGGTAAAGCTACCTGTGAAGATTGGAGTAGCACCTTGCCAGAGAACTGTATTGTTCGACTTCGTGGTGGTAGACTTGGAGAATTGGCCATATAATGCACTATTGGGAAGACCATTCCTAAATAAAACTAAGGCCTTAACAACCATTTATGCCTTAATGATGAAATTCATGACCGAACATGGGATCGGGGTAGTCAAAGGATCTCAAGAGATGGCCTGAAGAGCTAACCTGTTAGTATACAAGGACAAGAATGAACAGGTTTGTACGATAACTCAGTCGAGTCAGAACGGAAAGCCCCTATCATTCAAATTCGATCCAAGAGAAGAGCCGAATGAATCCAAAACTGAACCGATTGAAGAAATCGCCCTAAAAGAAGATGAACCAGACAAAAAGGTCAAGATCGGGGCCAACCTAGAAGGAAGAGTCAAACAAAGCCTCATTGATCTACTTAAAGAATACAGGGATGCGTTCGCTTGGAGTCATGAAGACATGGTCGGGATAGATGCCCGAATAATATCCCACCATCTCACAGTAGACCCGAATGCAAAACCGGTGATATAAAAGAGAAGATCATTCAATCTTGAAAGAAGTCAGGCGATCAAACAGGAAGTAGAGAAGGTACTCTCTATAGGATCAATTAGAGAAGTCAATTACCCTCAATGGGTGGCTAATGTAATCCTCGTCCAAAAGAAGAATGGACAGTGGAGGATGTGCGTAGATTTCACGGATCTGAACAAGGCCTGCCCGAAAGATAGTTTTCCACTTCCGAGGATAGATCAATTGGTGGACGTTACATCAGACCATGAGTTACTCAGTTTCATGGATGCTTACTCGGGGTATAACCAGATCAGGATGAACAAAGCTGACGAAGAAAAAACAGCATTCACAACTGATCAGGGTTTGTACTGTTATACTGTGATGCCCTTTGGATTGAAAAATGCAGGAGCAACTTATCAAAGGTTGGTTAACAAAATCTTTTCACGGCAAATAGGAAGGAACATGGAAGTATACATTTATGACATGCTAACCAAGAGCATCACAGCAGACAAACATACTTCAGATCTACGGGAAACATTTGATGTCTTGAGAAGATACCAAATGAAGCTGAATCCGAACAAATGTTTATTCAGGGTTCCTTCAGAAAGATTCCTGGGTTTTCAAGTCCATCAAAGAGGAATCGAAGTCAACCCCGAGAAGATGCAGGCCCTGCAGAGAATGATTTCACCGAATACACTCAAAGAAATACAGCGCCTAACAGGATGTTTAGCTTCCTTAGGAAGATTCATCTCAAAAGCCACAGACAGATGTGCACTTTTTTTCAAAGTAATTAGAAAAGGGAAAGGAATTGAATGGAATGAAGAGTGCGAACATGCATTCTTAAAAATTAAAGAGTACTTAGGATAAGCTCCCATTCTTTCAAAACCTCAGATGGGGGAGACACTTCAACTGTAATTGTCAATTACAGAACTGGCAGCAAGCTCAATTCTAGTCAAAACAGAAGATGAAGTACAAAAGCCGGTGTACTACACCAGCAAGACACTTCTACTGGCCGAGACCAGATATTCACAGGCAGAAAAGATTGCCCTGGCACTAGTTTCAGCAGTAAGAAAGCTAAGGCCATACTTCCAGGCTCATACAATCCAGGTTCTCACCGATTGCCCATTGAAACAAATTTTACATAAGCCTGAGATTTCAGAGAGATAAACCAAATGAGCAATCGAGCTAAGTGAATTCGATATCCACTACATCCCTAGGATATCTCTCAAAGAGAAAGCAATGGCAGATTTCTAAAATTATGTTTGATTCTTTTAAAAATATGCTCGATTCTTTCTAAAATATACTCGATTTAACTAAACAAAAAAAAAGCTCGATCTTTTGAAAAATATGCTCAATTCTTTCAAAAATATGCTCGATTTTTTTCTAAAATATACTCAATTTAACTAAACATAATCTTTTTTAAAAAATACTCGATCTTTTGAAAAATATGCTCGATTCTTTCAAAAATATGCTCGAGTTAAGTAAACGTATTTAAAAAAAATACTCGATCTTTTGAAAAATATGCTTGATTCTTTCAAAAATATGTCCGATTTGACTACAAATCGAGCATATTTAACTAAGCTTAATTTTCAAGAAGAAAATCCTCGATCATTTGAAAAATATGCTCGATTCATTCAAAAATATGCTTGATTCTTTTTAAAATAAGCTCGATCATATTAAAAAAAGGCTCGATTTGGCTACAAATAGACTTGATTTAACTAAACCTAATTTTTTTATAACAACAAATCCTCGAAACCCTATAAAATAAGCTTGATTATACTACAAAAAAGCTCGGGTCTTGTTAAAAAAGTATCGGCTACCCAGATTTTCATCTTCCTCCAAAAATTCAAACCCTAACCTAAACTACAACCATTTCTTAGGTCCCTAAATCAACCATAATCTACAAGTTCAATCAATAAAAAACAGATCTAACATGCAATGCTTATGAACAACAAAATCGAAAACAAAATCAGAATGAACTTACCTTGATCGATTGCAAAACTTCTCGATGACTTCGTCGTTAATATCTTCGCCGTCGATACAGTTCTGGTCACTTGAAAGTCACTGATTTTTTTTTCTTTCCACATTTTCTCTCTCACGTTGAAAACGACAACTCACTTTCGGGGTAGTTGGTCTCGACACCTTAATTGGTACATTTTAAACATACATTATTAATGTGACGATATTTACACAAAATCCCTCCAAAATAGTGCTAATAATTTTTCGAGCCCTTTATTCGTGTTATCTTAAAACCTTGACATATATTCAATCATGTGTGTAAATCTATATAATTGTAAATTAAACTCAATAAAACTATATAATTGTAAATTAAACTCAACAAAAAGAATACATATATATATATATATATATATATATACAACCATTTCTTAGATCCCTAAATCAACCATAATCTACAAGTTCAATCAATAAAAACCAGATCTAACATGCAATGCTTATGAACAACAAAATCGAAAACAAAATCAAAATGAACTTACCTTGATCGATTGCAAAACTTCTCGATGGATATTCCACTGCTCTCCAGTCACTTCGCCGTTAATATATTCGCCGTCGATACAGTTCTGGTCACTTGAAAGTCACTGTTTTTTTTTCTTTCCACATTTTCTCTCTCACGTTGAAAACGACAACTCACTTTCGGGGTATTTTGGTCTCAACACCTTAATTGGTACATTTTAAACATACATTATTAATGTGACGATATTTACACAAAATCCCTCCAACATAGTGCTAATAATTTTTCTAGCCCTTTATTCGTGTTATCTTAAAACCTTGACATATATTCAATCATGTGTGTAAATTTATATAATTGTAAATTAAACTCAACAAAAAGAATATATATATAAGATGTGAAATTGAAAGCCAAATATCGTCACTAGCTCTATTTTGGTTGTATGAAGGAGGTTGGTCCGTAACACTCGTAGCGTCCCTCATTTATTTAGATAACATTAAAATTTAGTTGTAACTTGACAAAGAGTGACAACCATACATGCTATACAATACATGTGCCTGTCTCTGCTAACCGATGATCAATTTTTTTCGCTGATTCACTATCTAGCTGTATCCATAAAAATAAAAATAATAAAAAGTTGCCCTTTTAAGTCTCTCTCCCTCGTCCACCATCGTCTTCCATGGGTTGTGGAATTTCCAAGATCGACCCAGAGGAGGTTGGTAATGTTGCAGACACCAACTTCTTATCAAAACATGCCGCCGCCCCCACCCAGCTCGAAGATGCCGAGTCATTAGATTATGATTACAACTTTGACCGGAAAAGCATTTCTTCAGCGATGGGTGGCAATGTTGGTAAGGCAGCGTGTGGTGGTGGTGGTGGTGAGGACATGAGAGATAATCAGGGATGGATTGATGTGAGGGAGAGCAAGGGCGGCAATGGTCATGATTGTTATATTAATCATGATGATCATGTAAAAGTGAGATCAGACGGAGACTGTGGAGACGATAGCATTGTTGTGTGCCCTGGATCCCCCAGTTTCAGGGAATATTGTGTCTCCACCAATATGTCAAAGAATGGAAGGAACAGTAAGAGTCATGAAGGTATAACAAGTTTTTGATCTTCTTTGCTTTGCTTTGTGTAGTAATTGCTTCTCATTTTGCCCTAGTTTCTTATATTTACATTGGTTGTTTTATTTATAATGAAGTCATTTGAGAGTATTATATTTTGTTTTTGTTCAGGTAGAAGTGGTGCAAAAGTAGAGAACAAGTCACAAGGAGAAGAATCTCTACATAAGGTATTTATATATATATATACAACATATAGAATTATATAAACAGGATGATCAAAAAAGTCTCACCAATTTACATTAACTATTTCATCATTCCACCTATCCAAGAAAACACAACATATGTAAAAGTAAACCCATTTTGTGTTATCAATTTTGAAAACAAATAAACCATTCCTATAATATTATATATTCATAGAATTTACCCATAGTACAAAAGACTCTCATATTGAAAACGTCATATTAGTAATAATAATAATAATAATAAAATAAAGAATTATGTACTATAATTCTATAAATATGTTCTTGTGTCCAGTAGCCTTATTTGATTTAAAATTGTTATGTTTCTGTATTGTAAGGTACAGAGGGAGAAAACTAAAGTAACGAAGAAAAAGACTCACGAAAATAGAAGATCAGGAAGAGTAAGAAATCTATTTTCAAACGTGGCATGTTATAATCCCCATAGCCGGTCGTTGCTTCATCGTCACAATCCCAAGAAACCGCCGCTCGGATAAGCTGCATGATCCATCTTTGTGTAGCTAGAATCGAGGAAGTAAATATAGTTTCAGTAATATCTAAAATTTTAAAAATCTCAATAAAAATATAAAAAGTATCGTTAATATTTAAAGCTGTTTTTTATGTATCGGTACTCTCAATATTTACTTTCTTTACTAGAATAACACATTTGCCCAATTGTCTCCCCCCTCTCTCTTTTGTAAAAATGTTCTCATATTTCTTAAAGCAGGATTTTTTGTCCCTTTAAATCTTAGGTAGTATGCACGGTTAACATTTAATGTAGGGTAAGTTTGTTTTTCTAAATTAATAAACTGAAAAAATCTTAGTGTTTACTTCCATGCATGTGCTTTAGGTCATCTCCGACCAATACACTATACCCACTAAAACCACTAAAAACACTAAAAAATTCTCTTAAACCAACATATGGTTCACACCAAGTAAAATTGGTGGAGTTACGGTGCCCACCAAATTTGGTGGGCACTGTTGTTATACCAAATTTTTTTTTTCAGTTACATGTCATATCATTGTTTATATATTTTATATTTAATAAATTAACCTTCACATGTTTTATTATATTAATATATATTCCTAAAAAATATACCGTTGAAAATATCTCTTTGAGATCTTCAAAATGATACAAATATTGATATACAAATTTAATTTATTAAATTTAATTATTAATTAATACATTTAGGAATACATATTAATAAATGGGTTAATAGCACCACTTACCCCCTAAATTATATGCAAAATCGCATGTTCCCCTGAATTTTTTTTATGATATTAAACCCCCTGAACTTTCATTTATTGGTAAAAGCTGCCAAAAGTGAAACGGACATTAAGGGAAAATTACATTCGCACTCTCTGATTATATGAAGAATTGTATTAAAACTAGAAAAATATAATAATATCATACAAACGCCCTTTGAACTGATTGACTTCCAAAAAAATAAAAATAAAAATATTAATGATATTAACTAATTTTTAATAAATAAATAATAATAATGAGAATAATAATAATAATAATAATAATAATAATAATAATAATAATAATAATAATAATAATAGTAATAATAATACAAATTAAATGATTTTTTTTAAATGAACATTCTTATAGATCATGAATATTTTACAATCTCAGATTCATCAATCTTTACCATCCCATCTTCATTAATTAAATTTCCAATAACTAGAAACAAAACAAAAAATCAAGGATTTCCCTTTTCTTTGCTTCATTTTATCAGAACCAAGCACAACAAAATGAACATCAACTGCACGTTCTAAATGTACAGAAAAATCGATTCAAAATGCAGCGGAAACGTAAAATTAGGGGTTGGTGTATTTAAAAAAAATATCCCTTTAAAAGAAAGAACATTAACCCTAGATTAATTGACATAAATTAAAAGTATCATACATTTTTCTCGTGACGATTGAACTAGCGTCGAATTGAATACTCAAGATCTTCCAATCCAATCACGAACGTAAATAACCTAGGAGTGTGAGCTCCCTTTCTTTAAATTGTATATCTGGGGATGAAAACAAACAAAATATATTTCGTTTGTTAGTCACAATAATCCTCTAAGAAGAAAAACAAAGAACGTTATGTCACTTGTGAATTATCAATCAATTTGACTGAAACTTGCGTGCACCTTGATTCGATGTTGTACACAAAACCTTTTGATGTAAAGGCTACTAGTGCACTAACGAAAGTTCTTTATTCCTTTGCCTCTTTGCTGAATTTTCACACACCAAATCTATGAGTTGACCGAATTTTGTCTAAAGCAAAAATTAAATCCTTTTCTCTCAAAATTCTCTCTCTAGGCTGAAATCTTTCTCTAAGAATTTTTTTTTGGTCGAATTTTCTCTAGCAAAAAACTACATTGGCCGAATTCAACCCAGATATATATATATATATATATATATATATATATATATATATATATATATATATGTATGTATAGGTTTCTCAAATCCTCTCATAAGAAGGATTTACTTGGTAGGCAACAATACTATCTCTAGGTGGATTTATTTGGTGACAAAGAATATTTTTTTTTTAATATTTTTTTTCCACACCAAAACTCCTAATCCAACTCAAATAGTTTATTTATTCAATAACCAATTACTGAATATAATTAAATTGTGATTAACTTAAAACTTCCTAATTTGACCAATTGTCAACTAGAGTTTTAATAGAAATCAAATACTTCCTAATTTGACTAGATAAATAAGTTCCATTTATTTATTTACTTATCAAATATAGTATTTGATACTTATCATATTACCAACAATAATATGAATCTGGGAGACATTCTCCAACTAGAAAAAAGATTTTGACTTTTAATTAAATAATTAAATAATTAATTTTTATTTAATAAAATAATAAAATAAAAAACAATATATTAAGCTATTTTACAAACCCTAGCCGCTCAAGCCTACACATGGGCCAATATATTGTTTCTATTTTATTAAATCCATTGGACTTTAATAAAAAGTCTACATGTGAATTACACTCATTCTTATTAAAAAGAAATAAGTCCACATGCTTTAATATAATTCTAGATGGACCCATAAACTGGTCCGATAGAATATATCAAATGATCTATGTAAGTTCGTATGGATTAGGCATCTTGGCGGATTATCTAAATTTAAGCTCTAATAGACATAACCCAATCACAATCAACAAATGATTCACTTAGGTCCGATCTACTAATTTTAGTTCATTCCAGTAAAGAATTAAAATTGAACTCTTAAATAAATATAGAATAAGTTAACATTTCTTATTCATACCTTAAACAATCTTAATGGAGATAGTGTATCTTCGTGAAGAATATCAGTAATCGTCAAGAGCTCATAGACCACCTATAACTCTCCTAGCTCTTCAAGTTACCATATTTACTCATATGACTATATTTTGAACTTTGATATTTTGACTTATCCAGAGTCATATTTCAATAGACACTATTGAAAAATTAACGTTAAGATTTAATATCCAATACCTCAAAACATCCATATGATGATATTCTAATCTCATTTAATAAATGAAGCCACGATGTCCATATCTATAAATGAAGTTCTCTATCGATTAAAAAATAAATATCACCAATCTATCGAGGATAGACTATGCTATATAATCGTACCCATTGATAGCTCAAATGATAACACTTGCAACCATAAGTCCATCATTTTTCTCAGGATTGAGATAGACTCTCCAATTGTCTTCAAGTGAATTTTTTTATTCATTGACGGTTCTGAATAAAGTATCTGACTGTGATCCTATTCAATGCACCTAGTGCACTAGATTCCTTTGTCCAAAGACACCACATTTTGATGATTTTAGACTCATCATAACGCATTTGATCACACTCAAATGCTAGCAAAAGAATCTACAATTTAACAAGATAAAGACACTCAACCTTTATCTTAAGTTTTGAATATTGTTCAAGACTAACTAATGAATTATAGACCTCATACATATCCAGATGCACGAACAATTATTTTTTTTCTCATAATCTGTTGACCTTATGATTATTTACTTTTGACAATTATAATTGTTGGCGGTGATTTTTGGATGGATCACACGTCCAACAGAAAGTATATGAGATCACACAATTACAAATTATAAACTACTAAGGAATTAAAGAAAACACGAAGATTTTACGTGGCAAAACCCCAAGGTGGGGAAACATCCACGGTTTCCAGTGACGGCGAGAAGAAATTCATTATATTGTAATGATTACACACTCAATCTGTCGTGCTTTATATCTCTTTTTTCTATCTCTCAACCCTTTCATGGGTATTATTAGGGTCTATTTATACATGCGTACAAGTAAGTGGAATTGACGTGTTTGAGTTGTTTTATCCTTCTTTCTTGTTTCATGTTCTTCACGTATTGGACTTCTTGCCTAATTTGGACTCTGGCATCAATAAGGAAATTTGCTTCCTTGTCAAATTGTGCTTTGAGACACCTTATTGGAGTAAGACTCATTCTGTACGTATTTAATAATATCCACATGTCGATTTGCTGACCATCTACAAAACTCAACCAAACCTTACTCATCACGACCAATGATTCAGTCATCAACAGGGGCTTTATCCCGACCATCTTGATAGCCCTGACCGGGTGTTATGAAACCATCTTTGGTCAGCTTAGAAAGGTTGACTCTTGGTGACGCGACATCTATAATTCCTGTAACCTTGGGTAATTATGTTGACTCATCATTCTTTAGATTTTACCAATAACAACACCCCCTTAAACATACGAGGTCTGATAACTACGCAAGTATGATGCGTCCGGCTGCGTGTGTTTAATTCATTCTATCCTTTTTTGTCTTGTAGTCCATTAATATTCTTTAATGCACTACAATTATCAACCACACATATATTGGCTGATAAAATCATTGTGCATCCTTTTCGAAATTCAAACGACGCTTGTTTTTCAGTTCTGAAGCACCTACCCCCACTTTCGGTTGATGATGCATGTCTTACCTGGTGACGTCACTTGCTAGTATATATAGCTTTGAGGCGTTTTACTTCTCTTTTAACAACTCGTTATTCCACTTTTATCAGAAGACAAACCCTAACTCGTTTTTCCTTTGAACCCCTGCTCTTCCTAAATCTTTCATCATTTTAGACGTTTTTCAAGGTATGGATCCTGTTCTTCGCCATCGATATTTTGAGCTTCTTCTTCATGCCATTGAGGCTGATGATAATGAGAATATCGTTAGGCTTGAGTCCATTCTTTAGGGGCATATTCCTTCTTCTTATCAACCCACCACATTAAATGTGGATTACTCTATAGCTTGCCTAGAGTTTGCCCCCTTCTCTTCTGATCTCTCTAACTCCGATTCGGTTGATGTTTGTGTAGATATTTCAAAGCAAGACAGCTCCAGGCGGACCACCAGAGCCTCTCCTAAAGAGTCTGTGCGTGCGGCAATCGATTTGAAGATACTTTCGTAACTTCTTAAAATGAAAGACGTACCACGGGAGCGACAAGCTCGAATGCTAAGGTTCAGCGCTGATCATCCTTGTTCGTTCAATTCGGAGATAAACGTTATGGCTGAGGCTAATCTACCAAAATTCGAGGACCGATTCGATCTGACCAGTGCATAAAAAATGTACTGTAGCAGCAATCGGACTGTATGGAACCCTGGCCTTGGTACAGTCGCTATATACGGGGCTATGTTATCCTCAAGGGTTACTCTTCCCCTTTAACCTTTCATCGCTCGATTCCTGGCACATGTTGGTATTGCTCCTATCCAACTGACCCCTAATTCTTACCGGGTGCTGGTCAGTTTGAGGCATCTATGGAAAAAGCTTGATAGTGGAGGCATTTTTTACCTTCAATCCACACCTCAAAGCTTGTGGATTCCTCATGGGTATAAGAGGAAACTTGTACCTCTTTAGGATAAAGATCACAAGGGGTTTATTTGGGGGTTCCCTTTCTCAAACAAGTACTGGAAGAACAGTTGGTTCTTCATTGGAGGTGACTGGGGTGAAATAGTTATTACTGACCCCACCCAAGGGCTGATACGGAATAGAGTTCCAGGGCACTTTTGCAATCCCGAGTACTGGAACAAAACTTCCCCCTCTTTGACAAATAACCAGGCTGACATGGTAGTCAAGACGGCTGAGACTTCTTGGAAAGAGAGGGATCGCCATGTCCTTTATGTTGAGGCAAATTTGATCAAGACGGGGCATTTTCCAGTGATTTCTACCCGTCGTAGACGATGTGAGTCATCCTTGTTTTTTTTGTGTAAACCGTCATGCGTACTTTTCCCTATACTAACTGTTGATTATCGTGTGGCATTTTTTCCTTTTAGTATTTGACCTGGACATCATCGCAGGTGATCAGGTTGAGAAGGCCAAGCACGTCGATCAGGTCAGTAGAAAAGCTGCAGCCGATCAGGTTGCTTAGGGAATTGCTCCACTTGAACATGATCTGGTGGAGCATGTGTATGAATGTGACCGCCATTCTTCCAATATCCTCATGAATAGGTTGGTATGAGCCATCGTCATCCTCTGCGATCTTAAAGTGACCATCAAGGCCGTTCTAAAAATAAGGTCAGTCGGGTTAGGTCTAGTTCTGAAGCATCTGATCGTGGAAGACGTGATCTTGATAGGTCTGAAATTGAGCGTTGGGGAAGGGAAGATTCACGAAGGGAGAAGTCACATGAAGTAAATGTGACAGTCAAAGCTTCGAGCCATAAGGTTGCTAAGACCGCTAAAGAGTCATCCACTCCCGATGCCCTTCGCATGAAAGCGGGTCTTGCATCTGGGGTTGATCCGATATTACCTACCCCAATGATCGATCCAATCATCATGGAGGAGGAGGAAGACCAGAAGACGGTTTTCGATTCTAGCTGTGCCACCCCTTTGATGCTGTAACGATGCTTCTATGCAGTTTACTGTAAGGTGTCAAATCGTTTTCACTGATTTTGAATATGATGGTGGTGTTCCCGACGAGGGAAAAAATATAGCTAATGAAAGCTTCCTTGATCTGTTTGAGGAGCAGACCCTCCATTCTGTTTTGGAACCAATGGACATAGTAGCTACCCAGTTTGAGAGGGATATCAGGATAAGTGAGCCTATTGATGCCCCTTCCATTATGCCTGTTGGGTCTTTTCATCCCGAGGGTGTTATCGAAGGTCAAATTTCTGAGGGTGAAGGCCCCGAGGTTGCTACACCTGATAATCTTCCTAGGGAAGTCATTGGGATCTCGAAGACTCCAACCCCTGCTGATCGTACTATTCCCTCATCTCTTCGGGATCAATCTGCTCCTGCTGTTTCTACTGCTGAGCTTTCTCACTTCCCATCATCCAACAATTCTCAGACTGACTTCCTTTCCATGGTTCGCTCAATGTCATCTGGGTCAGATATATTGGTGAAAGGTATTGGAATGATGTCCAAGATGCTGCATATTTTGAGCGGATCCACATGATATTTAATAATTGTGTTTTTGTAAGTCTCTCCACCATTTTTGTTATTTTTCTTCTGATCCTTCTGTCTATCTAACTTGCATTTCGTTGATCTTTTACAGGCGGTGGAAGCATTAACTCTGGCAATTTCTGAGAAAAATAAATAGGATGTTGAAATTTCTCAATTGAAGTTAGCTCTCGCAAAGAAAGATGAGGCTTTAAAGTCCTCTAATGCCAGTGCTTTCAAAGCTAGCCAATATGCAGAGAAACTGAAGGCGCATATAACAACCGAGATGGCTCTGAGAAAAACACTCATGAATGTTCAGAATAGAGCCGCTGCATCTGATGAAGCTCTTAAGGAACTCACTACAATGAATGTTGGGCTGGAGAAGAGAGTTGTTAAGGCTGAGCTACGAAGCGATAAACTCGAATCAAAGGCCATTTTGGCTGAAACATCGGTGAAAAAGGCTCGAGAAGAGACTCAGGTTGCCTGGGATTCCCTTGCCATGGCCCAACAGAAGAAGTTGGAGGTGCAGAAGGCGTTTGAGAAGGCTAGAGTTCATTACGAGCATCTAGCCAAAGACTTAGAGCAACAACAAGTCAGTATGGAAGTTCTTTCACACGAAGCCAGGTTAGACCTCGAATTTCAAAATGTAGACAAGTACAAGAGGTCTTCTATTTTCGATGCTACGCTGCTGAGGGAGTTTGTGAAAGGTCTGGCAACTGCTATGACGTTCTTTGGTGCAAATGAGAGGTCTTCAAAAGAGGCCCACTTGAAATGGGACCGGACAATATCTAAGCATCAGAGAGAGTCCCTGGAAGGGATCAAGAATCAACGGATTAGGTGGAAGGCCTATTGCAGATCTATCGGAAAGTATCCCCTCCTCATGTATCTCGAGCTCCATTCGAAGGTATCCCTTGTGTCTTTTCATGTTGGTCAGGATAGTGACGCTTTGACCAAAAGGGTTGACGTCGGTCCTTCACCCGATGTAGATTATTCACTCTTTGTATCTGTTGATCCTGATATCGACATTTCCTGGCAAGATTTTAGAGATTTCAATAAGGATGATGATGTCCTTCCTTTCGGTCCCAGGGGTTGCTCCGTTGCTGGGAACAACTGATGCATCTATGCTTTTGTGGCTATTTTTTATATGTATTTATATTTGCAAGACTTCATAGATTATGACAGGTAATGTATATTTTTCCTTATTTGCACGTCATTGTGATGTTTACCGCTTTTTGTGTGTGGCTCCTTATGCTTGCATTATTTCATATTGTATTTCAACTCGAACTATGCATGCTAACCCATGTCAGATTGATGATTATGAGTTAGGCTAAGCAGAACCACTTGTATGTCGGTCATTTGGGATTGATAACTTACTCTTACGAGCCTGCGTCATCATGTAATGACCGATTTATTTGCCTCATTTTTGGTGGTCAACCACCCTTTGAAGAACTGAACCGTGCTCTGCAACGATTTCAGGTTTTCCTTGGGTAGATCTATTGCATTTTACAGCTTGGGTTCGGGGTTTCTCCCGATCATTTACTGTATATCTTTCTGTTGAGCAGTGTTCATTTGCAAACCAATTATATAGTTTATATTTATAAACTTTCATCTTTTATCTGTCAACTAGGTCGTTAGGACATCTCCCGACAGTCTGTTGATCAAGATTCGTTACAGTAAGACGTAACTTGCCCACCATCTTTATAAGCATCTATGGCTGTGTCTGCCTTATCTAATAGGTAGGATTCTCACCTTATCCAATTTTTGGTGCATCCTATCGGTTAATATATCCGAATGCGCCTTAACAGTGCTTCATATGCACCTAGTTAGTTTCCGTGAGTGTGTATTGTCTTGACGACCAATGCTTTCGTCCCTCTCATTGGGCCCCTCGGGATCTCTATCGGTATTAACCGATTATCTGAGGTATCCTGTAAGTGCTATTATGAGTGAATGCTTGGTTTCGAACACTGTTCTTGATATTTATAATCAATTCCCTTGGAGATTTTTATTGATTTCTCAAAAGATAAAAGATAATTAGCAAATAATAATTTAAAGCTTACACTATGGAAATAAATAATAAAAACAAACATAAGGATCTTCTCACGGGTAGAAGATCTTTAAATATTGTGCATTGCATGGCCTAGGAACCTCGGTTCCTTCTAGTCGAGGAAGTCGATATGCTCCATGTCCTACTATCCAGACCACTTGGTATGGTCCTTCCCATTTGTCAGCTAACGAGCCTGCGGACTTATCCTTTGTACTGAGCGTCACCCTCATCAGAACTAGGTGTCCGAGATGGAATCTTCTTATCTTGGCATGCGAATTATAATACCTTGCTACTCTATGTTGGTAGGCGTCATTTCTCACCCTGGACATATCTATTCTCTCTTCTAACTCGTCCAAGTCTTGTTTTAACATCTCCATATTTTCTTCTAGATCGAAGAGTTGTACCCTAGGGAACATGTGAATTATCTCAACTGGAATCACCGCTTCCATCCTGAATGCCAACGAGTAGAGTGTTTCCCCTGTTGAAGTCCTTTCTATAGTCCGATAGACCCATAAGACTTCGTGTAATTTATCTGCCCAATTTTCTTTCCTTCCCTCTAGCTTCGCCTTCAGAGTATGCTTGATTATTTTGTTCACCGCCTCTGTTTGACCATTAATCTGAAAGTGAGCTAGTGTGGCGTAATAGTTCTTTATCCCAAAGTCTTGACATATATTTCTGAAGTTGTCACTATCGAATCGAGTTTCATTGTCTGTGATTATAGTTTTCGGGATTCCAAACAGATAAATGATATTTTTCTTTAAAAAATTGGTCGTGTTAGCCTCTGTGATATGTACTAGTGATTCCGCTTCAATCCATTTTATGAAGTAGTCGACGACCACTATAGCATGGTTTGCCCATCCTTTAGTCGCAAGTGGCATCAGACTAATCAGATCTATTTCCCACATGGTGAACGACCATGGCGATGTCAAATTTTTCAACTGTTCGGGTGGTCTTCGGATGTCATTAGCTACTTTCTGACAGCCACCGTACTGATTTGCAACACCTTGTGCATCCCCAAACAGAGTCGGTTAATAAAAACCTTGCTTGAGAGACTTTTACCACCAGAGTGATTCCCACAGAATCCCCTGTCGGTACTTTCTAATATTTGCTTACCTCTTATCGGGTCCACGCATTTCTAAAGGTCTTTGGAGAACCTTTTTCTGAAAAGCTCTCTTTCTACCATCGAATATCTTATGGCTCTATATCTGATATGCTTCATCTCAGCTATCTCCATCGGGAGCACCCCATTCTCTAAATATTCTCTGATCGGGGTTATCCAGGTAGTTTGTTCCTCTTCGAGTACATCTACCCTCGATGCTTTGGCTTGATTTTCATTCTTGATACTCGGCTTTTGCAGGTAGACGGTCGGGATCATTTTTAACCATACACTGGTGGCTGATGCAAATTTTGACAGCATGTCCGCTTTCTCATTTTCCTCCCCCGGGATCTAGGTGATTCTGTATACTTAGAACCTTTCGAGGAGTGTCTTGGTTATGTTTAAATACGTAGCCATATTGTTGTCCTTGGCTTGGTATTCATTCAAAACTTGATTGAATACCATATGTGAATCACTGAATATTTCCAGTTCATCTGCTCCCAGTGTCGTGCACACCCTAAGCCTGCCAGAAGCGCCTCATACTCTGCCATATTGTTAGTGGCCTTGAAGTCAAATCGTAAGACACATTCCACCTGGTCACCTTCTGGTGTGGATATAACTATACCTGCCCTGCTGCTATACGTGTTTGATGATCCATCCACATGTAGTTTCCAGGCAAACAAGTCCTCTTCTCTTAACATTTTGATCACCTCTCTATTTGTCTCTGCAAACTCCGTGACTAGATCTGCTACCACTTGTCCCTTGATCACAACTATTGGCAAGTAAACTATGTCAAACTCACTTAGTTCCACTGCCCATTTAGTCAGCCTTCCCGACACCTCGGGTTTTGATAAAATCTGTTTCAATGAACAGTATGTGTATACTTTAATTTTGTGAGCTTGAAAGTACGGTCTTAATTTTCTCGTTGCTGCTACTAAGGCCAAAGCCATTTGCTCAGCTGGAGAGTATCTTGTTTCCACGGGTAACGGAGTCTTACTGGTGTAGTATACAGGTTTATGCGTTCCTTCTTCCAATCTTAGCAATACTGACCCTGTTGTTACGTTTGTAACAGACAGGTAAAGATAGAGTACTTTCCTTTCAAGTGGTTAGATAGTATCGGAGCTTTCCCCAAATATTCTTTGATTTTTCTAAATGATTGTTCGCACTCATCGTTCCACTCTACCCCTTTGCCTCGCTTAATTGCTTTGAAGAATGGTAGGCATTTGTCAGTGGATTTACTTATGAACCTGCTCAGGGATGCTAGGCTACCCGTCAACCTTTGGATTTCCTTCAATGTCTTGGGAGACCTCATTTCTTCCAGAGCTCTTATTTTCTCCGGATTTACTTCAACCCCTCTTTGGTGAACTTGAAATCCTAGGAACCTGCCTGATGGTACTCCGAATACACATTTCTTTGAATTTAGCTTCATCTCATACGTTCGTAGTACCTCAAATGTTTCCTTTAGATCGGCTGGATGGTCTCCGGACGTTACACTTTTGGTTAGCATATCATCCACGTATACCTCCATACTCCTACCAATCTGTCGAGCGAACAATTTATTCACAAGCCTTTGGTAAGTTGCCCCAGCATTCTTTAATCCAAACGTCATGACCTTACAATGCCTGGTCAATTGTAAATGAAGTTTTTTCCTCATCTGGTTCGAACATTCTGATATGGTTGTAACTTGAATAGGCATCCATGAAACTTAACAATTCATGTCTGGCCGTTACATCTACCAACTGGTCGATCCGAGATAAAGGGAAGCTATCTTTCGGACATGCTTTAATCAGGTCGGTGAAATCCACACACATTCTCCACTGGCCATTTTTCTTTTTCACCAGGACTACGTTGGTGACCCAGTCGAGATATTTCACTTCCCGAATAAATCCTACGGCTAATAGTTTGTCCACCTCTTCCTTGATCGCCTTACTTCTTTCAGGGTTGAAGTGTCTTCTCTTCTGGATAACCGGTTTCTGATCGGGATTTACTAATAAGTAATGTGAAATCATCCTTAGATCGATCCCTGGCATGTCCACGTGCTCCCAAGCAAACATGTCCTTGTATTCTTTTAGTAGTTCGACCATCTTGCCTTCGTCGAGCTTCATCAGTTGGGACTCCAGCCTAATAGTCTTCTTCGGATCATCGTTGTTAATGGCAACTTCCATAGTTGGTTCCTCCGGGCTTTTGTCACTCTTTGGCGCTGTCACTCTTTGGCGCTGTCACTCTTTGGCGCTGCCTCTCTCATGCCTAGGCCGAACCTGGTCAGGGTTTCGGCCTTTGCCTCCGTTGGATCTACTTTTAGGTCTTTACCTTTTTCAACAGCCTCCATCTGCATTACCCCTGACTCTGCCTTTTCCCTGTATACAGCGAGACTCACTTTTCTAGCCCATTCCTGTGAGCTTTTTATGATCCCTATCCCAGCTTCGGTCAAAAAATTTACCATAAACGTGTAGGTTGCAGTCACTGCATTTACTTTGTTTAGGAAGGGCCAGCCTAGCAGAACGTTATAGGGCCAATTTTCAACATTTACGACCACGAAGTCCAGCAATACTGTTTTCGTACAGGGGAAACTTCCAACTTCTATTGGTAGTTTAACAGTTTTCAACGCCCTGACTTCGGTTCCTCTAAAACACCTAAATGGGACCTTCAGTGGCTAGAGATCATTCCTCTGTAGCCCGAGCTGGTCAAACGCCTCTACGTTCAAAATGTCTGTCGAGCTGCCATTGTCAATCAGGATTCGTCTTACTTGTTTGTGCCCAATGCGAGCTGACACAACAATCGCGTAGTTTGGTCTGACCTTTGACTCATGTGTGTCTGCTTCAGTGAAAAGTTATTGGCCCTCATCCTTGCTTTACATTTTTCTGATCGGGATCTAGATGATTCACCTCCATACTTCTTGGGTTGTTCATGGCTTTCCTAACTTCAGACATCCTTTCTTGGCTACTGCTTCCGGTATTGGGGCCACCAAAAATGGTATTGATTGCCCCGTTATCCGAGTCTTTCTTCTGGCTTCTATAACCCATATCCCGATCCCCTGCGTGGGTATCCTTTTATCAATCCTCCTCTCATCTGAGGATGACGTCAGTGAGATGACCTTCCCGGATTAGCTTATCAATGTAATCCCTGAGTTGGTAACATTTGGAGGTTTCGTGGTTATTTTCTTGGTGGAATCAGTAGTACTTTATAGTATATTTTCTGGCAAAATTTGATTGTCTCGGGGATTTTTTATATAAGTTTGTGTCTTCTATTATATTTAGGATTTTCTCCTGCTTTTTGGCTAACGGGGTATAGTTGGTGTACGGAAGCCTCGGATTCTTCCTTGCTTTATCATCATCTTTTCGTCCGTCTTTTCCTTTTCCTCCGTTGACCTTCGAGTCGTTCTTACCATTGTTTTTCAAACCACCTTCTTGGCTCTTTTGACTACTGGCAGGATGACCCCCATGTATGAACTTTCCCCCATGGGCAATTTGTTATTCTTTTACCATGGCGTATCCCCCGATATAATCAACCATGCTCGCATATTTGGTCGGTCCCCGTTGCCTTAGGTTTAAGGTTAGGTGACTGTGTTGCAAGCTGTTTATGAATACAGATACCACTGCATCATCGTTGGGATCCTGAATTTTCTATACCTCATGCAAAAACCTGGTTAAATAGTCTTTTAGCTTTTCATCTTTTCTTTGCCTCAAGGTAGAAAGAGTTGACACCAATTTCCCATAAATAGTCTGGTTAATGCTCATGTCAATCCTTCAAAACTCCTGATGGATCCTGAAGTTAATCCTCCGAACCACCTTGATCCTTGATCTCCCAACGTCTTAGGAAACATACGACACATGAGAGCATCATCATAATCGTACTGAGCCATGACGCTTTGGTATATCCTGATATGTTCTAATGGATCGGTATTGGCTTTGAACTGCTCCACATGCGGCATCCAGAATTTCATCAAAAAACGAGCCTACGTATGGTATCAACAAACAGACTCCCAAAATTCCTAACCAGGGGTTTTCTTGACTTTGCTTTTTCTCCAAGGCTTCTATCCTTCTAAGAAGAACTTCGCGCTCTTCTTCGGGTTCGCCATACCAATCTAACATTTGGTGGATTATGAGCCCATACGGGTCCCTTCGCCTTCGGGGGGTGTGTTCGTCTTCACTTAAATCCGATCGAGGCTTCTTTCCTCATCCATCATACCTATCTTCTTACCCATAGTATTTTCCTACATCGTCAAACCTCACGGTATCCTCACGTGAGCTAGACCCCTCACGTTCCTCCGCTCTTCTATCCTGATGTGTGTTGTTTCTTCTACGTGAACATTCTCTTTTGTACCGTTTCTCAGCTCTATCTCTTTCAGATTTTTGGGGTGGGCCTAAAGCGGTTGTCACGATCTCAGAGCGCACCTTGGGTCCTTAAGCTACCATGGGTGTAGAGAGCTGGTATGGTGAACTTAGATTTGTAGTTGTAGTTATGCTAATGCCCTGTCTAGCAGTTTCATCAATGACTCTCCGCAGGGATTCTTGAACTTGCCTAAACGCATCTGGAGATATTTCTGCTGTCAAGCTCGTGGTTATGATGGCGTCCTGTCTGCTTGATGGTGGAGTCCTTGAGGGTGGATCTGTTCCCGGTGCATTGGCATCCACGACATTAGCCTATCGTGAAACGTCAACATCGTGAGGGGATGAATCTCTGTCAGTGCTGGAGACCATAATTTCGCCTTGTATGGCTAAACCTCTGGCTAATTATAACGTCGAATGTTTAACCCCTCCTTCTAGCGCAGTTGTTGACGTTGAATTTTGGATAGATCACACGTCGAACATAAAGTATATGAGATCACACAATTGCAAATTATAAACTACTAAGGAATTAAAGAAAACACGAAGATTTTACGTAGTAAAACCCAAGGTGGGGAAACATCCACGATTGCTAGTGACGACGAGAAGCAATTCATTATATTGTAATGATTACACATTCAATCTCTCGTGCTTTTTTTTTCTATCTCTCAACCCTTTCATGGGTATTATTAGGGTGTATTTATACATGCATAGAACTCTAATTCGTGATATACAAGTAAGTGGAATTGACGTGTTTGAGTTGTTTATCCTTCTTTCCTATTTCATGTTCTTCACGTATTGAACTTCTTGCCTAATTTGGACTCTGGTATCAATAAGAAAATCCGCTTCCTTGTCAAAGTGTGCTTCGAGACACCTTATTGGAGTAAGACTCATTATGTACGTATTTAATAATATCCACGTGTTGATCTGCTGACCATCTATAAAAACCAAACCAAACCTTACTCATCCCGACCAATGATTCAGTCCCCACCAGGGGCTTTATCCTGACCATTTTAATAACCCCGACCGGTGTTATGAAACCATCTTTGGTCAGCTTATGATGGTTGACTCTTGGTGATGCGGCATCTATAATTCCTGTATCCTTGGGTAATTATGCTAACTCATCATTCTTTAGATTTTACCAATAACAATAATATTTAAACTATAAATGATATAAGATTTGTTAAAACTAGAAATCACTTTACTAATATGAAACAATTGTCAAAAACATAATTACACTCTTGCTATTGAGTATAATCCTAATAATCTCCCACCTGCTCAATAGCAAGTGTGTCATATCTCTCACCCCCATATTCTCTAGATGCCTATCAAAACTCTTATGTGGTAGAGCTTTCGTAAAGGGATACGCTAGATTTTCTGCTGAAGCGATCTTGGTTATCGTCACGTCTCCTCTATCATAATTTTCCTTAAAAGGTGATACTTTTTTTCAATGTGTTTTCCCTCTTTTATGACTTGTTGTTTCTCTCGAATTAGCCAATGCTCTACTATTGTCACAATAGATAATGATCAGCTTATTCGCATTAGGAACCACTTCCAAGTCAATCAAGAATTTACAGAGCCAGACAACCTCTTTAACAGCTTTACATGCGGCAACATACTCAGCTTCCATGGTGGAATCAACAATACAAGATTGTTTGATACTCCTCCATATGACTGCCCCTCCTCCAAGTGTAAACACATATCCTAATGTTAATATTCTAGAGTCAGAATCCGATTAGAAATTGGAATCTGTATACCCAACGGGAATTAATCCCCTCCGATGTATACAAGCATATAATCTCCCGTTCTCTTGAGATACTTCAAAATATACTTGATTGTCGTCCAGTAATCAAGACCAGGTTTCGATTGAAACCTGCTAACTATACCAACAACAAAACAAATATCTGGTCTAGTGTAGAGCATTGCATACATGAGACTCCTAACCGCCGAGGCATATGGAACCCTACTCATGAATTGTTTTTCATGCTCATTCTGTAACACCCAATGTCTTTCAGGCCCATTTTTTTTTAAAAAAAGGGATAAGCGTGAAGCAGAAAAGGCATCAGGTGAGTAAGCCAAGTGAAATGCATGGCTGGCAGGCAGCTGTGAGCTTGGTTAATTAGCTCACAACTTTAGTTGTGTCCTTCCATAAGTATATATATACGAGGATAAACGTTGTGAGAGCTAGAAAGCAGTAGAATCCAGCGGAAGAAAGGAAAGAGAAGAAAAGAGAGAAGTCAGTGAAGCTCTCTCGTGATTATAGATTTCAGTTGATTTTTCTTTGATATCCAGTTTTTAATTGGATCTTGTGATTGTTAGGGAAAGAAGACGAAGGGAACCTAGCATACTCAGTCTGAAATAAGCTTGACGTCTAAGTTGTGAGTGAATTAAGTTTCAGTTTTGTTTTTAACTCAAGTTTACAGTTTTATGCTTTAATTGCTGCAAATCATTTTAAGCTTTTTATTACTTTTTATGATTGATGGTGAGTATACAGAGAACCGAATATATATATATATATATATATATTATGCTTATATTAGCATTCAGAATCAATATATTATTTTTATGAATTATCAAGAAGAGATTATGATTTCTATAAAAGCACCATGTATGCACCTTCCCCAGTTATGATTATGGTTGGCTTTTGAGGCCGTTCTACATATGTGTATGTCATGAGTCGCTCTGCAAGTGCATGACCAGAGAAAGAGTAATTGAGTCGCTCTGCACTTGTATGACCAGAGAGTCGCTCTGCCCGAGTATTGACCAGATAAAGAGTAATTGAGTCGCTCTGCACCGGTATGACCAGAAGTTATTCATGACTCGGCGTTTGCCCGAAGTATTTCGGCTTACGTATTGAGGATATCCCCGATACGAATTTGGTGCAGATTAAGATTTTATAAAGTATTTATTCTTGTTCAGCAAAGAGAAGCATTCAGTTTATTCAGCACGAAAGTAGATATATTATCTTATACCATGTATTACTAAATGCTTATTGTAAAGTGGTTTTAGACAAGTGTTTTTAAAAGTTTTCATTCACTCACTGGGCGTTAGCGCTTTTCCTTTCACTCTTAAATATTTATCCAGGTAGCTGCTCGGTTGTGCGGACTCAGAAGTTTTGAGGTGGGCCACTCGATGAGATCATGAAGCATAAAAGTCATGCATTTTAAATTTTCATGTACATATGTAGAAATATGAGGTAGGCATGATCGGGACGGTAGGCATGGTCGGGATGGTAGGCATGGTCAGGACTGTAAAGTGGTCGGGAGGGTAGGCATGGTCAGAACGTGGTCGGAATTCTACTCGGTCTGATCGGCCTACTCGGCCCACATGGCATATTCGGTCTACTCGGCCTACTCGGATTTCTTACTCGGCCTGTTCAGTTTCCCACTCGGGATGGACTGGTTACTTAGTTTTTATAGTGGTCGGTTTTTGTTCCGATTGGTCAATTTTGACCCTTTTTGTAAAGAACGAAAATATATGAAAAGAAATTGCAATTATGTACATTTTGCACTCTCCTTACATTTTATTTGTTTAATAGCAAGTATTTCCTATGGAAATTTCAGCAGAAAGTCTTTTTATCATGCTAGTAAATGTAGAGACCATAGGGTTTCCCTCGTACTCAAGTGAGGAGTCGGGGCAGCCCACAGGGCCTCCCTCGTACTCAAGAAAGAGGAGTCGGGGTGGGTCCTGTCACATTCTTAGAAACTTGTTCCTTAGAAAATTTGATTCCATGTCTAAAAGGTAACATACCTTTCTTGGAATCTTGCATGAAAAACCTAGACAAGATTTTATCTATGTATAAAGCTTGAGATAATGTAATCGTTATATTCTTTATATCTCTTAAAACTTGGATACCAAGAATATAATTTGTTTCTCCTAAGTCCTTCATATCAAATTGTTTTGCTACCCCTTCTTTTACTGATGTCAATACACCTACATCATTTCCAATGAGTAGTATATCATCAACGCAAAGAACTAGGAATACCAACTTGTTGCCTTTGATCCTTTTGTTTACACATGGTTCTTCAAGGTTTTGAATAAATCCAAAACTTTTCACAGCTTGATCGAACCTTATGTTCCAGGATCTGGATGCTTGTCTCAATCCATATATGGATCTTTGCAACGTGCATACCTTTTCCTCTTGGCTCTTTTCAATAAATCCTTTTGGTTGTATCATATAGATGCTTTCGTCAAGACTTCCATTAAGGAAAGCTCTATTGACATCCATTTGCTAAATCTCTAGGTCTAGAGATGTCGTAATAGATAAGAGTATCCTAATGGATTTAAGCATGGTCATAGGAGAGAAGGTTTCCTCATAATCGATACCTTAATTGTGTGTAACCTTTAACTACCAATCTAGCTTTAAAGGTTTACCTTTCCATCCATTCCTCTCTTCCTCTTGTATACCCACTAGCACCCGATGAGTTTTATCCCTTTAGACAAGTCTACAAGAGACTAGACTTTGTTTTTGAACATATATTCAATTTTGGATTGCATTTCCTTTTTTCAGTGACAACAATTAACATCTTCCATGGCTTCCTTATACGTGTAGGGATCATTGTCGTTTAGGAGATTCTTTACTGATTCTCCTAGACCGATGTATCTCTCGGGTTGTCTACTATCCCTCTCACTACGACGAGGAATGGTAGATTGTTGATCTTATATTGGTGCGGAACTTACAATTGGGCTAAGTTGTGAAACCTCTTATGAATTGTATCTCTTGAAAGCTCATTCAGGACAATTCTACTTTTAGGCATAAATATATTCATATAGTTTTCTTCTAGAAATTTATCATTTGTTGAAATAAATACTTTAAGATCTAAAGGACTATAAAAATAATATCCTTTTGTTCCTTTTTTTTCGAATCACTTATTATTTCGTTGAAGTCACCTATACACACCCAAGGAAAATTTGACATACGAGATAGCCTCTGGAGAAGAGTCCAAGAATGAATCTATTGCGTCAGCTCCGAGTGACCATAAAAACCCATAAACCTCCATCATTGATTCCTATTCTGCTTAGTTCTAACATTAATTTGAGGTTGTGGGTAGGAGATAAGATCTACCTCCACCTTGTTGGTCCAGAACAAACATGATATGAACCTCACCAAGAGCAGTGAGACCCGTAACCAATATATGGTGACGAAGGATCGTTTTCTAACCAAGTTTATAAACAAGAACGTTATCGGACCGCGACCCGTTACCTATAAGGAGGTAAGAACCAACGGTATCAAGAAGTTGAAGACGCCACACTCAAGAACAAGAAGAAGATGTGAGTGATAAGTCAAGTTTTCCGAACCAAAAAAAGAGATGAACTCTCACAATTTTTATTCAATTCAAGTCTATTCTCAAATTACATCAATTGGTCCCTTTTATACTAAAAATATCTAATACCTAAAAGGGAATAAATATTAGGAAATTAATACCTTACAATCATGAAAATAAATGCAAACAAATTTCAGAAGTAAATAAATACTAAACTAGCAACTATTGACTTGCTTCCTAATTGGAAAGCTAAATCTGGAAACAAATCAACCCCTTAATTTGGGAAACAAATCGACTATTATTCTTTGGAAATTAAAAGAAAATAAATCAGCCAAAGTTGACTAGCTTGTGCCACACGCCCAAGTCTTCCTTATTCAGCCCAATCAATTGCCTTGATGACCTTAATTACGGCTTGGTCTTCATGTGAGCCGAATTTGGACTTTAACAACTCAGAATCAGCCCATCAATAAATGCTTCTTTGATCATATTGCTTTCATGTAATTGGCCCAACTGGAATATGCAATGGATCCTTTGGTGATGCTTCTTGATTCTCATCAAAACATAAGCCTCCCGAATTATTAACACTGTTAACAACTAACTTGCCGTAAAATCCCAATTTGGTTCGCCACTTCTCTATCTTCAGGTGTTGACATTTTGTTTCCAAAATAAACATCATGTCTAGGTTTGTTTCTTGCTTGTGGTATAACAGGTATTTGAACGCCATCGAGCTCCTCAGCCATCCAACGTTCCAAGTGATGATTTTCATATTTAACGTAAGACCGGTAGAGACCGATTGGCCAATATAAGCTCATTTAAGTCATTCCCTATATCAGTCGTAACCCCATTAGAAGTGACCAGAACCGATACCCTCTGATCTTGAAAAACAGTAGAACCTTAAGCTAATTCAATTATCTCATCCCTTACACTCATAACCTCTATTCCAGAGCTGACCCGAGATTCAATAGCTTTCTCACCCTCGTAATTATCTTCCTTTAAAATCTTCCACGTACGGCTCTCATCCCTCTCTATTGGTACACCGCCACATTTTTACCATACTTTGATATTGAATCTCTAGTCTCTCCGCAAACCTCAAATTGAGTTGCTCTAGTTTTCCACTTTCACACTCCTACCCCAAATGCTTTTTAGCACTCCTTCCCGGCCTAGATAAGCTCAATTTAGTTATATCATAAGCAAAAATTCCTTTAGTGTTTAGAAAGCTAGTGTCATAGACCCCTTTAATACCCTGAGAAAAGCTAAGACCGACATTTTTCAGGTTGACCCTTTCTTTAATAGAGCCTTCATCTATTATCCTTCCTAGGCCCACAAACTTTATCTTGTTTTAATACGGCTAAAGTTCTAGCGGGCTCTATCTTGGCTTAAGATCGAACTTAAAGGGCCAAGCCTAGTACTTAGTTCTTCTTTTTTGGACCCAAATTCAATACTTGCTACTTGGGGAAAATGAAACGACTCCTCATCCTTTTATAACCCACAACGACATTATCATTATTAACTGTCATTGAGAAGCCTTCTTCAGCATTTTTGTTGTCTGTTAAAGACCCCTTTTCTATATTCATTGGCTTGTATGTCTCGATCACTACAACGTCATCATTTACCATCTTTTTGTTGGGATTATGCTCAATAGCAAGAGTATAATAATGTATTTGACAATCTTTTCATGTTAATAAAGTGATTTCTAATTTAACAAATCTTATAGTATTTATAGTTTAATTATTATAATTGTCAAAAGTAAATAATCATAAGGTCAAAAGACTATGAGAAAAGAAGAATTGTTCATACATCTAGATATGCATGAGGTAGACACAATTCTTTAGTTAGTCTTGAATGATATTCACAACTTAAGATAAAGGTTTTTTTGTCTTTATCTTGTCAAAGTTGTAGATTCTTTTGCTATCATTTGAGTGAGATCAAATGTGTTATGATGAGTCTAAAATCATCAAAGTGTGGTGTCTTTGGGCAAAAGAATCTAGTGCACTGGGTGCATTGAATATGATCACAGTGAATTACTTTATCTAGAACCGTCAATGGATAAAAGTTTTTCACTTGAAGACAATCGGAGAGTCTATCTCAATCCTGAGATAAATGATGACTTATGGTTACGAGTGTTATCATTTGAGCTATCAATGAGTACGATTATATAGCATAGTCTATCCTCGATAGTTTGGTGGTATTCATTTGTTAATCGATAGAGGACTTCATTTATACATATGGACATCGTGGCTCCATTTATTAAATGAGATTAGAATATCATCATATGGATGTTTTGAGATATTGGATATTAAATCTTAACGTTAAGTTTTTAATAGTGTCTATTAAAACATGACTTTTAGACAAGTCAAAATATTCAAGTTCAAAATGTGGTCATATGATTAAATATGGTAACTTGGAGAGCTATATGCAGTTTATGAGCTCTTGACGATTACTGATATTCTTCACGAGGATACACTTTCTCTAATAAGGTTGTCTAGAGTATGAATGAGGAATATTAATTTATTCTATCTTTATTTAAGAGTTCAATTTTAGTTCTTTAGTGGAATGAACTAAAATTAATAGATCGGACCTAAGTGAATCATTTGTTGATTGTGATTGAGTTGTGTCTATTGGAGCTTAAATTTAGATAGTCCACCAAGATCCCCAATTCACACGAACTTGCATGGATCACTTGATATATTATACCGGACCAATTTAAGGGTCCATATAGAATTGTATTGAGGCATGTGGACTTGTTTTTTTTTATGAATAGGTCTAGTTCGCATGTGGGCTTTTTATTAAGGTTCAATAGATTTAATAAAATAGAAAAAAAAAATATAATGGCCCATATATGATGTTGGGCGGTAAAGCTATATAGTTTAGCTTAATTATATTATTTTCACTTTATTATATTAATTAAATGGAAATTATTTAATTTGTTAATTATTTATTTATTTAATTAAAAGTCAAAATATTTTTCCTAGTAGGAGATGATTTCCTAATATTATACTATTGTTGGTAGTATAATTAATATTAAAGACTATATTTGATAAGTAGATAAATACAATGAATTATTTATCTAGTCAAATTAGAAAATCTTTAATATGATTACAAATATTCTAATGAGTTGGATTAGGAGTCTTGATGTATAGTAGAATTCTTTTTGAAAAAGGATCTTTATCACCAAGTAAATCCACATAAGAAAATGATTCTTGTCAATCAAGTAAATCCTTCTTAGGAGAGGATTTATGATCATATATATACCACCTCATGAAAATCGGCCAGCCCTATGTTTTTCTGAGTAAAATTTCGGCCAAACAATGTTATTTTCTAAGAGAGAATTCGGCCAAGCAAGAGAGAATTTTGAGGGAAAAAATTTTGTTTTTGTTCTACACAAAATTCTGTCAACTCATAAAAATAGGTGTGAATTCGGCCAACTAGAGAAATAAAGGGAACATTTTTGTTTTCGATAGTACACTAGTATCATTTACATCAACAGGGTTTTGTGTACAAAATCGAATCGGGTTTACGCGAGTTTCAATCAAGTAGATTGATAATTCACAAGTGACTGGACGTTCTTGGATTTTTCTCTTGGAGGATTATTGTGACTAACCAAGATAAAGTTTTTGTTTGTTTCCATCCTCAGGTATACAATTTAAAGAAAGGGAGCTCACACTCCTAGGTTATTCACGTTCGTGATCGGATTGGAAGATCTTGTGGATTCAATTCGGTGCTAGTTCAATCGTTACGAGAAAAAGATACGATACTTTTATATACATCAATTAATCTAGGGTTAAGGTTCTTGTTATTTAAAAAGGAATAAAAAAAAATTATACCGAAACCTTAATTTTTATTTTCATGCTTCCGTTGCGCGTTTTTCCCTTCACTTTTCCACTTCCACCATTTGGTGATTACCTTCCATACCGACAGGCTTCATCGTAATGTTTGTTGGTAGAATCATCTTTGTCCAGCCGTCGGTTTCTCCATGATCGGTCACTGCCAACGACATCGTATAACAAAAGGGCGCAGGTGCTTTCATCCATACTCAGAAGAGAGGTTTCTCCAAACCATTAACCACCGGGATATTGAAACAAAGGCTTTAATTCTCTCGTACCTTAACAACATAGTTGATTCCGTACCGTCCCCCAGTATGTCCACTTGTAGACATCTTCTAAGTGGTTTTTCAATATTAATACGAACCCTAATACGAATAGATTTGCTAGCACAGTCACATGTGGCTCCTCCATCGGCATCCAACACCTCTCCAATCAGTTCACCAAGAAACCTCCCATTTTCTTCGTCATGCAAAGCGGTAGAATCTGGTGTATTTGTACCCAAATTTCAATGTGATTAAAAGCCATAGTTTCAATATCACCCTTTCCAACTGGTTTTTCCAGAACTAACAGTGCGTCGTCGATGCTCCACGGCCCACTAGAGATAACTTATTTCTATTGTCCTGGTCTTTGAAATGGAACGTAAAGATGTTCCCCATAATCGACTCTATCTCCACATCTTTCTTGACTTTCCAAATCTTTCCAATAACCCTTATAAAGGTTGCCCTATTCACTGTTTTGTTAGAAAGAATCTTCCCAACAAGGCACAGAGCCAATTTTCCATAGCTGCAGACTTGAGGTTTTACTCGAGCTTTCGGACCGAACCTTCCCGTTCAATAAGAGACAGGGATGTGCACATATGTGCAACGTCCTCATGATCAATTACTAGAACACAATGCAAAGAAAATCTGATAAAACTAAAACTCCTAACGGAAAAAAGGCCAGACCGAACACCTAAGAATAGACAGCACCATGCTTCTTTCACTCTAGTTCTAGAGGAAAAGAGGAGAGACTATTAGTACCACTAAATCGAGACTTCTTCTTCCATTCTTCCAAACGTATCCGTAACCTTCAACTACTGAAATTAATGATCATATATCACTTGACATTAAAATCACAATTATAATTCAATATTAATGTCACATGATGGCACACCTTAGATAAGAAGGAAGAAAACTTATTTGCTAAAATAGGGCACCGAAAAATTAATCTCCGTGACTTTGGTATTAACTGTAGCTTAAAAAAAGGTGGCGTTTGAAAATGGACAGCACTCTCTCTATATACATTACTGTTGTAGTTATATAATTGAATTGATTTGCAAGTCAATTCGTCATCCAATACAATCTCTCCTCAAAAGTTGACCATAAAAAAAGTCCCCATTCAAACAACAATATTATATACCTCCTCCTTTTGTCTCCATCAATCCATTATTTCTTTCTTCATTTGTTCTTCATGACCACGGGTGGGGCATCTAGATCTGCTGAATCAAATTTCAACTCAATAAAGAATGGTAGAAAACCGAAGCAATCAAAAGTAAAGTTGCATACTTGCATGTATGTAATGTGTTATGTGTGTCCATCTTTAACTTATCTTTGTTAATTTATTCTCTAGCTCAAGGGGCATCATTTTTTTTTGTTTGCCCACAAAGGCTATATACTTATTAGTGTGCGTGAGGATCCCACTATAATATATAATATAATATAATATTAATTTGTCTAATCTTCTAATTCTTTTTATTCTATTTAGAGAGGCAACCTTTTGATTGATATAAGGGTGTGCTGACCTGTGCATGAAGTTCTGTTTGTAAAATTATATTTTAAGGTGCTTTTGAAAGGAAAAATAAAATTATAAGGCGTTTCTTCAAAACGCATTCTCAATACCATTTTTCTGATTTTAAGAGTTTTTTTTAATTAATTTCTTTAATCTAAAAAATATATATAAACACGCTAAAAATAATTTTTAAATTATAGGTATATTATAACAGACGGCTTGAGCTGTGAATTAAAAGGTAAATGAAGAAGTTAAGAATTGATAAGGAATTGAAGTTTTTAAATACAATTTGAATCATTTTTAGATTTTGCACTAATTATTTTTTATGGTTTTATATATCACAATACTCGGCCAATGAAGCAAATTTATTATATATATATAATTACATTTATATTCTAAATGATCTCACAAACTAGCTCTTCCTTCCTTCAAATCTATATGCAACAAGCGGATTTGGAGTTAGTGTACGTAGCTCCCGGTCAAATTGTTTGAAAAAAAAAACACAGCACTTGTGTTTGAGGTCGGACCACCTATGATCTATTAGATCAATGACCATGGCAAGACTTTACTTATCTATTCTCTTCGTGTACCTTATCTTTTATTTATTAATCTTGCTTAATGCTCTTCTATACATATCTTTCTTTGAGGTTTTTGTTATGAGTTCTTATTTATTATTTTTTTATATAAAATTGAATGCAAAATTTATGATATTAATGTGCATTGTTATTTTAACGTGAGTTAGAGTATCTCCAATGATATAAATATATTTGGACCATTAAAAGTTGTCACCTCAACATTTAAGAATTATTTTTAAGGATCGTTAAATTTGATGATTTTATAGTCCACAATGGTACACCTCTCAAAGATATGTAATTAATGGAAATTTATAAAGTAGGTGTACATTAATATCTTTTCAAAAAGGATATATCATTTTTACACTTTCCAAGTTTGTATCTCTCACATTGGTTTATAGAATCATGAAATGTGAGGAGATTATTCTCTCCTAGTGAGGGCTGTATTTCGAGCTATTTCCATAGTATTTGATCTTACTAAATCTCGATAACTATTGGTCTGACCGATGTCAAATTAAAAAAATAAGGACACATAATTTTGAATTAGTCACTATTGACATGTTAACCTATGTTATTATGTAGAAATTTTTATAAAATATATTTATTTATAAAATTTGTTTAACATATTTTGTGAAGAAAATAAATATATTTTCAAAACACCTCACAAAAGTAACTCAAATTTTTTAACAAAATGTTATCATTTATTATGAATAAGGCATGCGGTACAACTAAAAAAAGTAATCAAAAAATTAACTATAATAAGAAATTTGTTTATGGTCAACTGAATAACATAATACGGTCAAATCGTTTAAAATATCATTTGCCTTGATTTTTGTATTAATTGTTAGAATAATAATACATTAATAGTATAGAATTATGTTTGGTATGACTTTTCAAATAAAGTTTCTAAAAAAAAGTTTTTTGTTATGTAAATTATAAAAAGGGCGGTGATAATGTATTTAATGAAAGAATTGTATGATAGAATATTTAAAATTTATAAATGATAGTTGAGACAATTCATATGTTTTAAAAAACTAAAAAAAACCTTTTTAAAAAAACCTAAATTTTAAACCGATCAAATAAACATAAAATAACTTTTATAAAAGGTAGTTGAGATAATATTAAAAAAAATGTTTTAAATTTTACAAAACAACTAAAAAAAATCTTAAATTAACTTTTATCTCGAAAGAAAACGTTTTTGATACCGGTAAAAGTCATACCAAACACATGAAAAAAAGTGTTTAAAACATTAAATGATACAGAAAGCATTGCTAATCAGACGCGTTAGTAATCTAAGTGAAAATTAAAAAAAAAAAAAAATTTAGAGGAGGGCAAAACAGGTAATTAAATATAGAGGAACCTGCAACGGTCAAACTTCAAAGTATAAGATTGTTTTCGTTTCTATAACCACTTCTTTCTTTGTCACCAATTTTTGACTTTGACCACAATTACAACTGTAACCATAACTATCTTATGCTTACGTGTCACTTGCTTCCTGCCACCTCATTTCCTTTCTAAATGTCTTACCAAACTTTAGCTTTTATTTTTTATGTTTAGTCAGAATTTTTCTAATTAAATTTACAAATTGTTTGCGTTAACGTATGTTTTTCATCAGAAAAATCCTTTAAACAATAAAAAATATGTTTATAGAAAAGCAAGAGTTTTTATTTATTTTATAAAAAAATTTACTGCGGTGAATGACGTTAGAAGTATCCATTTTTTTGTTGAATTGATTTTCACAAATTCACGTTGGTTTTTTCCATTTTGTATTACTCTTTTTTTTTTTTTTCCTTTGATCCGTTTTAAAGTCGTTTTTTTGTGTGGAAGTGAGCTCTTTCTTTGTCTTCAACGTCCCTGAATTGGGAATTGGGAATTTGGAAATCGCCATCTGGTTAGGGTTTTTGCGAGAAATGAAGTCGCTGAGTAAATTGCGAAAATTTGCACTTCACAAGAGCGATACTAAGGGTAAAGTTGAATTCTTACCTTCTGCTCACGTCGATGAGCTCGCTCAGGCTGCTCAGGTATGATCTCCTCGTATATGCAAATCGTCTTTATCAGGATTTTAAATTTTATGATTTTGAAAATTATATCCACTCTTATCGCGCTATAATTCAGTTCTTTTTTTTTTTTCCTTTTTGGTGCAATTTAATGTTTTTGTAATTTGTATAGTAAACTTACTATTTTGGTTCCTTTTCAATTTGTAGGACATGCAGAATATGCGAAATTGCTATGATAGTTTACTCTCTGCAGCTGCCGCCACAGCTAACAGTGCATATGGTAACTTTTTTTCATTTAATTATGTTGGATTTTTCGGGTTTGAAGTGATTAGTTGCTTTAATTTTCCTTTTGATTATTTAGTAATTTTGTATGTTCTGTTGTCAGTCATAATTTAGTCTAAATTTTTTACTCTGCCAAATGTGGCTCTTGTTGCAATTTCTTTTTTATTGTCCAAAATGTAACAGCTACAATTTTGTTTTAGATGTGGCAAATTAAGGTCTGTCAAATTCTGCTGTATTTGTTGAACTTCATGTTGTTGAGGAGTTGAAATACGGCACGATCATAAACATGTTGAATGACTTTGCTAAAAAGTATGAGATTTGGGCTTCTTTTGATTGTAATACGGCTGTCGTAATATCAGTGTTACTGCTGTATACACTTCTTACTTTTAAGCCATATACAACTTGAATTTCATTAATATTCGATCATTTAAGTTCTCCATTTGGTTTCTGTTTGGTTTCAGAATTTTCAGAGTCACTGCGGGAAATGGGTTCTTGTCTCCTGGATAAAGCCTCATTACATGACGATGAAGAAAGTGGTAAGTGAATTAAAGTTTTGTTTTAGTAGCATATTTTCTTTAGCGATTCTCTGGGGCAAATGTTTGAAGTGCGGGCATGCTCTGTAAGATGTAGACTGCAGGATTATACTGCCTGTCTCAGTTATGAACTTATGAGAATAGAAATGTTTTGTGTATCTGCAAAGCTAAGGCATATTATTACCCGATGCTTTTATGATATCCAAACCATTCCGTGTTCATATGTGTAAGTAGGAAGTTATGAACAGGCAGCATCTTCTTGGTTATATACAGTTAAATGTTTTACTTTATTTCAAAATTATCAGCCGGCTTATCAATTTTTTTATTGATTGCTTCGATTTGAAAGTTTAATTTGTCTCCCTTAGCTTAAGCAGATGACTCTTGAATCTTGATACTTGGGTCATATGTTGTTTTATGCTTTTCTCCCCTTAAAAGAATAAAGGAAGTTGTGGGCAAAGAAAAGCACAATACCTAAATCAAGCTTTTACGTCATTTCTGAGATAGTGTACCCGAAATATATGTGGTTGTCTTCATGCGACTTTCACATGGAAATATAAATTATCTATTTAGTTTTTGTATATGCACTGGCTGATGTTGTAAGCTATAATTGACTTGTGTAAAGATCTGCTAGATTAATCTTAACACTCATGTGTAGACAATTGAATGGAAGCTGTACCTAGTATTTTCATGGAGAAATGTTTATGTGCACCCTGATAGTCAATTCAGCTGTATAAATAGTAAACAGTGACAATGTATGGAAGAAGGGTGGTAGTATCGTATGAGTAGCTCGTCCCTCTGTAGCTTGATGATCAAGTAGAAATATATGATGTTCACTTCAAAGGAACATTTTGGAGCAGACCAGTCTCATGGCATGATTAATTCTAGATGGTTTTTAGTTAAAACAACAATTCCATAGTACCCCTACTTCTATATTTAAATCTTCAGTGTTCTAAGTTGTATGACCTTTGAGTTGTTCTGAATTACATATAGCTCTTGATAAACTTGTTATCTGCAGGTAGAATTTTGTTAATGTTGGGAAAAGTGCAGCTTGAACTTCAAAAACTTGTTGATAACTATGTGAGTTTTTAATCATGTTGTAAATTGTAGCTCCCCTTTCCATATCCATTTGAACAAAATGCTTTACACTTGGTATTGACATTTTGCTTTTGTACATCAGCGGTCTAATATATTCCTGACGATTACAAACCCATCTGAATCTCTTCTCAATGAACTTCGGACGGTTGAGGTTTGTTCATGTTGATATATTTAATACTAGATTAGATATGTCCACTTCATTCTCGTACTTAGTTACTGCTTTTGTTAAGGTCCATTAGGTTAAGTTTCACATTCCGTGCATTTTGTTTTGGTAGAATATTCAGAGATGAGGAGCTACCTTGTTTCTATCTGCAATTGATTTAAAGCCATGCTTTTCTTTCGTCATTATGGTGAAATGCCATGAACCTTTTAGCATTCAGCAGATCACTTTGAAATGTATAATTATCAATGATAGTGATTCAAGAAACTGAACTAGTGTTGCCAGGTTTTCTCTGGTTTTTAAGAGTGGAGAAGGAATTTGCATATTCTATCTTGCTAGTTGTTACTCGAGTTACCTTGTTCTTGGATGATTTCTAATATTATGGTTTTGCATGCACAAATAAACTCCTAAACCCAGTTGGGGCTGAAGGGAATGGTAGGTGTTTTAAAATTGGAGACCGGTGCAATTATCTTGTCTAGGTCATTATTTGTTTTTCAGTCAATCCATTTTTGAACCTAGTGGATTTTCTAGCTTTATCAAGATGACAATCTGATGACATGACTTAGCTTAGTGTTGCATTGATGTTTAAATTTATTAATCTCTCTTAGTGAGAAGTATGGACGTCCAGGAGTCGAGTCAGTGACTCCCAACCCTAACCCCTACCTCATGTGTGTATAGTCTATGGTCTCCACTATCATCTTGCATTACCCGTTCATATTGACTACATGATTATAATGTTACCAAGCATTGCATTGTGAATTCTGCTCAATGGTTGTACTTGCTCCTGCAGGATATGAAGCGACAATGTGATGATAAAAGGTCTGTCCTTATATATTTACAAATTTGTTTTTATTTCCTTGAATTGAATTTCTTCTGAATTCAATATTTAATCTTCAGAAATGTATATGAATACATGGTGGCACAACAGAGAGAAAAAGGAAGGTCAAAAGGTGGGAAAGGTGAAAGTTTTACTTTGCAGGAATTGCAATCAGCTCACGATCAATATTATGAAGAGGCAACACTTTGTGTTTTCCGGCTGAAGTCTCTCAAACAAGGGCAGTACCGAAGTCTTCTAACGCAGGCAGCTCGACACCATGCAGCTCAGGTTTTATTTATGTCTTGTAGTTTTAGTTGCCTACACCTTCATTTTGGCTATAAGTCAAACCTTAATGTACTTTCTTTGTTTTCTCTTTCTTTCTTCTTTAAATACAGTTGAATTTCTTTAGGAAGGGACTTAAATCACTTGAGGCAGTTGATGCTCATGTTAGATTAGTTACGGAACAACAGCATATTGATTACCAGTTCTGTGGACATGACAATGAAGGTGGAGAAGATGGTGAGGATGATGATGAAAATAGCTCTGATACTAATGCAGATGGAGAGTTGAGTTTTAATTATAGACAAAATAAGCAGGGGATTGATGTTGTTTCCACATCAAGAAATTCGATGGAGGTAAGGAGAACTTATCATTGGAAAGTTTTTTATTATTTTTTTTGTTTTAATTGTCTTGAAAGTGGCTATGATGGGTTGCTTTTATGCCAATTATTGTGTTTTGTTGTTGAACTTAGCATAGCATTTTGCATTTTATGCTTTACTTATATATGTATTATTTAGTCTCCAATTGTGGATGCTTAATTTGTTATTTTGTTCCAAGCTGTCATTCTGTCATGGAATATCAATATACTCGGACTGATTTTAATACGAGTGACCTTTCAAAATATATATTGCCTTCCACATTTTAATGAACCAGCTGCAGTTTGTTCGCCTTCTTCCTGACCCCTACTCGCAGCTTGTTTGTATTGGGTGGGGTTGATGAGGAGTTAGACCACCAATTTTAATCGATGGTTTCATCCTTGGACACAAACTCAACCCTTTTTAATTGGTTTCAGAAGTTGAGATCCAACTTTACCCAAAAGTTTTCACTATATGACCCATTTGTCCATTGTAATATTAAGAAAAACCTATTTAGATAATTTCTATGAAATGAATATAGAATAACTTTTTGATGTGAGAGATTGAGTTCCTTACTAGGTATACTATGGTGTAAATGTTACATTGATGGTTGAGAAGGTAATTTTTCAAACATGACATCTCATGAATGGTCGTTCATGATTAAGAAGCCTAGAAATTGCGCCCAGGAAGGTCAATTTGAATTAGCTTGAAATGGTTCCTAGTTTGTAATACTATTCTAACTAGAGGCACAATAAGGCAAATCCCAGTCCAGTTGTGAAGGAGGAAACAGGTATTCCGTTTGTCTGATTGGTTTCCACAACCTGAATCATTTAAAGACTTAAAGTGGTATTCGTCTTCTGGCTGGTTGGTTGTTCAATTGAATCGTGTGTGATGTGTTATTTGTGTGTGAACACTGCTGATGTGATCATCAAGAGCTTCGATTGTGATGTTTCTTAAATCTTTTTCTCTTTTTGCCTCATACTCATTAGAGCTCATATATATACCATTGTCATGGTGGTTTACCTTGCAGGAGGATGAAGTGAGTCTTTCATTTCCCCAAACTTCAGCAGTCGAAAATGCAGAGGTAGAATCCTGGAGCCTTTACAAAACTAGTAGATTCTGAAACCGATGATTGTATGTAATGGACCTGAATCAGATTATCAAATACGTAGTCATAATTTTCTGGATATAGATCAAAGCTTTCTCAGACCTGACTTTTACGTTGTTTAGTTTACCATTAGAAATAATGGTCATTTGATGGTTGATGTTTGGTTGTTCTGGTGGTTGTCCACATTGAAGATTCGGTACTTGAGATAACCTCTTTGAACTTCTAAAATTTATTTCTGACTTTTCTTACTGTAGGTACACTTAGACAAATTCACAGGAGATCACCAGGTACCAAGTAGGGAACAAAAAGGAATCAGCTATTCGGCCCCAATATTTGCAGAAAAGAAGATTGATCTGGCTGAAAAAATTAGACAAATGCAGCAATCCCCACGGAAGTCACACACATATGTGCTGCCAACTCCCATTGATTCGAAGGTCCCAATCTCATCAAGACCTTCTGTTTCCCATGCTGGGTCAACTAATCCCAGTGGACGCAACCACAATTTGTCGCATTCTCTCCCGTTGGAACAGAAGAAGCAGGGCAAAGATTCTGGTGATGGTCACTTATCAGAGCTCTCTGCAAGAAAAACACAGTCAGTACTCAAAGAAAGCAACATTAATAGTTCCTCTGCCCACCTACCAACTCCTGTGGCCGAGGGTTTCTCACTTCCACATCTTGATAAATTTATCGCTTCTGATACTAAAAAAGACAGAAGGCAATCGTTCTCCGGTCCGTTAACTAGTAAGCCATTATCAACGAAGCATGTTTTATCTTCCAGTGGCCCCATTATCCCCACCGAACTTCCCCAACTAGTTTCTGGACTACTATCTCATGCACCGGCTCCTCAGCTTTCCACGTCCCCTAGAGTATCCCCAAGTGCTTCACCTCCCCTTGTGTCGTCTCCCAGAATAAGTGAGCTTCATGAGCTTCCTAGGCCACCAGGTGGCTTACCTACCAAGCCAGCAAAATCATATGGTTTGGTCGGTCATTCAGCTCCATTGATGTTTAGAAATCAAGAACCTACTGCAACAAGTAAAATCCCATCATTGGCATCAAATACAGCAGCTCCACTTCCTACTCCACCATTGATTGTTCCTCGGAGCTTCTCGATACCTTCAAGTAGCCAGAGAGCAATAGCATTACATATTTCTAAGCCTTTTGAGTCTCCAAAAATGGTAGAAAAGGGTGAAGATGTTTCTTCTCCTCCATTGACACCTATTTCCCTTTCGAACCTAAAGTCAGTATCCGTTGAATCTGAAGTGGGCTCTCAATCTGGGCAAAATCAGAGGTGACTGAGACTCCACATTCATTATTTGCAGCATTAAATTGCTTGTGCATATATATTTTGATGGTTGGTGGATATTGGAAGATTTTGTTATCATGTGTACTTCCATCATCCATTCTGATTCTTTATGGTTAAATTGGTAGTTTTGAAAAAAGGAAAAAAAAATTCAAGAATTTGTTGACATTTGCGTTCTTCTTAGCGTCCTATTATTCTAGACACCCGGATATAAAAGACATTACATGATCAAGATTTTTTTTTTCCTCGTGTAAGCAATTGTTTTAATTACTCTTAACAAATAGTCTAGAAAAAACAAAATGAGAATACTTTTTTTTTTGTATTTAAAGTTTTAATTAATAAAAAGAAAAAAAAGTTTTTTTTTTAGGGAAAGAAAAAATTACAAACAAACACAGCCGAAACAAGAGAACCAACACATGAAGAAAACTCCTCTAGCCAAAACAGGTCTTCAATTAAAAGAGAAGCATCATTTTTAGTTAACACATGGGCTACGTGATTAGTTTTTTGGAAAGGAAATTAAAAGATATATATCGTGTCTGCTCTAACAAAATACGAATATCGGTATTAACACTCCCAACCTCAGAACAAATAAACACACCACTATTGATCTAATCCACCACGACTTCAGCATTGGAATCTATCCTACACGGGCATAAACCAATATCAACAGCCAACAGAAGATTGCAGGAAATGGCTATCGCTTCCGCTACTTGAGGGGAGAGAGTAGCTTCGATTTTTTGAGAGCTAGTTTATAACAAAGCCTTTCGAATCACAAAACCCACTAAACGACCAACCAAATCAATAGCAACGTCATGATTAATTTTATATAAACCTGGATCAGGGGAACCCAAACCGGATCCTGAAAGAATTGGAAGCAAGAATCTGATCCTTCGCTACTCTACCACTGTGAAAATTAGCAACATAACCGCGAGCCCAATCCAACACATCCACCTCCTTAACAATAACAGAATCATAGACAAAGACATTACAGATGGACCGAACTTTCCATACACACACAAAACAGTCTCAACGATTTTTTTTTTTTATTTTCAGGCTGAAAAAAAGATAAATTATAAATTACAATAAAACCCCTAAGGTTACGCAATAGTGTACGTAGTGGCAACCTCTACCAGTCCATAATTACACGAATTATGAATTTTACCTCACTGCATTAACTATCGGATTGACTTAATGGTCAAAGATAAAATTATGGTTTTGCACAACAATAAATAATTAAAACAATATAAAATTAAGAAATAACCTCAAACATTTCAATTACTGCAGAATTTAATTAAAAAAAATGCAATTGCAGGACTTTTTTAAAATTACATGTTATTGACGACGTTTACAAAAGTAATCAAATTGGTTCTTATATTTTGTTTTAAGTGTCAAATGAGTCCCTCTATCTTTAGAAGTGATCAAATTAGTTCATTTAACGATTTAACGGTGTTAAATATAATAATTGACTTTAACAATTTTAGTTAAAGTACGTAAATACCTTTTATTTATCATATTATATGAAAATTAATTTATTTTTTATACATTAAATTAACCATTATAATTACAACAAAATCTAAAAATATTATTAAAGAAACACTATTTGTATTTTTTTTAATTTAAATTATCTAAAAAAATCTAAAAATATTTTAGTGAGACAATTTTAATTATACCCTTATTTTATAAACAAAGTTACCAATCATTTCCAGTTTAGTCTTTTACCATTTTTATATAATTGTTTTTTTTTTAATATTGTACAAGCATTGTTTTTAAAAAAATTTAAAAATAAAACCTAAAAATAAAATAAACAAAAATATACATGTGGTAAAAAAAAAATTATGCATGTATCATTATTATATTGTTTAGTAATAAAGTACAATTTTACCCATACACAGTTTAAATTGACGGATGAAACTTAGTTAGAGGGACTAATCTGGCACTTGGAAAAAAAATATAAAGATCATTTTGGTCACTTTTGAAAAAGTCGTAAACAACTTGAATTTTTTTATAAAAAAAAGTCCAGGATTTAATTGGTAATTGACCTTAAAAAATTATAAAAAGTATTTGAATTTTAGAAGTTTTTCATATTTTTTTTAATCAAATGGTAGGAGATATGTAGGTATACGAAAGATCATATACTGAAAACTCTTGGATACAAATTTCTACAAATATCAATTGTAGTAGGTTAAATGATTTTAAAAAGCTAAAAAGTTTTAAATATTTGAAGTGATGTTATCGACAATCTACTCAATCTCTCAACCCACTCCATTTTAAAGTTTTTTTTATAACAAATTTATCCTTAAATGGAATTACTAAAAGAGAGGAAAGAAAGGTTTAGGATCCAACATTATTTTTATTTATTTTTTTGTTTTGTGTTTTACAAACCCTAAAACTTTTTTTTTTTCCTTCAATATCATTAGAGTTTCTTTTAAAATGGTCAATTTAATTTGAAACTAAAATGCTAGAAATTGTTGGTTAACCTAGAGAGAATTGGTTAAGGAATTAGACTCCACATCATATTTGTAATTACTCCATGCAATCAATCAATCAATCTACATATGTTGCTCATCTTGTATTTTCTCTCCATCTCTTATTTTGTCTCCATCTCTTATTTATCTGTACTATTGGACAATTAGTATTTTCTTTTAGGTTTAATATTAACTTATAAAATTTTAAAAAATGAAATAAGAAAGTATTCATAACAACTCGGTTTGAAAAGTTTTAGAAGTCTAGCCTCCACGGTTAATATAGATATTGAGAATTTCAATTGATTATGATATGAAATATCTATGTTTATACCCATAAAAAAAAGAATTTATTTTCCAATACAGTTTAGTAGTCGATAGAGGATGAAAGGAATTTATGAATCATAACATATACAATGATTCACTCAGAATTTTAATGCTTTATGAGATTAAAAACGTTTATGAAAAGAAAATGTATATTTAAAAATAAAAAAGATAATTTTGTAACAAAATAAGGTGTTTTACATTTTTTTTATATAAAATTTTATTTAGTTTTTTGAATGAAGAAGTGTGTAAAGATAAAACGGGTATATTGGAGAAAATTGAATTGCTTTTAGAAAATTTTAAATTTTAATATATTAAAATGGAGTGTTTTTAGAAAATAAGTACAAAAAGAAAAAAAAAAGATTGTAAGTAGCAAAATCTATTTAATTTAGTCCTTGTTTGTAATTTTATTCTAGGTTGGTGAATTTTGTTTGGGTTACAACTTGCAATAGTCCATTTTATTAAAAGAATTGCTTTGTAGCAAAAGACAAGGATGTTAAAAAAGAAGTAAGGAGCAGAGTAGATCGGAACTTGGAAGGCGATAAGTAAAACGCATACATCCATGGAAATAATAGGAAGTGCTACTACTTTGACTATCCAATCCATTACTGCTCCCACCAACCTCCTCCAATTTCACAACCCTCGCTCTCCATTTCACTTTCCCGTTGTGTCGCCGCGTACTACTTTGCGCAAACTTCGTACCACCGCTTTCTCTCTCGCCGACGACACTACTCTCAGTGAGTTCCTTTTCCTTCTTCTTCTTTTTTTTTTTTTTTTTCAGATTCAGCTGTTTCTGTTATCTTGTAAACTGTCTTTGGTCATTGTTTTGTTTGTGTTTGATGATATGTTGTTATAGAGGAGGATAATCTTTGAAAGTTGCTTTTTGTTTCAAAAAGGTTTTAATTATTCGATTATTTTGTGTGCAATCGTTAAGTTATTATGAGATTCCAATTTTAACATTTTGACTATTGAAGAGTGGAGAATGGAGATGGGCATAATATTATCTGCTAGTCTATTATGATATTACAAGCAATTCTTCGCTGATTATTGTAACTTTAAAGAACTCTCTTTCATGTAGAGATGATGATATTCAAATAGCCGAAATTTGAAACTCTTCTTATTGCCTTGTAAGGTACAACCACAAAGGTTGCTGTCAAGGATCCATCTCTTGAAGTGAAGGTGAGACACCCACATTTGTTCAAGAAGCATTATTTTCAGATCATGCAAATTGGCTATAGAATTTTGGTTAATTTCTTGTTGGGGTTTGAATTGTTTAATTTAACTGCTCGGTTTTGATTCAGAAGACAGCATCGGGTATATTGTCAGGACTGAAAGGAACTTCAATATTTCTTGTGGGTAAGCATTTCTTAATGCTAAGAAGTGGAATCTGATGCTGATCCTGATATGTATGCTTATACATGTATACTATGATAATCTTTTTTATCTTTAAAGGTTTAAACAATTCCATAAAAACCAGCTTGGGGAAGCTTCTAGCAGAAGCATTACGATATTATTACTTCGATAGGTATGTATGAGTTTCTATCCCTTAAGACTTTTATGTTTACATGTAGGGGATAGCTTGACTTACTTTTTTAGTCGACCTGTATTCAGTGATAGTTTAGTACTTGAAGCTGCTGGCGGTGGATCTGAAGCTAAAGCTTTCAAGGAGAGTGATGAGAAGGGCTATCGGGAGGCAGAGGTGATTGTTATAGACTTGGTGTTGCAATGCTACTTTTGTATATCAGCTCGATTGTTGACATGTTAAGATTGGTTTTTGGTGTATTAGCTAGCTGTATGTTAAAACTTCCATGTACTGCTAATGGTCCCATCAGGGGCTTTTCTGGAAAAAAAATTGATGTGTAGACAAGGTGGCTTATATTTGTTTGAGATGTTGCTGCAGACTGAAGTATTGAAGCAATTATCATCCATGGGCCGACTAGTAGTTTGTGCCGGAAATGGTGCAGTTCAGAGCTCAACTAATCTGTATGAGTTTGCAGTAATTGCTAAATTAGCTGCCACCGATCCCTTAAATTATCTATTGCAATTAATCAGAATGCTCTAGTTATCTGACCCATTGTTAATTGTATACAGGGCACTTTTGAGACATGGAATATCCATATGGATTGATGTACCCTTGGACATGGCAGCGAATGGGGTGGTAGAGGACCAGAGTGAACTTCCTGCATCAGAGGTATCAAATTCTGGTAACTTACTTGCAGTCTAGTTTTTCCCCGTGATCCCTAATAGGTGTTTAGTTTGCATTTATCATATGATCTTATAAAATCTTGAGACTATCGAGTACCAGTTCTGACCAAACTATTTTTGGGTGTTGCTGCAGCATTCTGCCGTATATAAAGAGCTGAGAGATAGATATGCCATCGCTGATGCAACAATTTCGGTTCAAAGTATATCTTCATGATTTTTCTTGTCATCCAACAAAGAGTATTATCTTTTTGGTTCTAACAGCTTCCTGTTCTTAACAGAGGTAGCTAATCAATTGGGTTATGATGACTTGGATGCTGTGACCACAGAAGACATGGCTATGGAGGTGAGGAGAAAAAAAAAACAAACATTCCGTGCTCAAAACCTAGTTTTTTGGTGTACTGACGATGGGATTGCTCCATTCTCTTGCTAATTTTTCCAGGTTCTGAAGGAGATAGAAAGACTAACAAGAGTAAAGAGGTTGATGGAAGAGGCAGCAAGACCATTTTAGCTGACAAGAAGTGAGCTTTTATCCCTTATAACAACTTTCATCTGTATTACTTGATCAAAATTTTGTGAAAAATAAGATCATGTTCACTCGCTTTCTGCCTTCCATGGGTGCACTACTAAAATCCTGTATAACAACTAAGCATTATATCGTTTTGAACATAGTCACATCTCAAATTTTATGTTTACTTTTGTGTTTCAGATGGTAAGGACGAATAAGCTATGGCGTGATTTAGAATTATCATTTTCATGGTAGTGACACTGATTCTCGTTGTGATTAAATAAAATAGAATTAGTATTCTTAATCTTAATCCATGTTATTAGTGTATAATCGGAAGATAAGATAAGGTATTTGGTTATTGAAGTGAGATTTAAATATTAGAAATGCAGATGTCAATTATTGACACACCAATATCGTACAGAAGATTTGTAATATTGTCGGTCATGCCGTCATGGAACATTTTTTAAGTAGCGATTGCACGTGATTGGATTTGTCATCCTCATCACCAAACCCAATCGTACTCGTCATGTGACCTCCTGAGTCCTGATGGATCACGTGCCCAAATCCACAACCTGCAAATTTTACCCAATTTGATGTTTAATTATTGATCCAATCCAGGCGTAATGAAAACAGCTTGATTGACCAATTATGGGTTGGTGTCTGCAGTTAGACACTCCCGTTCCTTAAGTAAGATCGTGGGTTCAACCCTATTGCAAATGAAGTTATATATATTGAGAGCACTTTACCCCTTAGTGGGTCGATCCGGTGCGAGTCCGGATTAGTCGGGGTGTGGTCAGGATTGATTACACCGTATGGTGGATCCGTCCTATCCGAAAACCAGATGGTTTAAACCAAAAAAAAAAAAAATACAACAGCTTGGTTGGATTCAGTGTGTGGTTCTATTTTTAAATATTCAATTCAATATGATCTTGAATTAAAATCCTAACAGATTGATGAGATCTAAACCATTCAATTTAACTTTTACTTTTTATGTTATAATATTACCATACTATCTTTAATTTTATGTAGTTTTTTTTTTTTTTTGAAACTCAACTAAATTTATGGATTAAATGTAAAAGATGAGATGAAGTTGATTTATAATTCATATTTCTCAACTCACACGATCACATCTATGAGTTTAATATCTCGAACTCAGATTGTAATAATGTTAAAAAAAAAGAAGCTTTAAAAAGCAGTGAGATATAATCCAAAGTTTAGTGTGCATAATTAAAACAATCGATTTACAGATTGAAGTTTAAATAATTAAAATAAAATTTATTAATAAAAACTGTCCCCTACATAATGAAAGCATTGAATGATATTTGGGGAGAAAAACTTCAATGTAATATACATCTAAGCATCTTCGATGTAAATATATATTTTTGAGTTTTTAAATATTGTTACATCATTATTTCTATTTATTATAAGTCTATTTTTAAAAAAAAATTAAAGAAATACATATTCACATCTTCAATGGAATTATCCAAAGCCAAATATGTATTTATTTTATGACCAAACATAATAAATTAATTATTCAACTATCTTTTCTCTTTAATTTTACAATTAAATGAGTTTTAATATTATTGGTGGAAAAACTTAAAAATCCTAGTCATTATTTCATAGAAACTAAACTCTATATTCTCTATTTTTTTTTTACTACATCATCTTCATATTAAAGTTAGATAATTGCATTGAATAGATATTTTCTGACTTTTTAACTATATATCTTATGTGGTACTCATTTTTCTCTAAATGTATATTTAGATTGGAGATGCTTTTATATGATTAGTTATTCATGTTATATGTTATGTTTAGAGTAGGGATGACAGCGGGTCGGGTTCGGATGAGTTTTGTAAAATCCAAACCCTCATCTGTGAAAATTTTTCTCTCGCCCGCCCGCCCTTGAACCCTCTACCTACGCGGGTTCGCGGGCGGGTTCGAACCGGCGGGTTATGGCTACACTCATACCCTCACCTGCAAACCCGCGAAACAATACGTGTTCGAGGGTGGATGTTTCACCCACGGGATACGCACAAACCCGTAACCCATGAACCCGCAAACCCCGCGATTTGCTATTTGTAAATTTCCACTTGTAATCACCTATTTGATACGTAATTAAATTAAATTTCTATTTCTATTTCTATTTCTAATTCCCTACTTTATACATTATAAAACAATAATAACCATAAAAATAAAACAACTAAAAATGATTCAAATGTCTATGTATGTTTATATACAAGTATTTTATTTATACGGGTTCGCGGGTCCACGGGTCCAACACGCGGATTCATTTTTTTCAATCCGTACCCGTCCACGAATCCACTAGATTTTTCATTAAACGGATTCGCAGGTTTACGGATCGTAAATTTACAATTCACACCCGATCCTATAGGGTCAGGTTCGGACGGATTCCCGTTGATACGGATCAAATTGTCATCCCTAATTTAGAGTGAGTTTATACGTAAACATTTCTCATATGACCATGGACGGCATGTGGGTTTAATTGAAAAGTGGCTTGGCAGGATTGGGCAAAAGACCCAACTACCTACAATGGTGGGTGGTGGTGCCTCAAAAGCAGAGAAAGCAGTTTTTAACTCTTTTTACTACAAGCGTTGAAGATGGAGTCATGGAGATGGAAACAGAATCAATCAGCTTTTTATTTCCATAAAATTTTTTCTTCATGATTTGAGTTAATTAATGGAATGGAATTGGGTGGTGGCCATGTTGTCTGGTGTGTTGGCCTCGTATGATGGACCTTATTATAGAAGAAGAAGCTAACTCCTTTGTTCGCTGACACGTATCATTCATGGGTCCACCTCATAAGCTACGTCGTTGCATCTCCTTTTACTCTTATTTACAATCCTATGCATACTTGATCCAGACCTTTCCTGCTCGGCTAATATGCATAAATGAAATTTTTTAATAACAGTATGATATTATTATCATTTCATGAACACAATATAAAAAAGAAAAATAACATTAGGTTTGGTGTTGCAGTACATATGCAAAAGTTCAAAACTCAATTGTTCTGTTCAAACATTGAAGATGCCCTTTAATTATGAATTCCAGCTGCTTTGTTTGTTGGGAGATATATCTGTTTATATTTTATCATATCTAATTCATATAAATGGGTAGGAATGTCCCCTTTTTTTTGTGTTGTAATGATGTCACCAGTTTAATAACTTATATTTAAAAGACACATATTACGGTAAACTACCCAAATTACCCTTAAAATTTGTCTTTATACTTCCATCTACATTTTAAAAAAGAAAAATTATCTTGTCTTTCTAAAAACATTATCTGAAAATCGTTCTTCTTATTTTCTTTCATGCATTTGTGACTGGTTTAATAATGTAGCAATCCGTAAATGAAAATGTAGTTTCCAGAATTTGTACGAGCTTTTTTTTATTCTTTTCCGATATTTTTTTTATTTTTTTCCGAGCTTATTTTCTATTGGTTCAAACTTTTTTTCTAATAGTTTGAGCTTTTTTTTATTGGTCCAAGTTTTTATTTTTTTGATTATTTCTGAGCTTTTTTGAAAAGAATTCGAGTTTTTTTTTTGTATTGGTTCGAGCTTTTTTTCTATTAATTCGAGTTTTTTTTTATTGGTCCGAGCTTTTATTTTTTTGATTATTTTCGAGCTTTTTTAGAAAGAATTCGAGTTTTTTTTTGTATTGATTCGAGCATTTATTTTATTGACTATTTCCTTGCTTTTTTGGAAAGATTTCGAGCTTTTTTTTCATTAGTTCGAACTTTTTTTGTATTGGTCCGAGCTTTTTTTTCCATTAGTTCGAGTTTTTTTTGTATTGATCCAAGCTTTTTTTATATTGGTCCGAACTTTTTTTTTCATTGGTTCGAGCTTTTTTTGTATTGGTCCGAGCTTTTTTTCTATTAGTTAGAGCTTTTTTTTTCTATTGGTTCGAGTTTTTATTTTTTGACTATTCCCCAGTTTTTTAAAAAAGAATTCGAGCTTTTATCAACACATAACAGATCAAAAATTGGTTTAGTTAAATCGAGTGAACTTTTTAGTAAAGGTTTCGAGCCTTTTAAGTACTGACCAGGAAAAAAAAAGCTCCGGGGGCGCTGCCCCCCGCTCTCGCGAGCTGTCCGAGCTGACCGTGAGCTCGGCGGGGAGCTCGACCCCCGAATGCGTCTGCGTAGCGCTTGAGTTTCAATGAAACTTTCTCTCTCTATTTTATAACTTTTACTATAAAAAAACAAATTAAAGAAATCTGATGGAACAATTATTGGAGGTATTTTTGTCCGTTCACCATAATAGGTGTCTTTTAAACATAAGTTATTAAAGCAGTGACAATGTTGAAATGCTACCTTAAAAAAATGCTATTTGATTTTTGAGCCCTATCTAATTCAAACCAAAAACAAAATACAAGTAAAAAAAAACTACGGTTTCACTTTATTTCTTAAGTGAAACTTTATTTACAATCTCAGAAAATTCTTTCAACCGGAAAGAATTCTGTTTATATGTGGGATATCTATCCATAAGTTTTCACAACTCAATCATGTATGATGAAATCATTAAAGATTTGACCTTTTTGAACTAAAATCAATTATCACATAAATAGGAGGACAATTGTTCATTCGATCCGATGATACAATACAAAATTAACGAGTTTAAAACATATATTATTGGGTCAACACATCAAATAAACATGCCATATTTTAATTATACTCAAGAATTAAGGGTCTAAGATCTGCCAAGATTAAAGGGACTCGAACCATCACTACCGACTATTAACGTAGAAGGAGATGTGCACCAGGCGACTTGCATGCATAACTTTTTCTTAACTATTTTGTATTCATACAAGTTTCTGAAGACTGAAGTGCAGCAACTGCCTCTCCAATGGGCAGTGACGATATCTCAAAATTGTGTGAATCTTTGTCTCTTTTGGATGACAATATTCCAGAGACTAGGATTAAATAGGAGGTTAAACGGGTTAGTGATAGGAAAGTTGCACATTCCTTGGTGGGAGAAATTTTGACAACTAAACCGATTAATAGGGAGGGTTTTGTTTCTTGGATTTCAAAATTGTGGAAGACCGGCGAACTTTCGAAGTCAACGCGATGAGACGAAACGTTTTCATGTTCCGATTCAAGTCGGTTGAAGATAAAGACGGGGTTTTCTCATGAGGGCCGTGGTGTTTCAATGACAACATCATGATCTTAGAAGAACCTAAAGGAATGGGAAAACTACAAGAGTTAGAGTTTTGTAAGGTCTTTTTCTGGGTGCAGTTGCATAACCTTCCTCTACTGTCTATGAATCAGGAAGTGGGGTTAGTTATTGGCAGAATGTTATGACAGGTGGAGGAGATTGACCTTGGTTTCTCAAGGGTTTGCCTTGATAAGTTCCTATGTATTCATGTGAACATCGATATTTCTAAACCACTTAAAAGAGCTTTTAAGGTAGGGGTGGAGGACTCAGATGAGATGACTAACATTTTAGTCCGTTATGAGGGAATATCGGTTTTGTGTTTTTCATTGTGGGATTCTTGGTCACCCTTTACGAGAGTGTTCATCATGGAAGTCTATGGAGGATGTGGGGAGACCACTTAAGTATGAGGCTTGGATTATCAATTATGGCCGTATTTCTTTAGGTGAGTAGCCAAGATGGAAACAACCACGTGGTAATGGGGAGCTTCATCATGGTGGTGGGATTAAACAAGGTTTTTTTTATCCAAAGCTAGTGTCCCAATGGATACCAAAAGGGGTATCGCTTCTGCGAATGACAGAACGGGGAGGTTCGCCAGTATTGGAATCTGGTTCTGAGTTCAGGGTGTCGGCAAAACAAAAGGGAAGGCAAAGATTTCTGTTAGGGGCAGATCTGGTGCCACTGATTGTGGGATAGAGATTGTCCCAGATTCTGAAATGTCAACTTTAGTAAATTCATCTGTTATTGGAGCGTCGAATTTGGAAGGATTACGAAAAAAGTATCGATTATCAACACTGATTCTCTGGCTATCACCAAGGAGCTGTCGGATTCTGTTATCGTGAAGTGAGGGGAAGATATTAATGTTGGGGATGACACGTTGACTGAATCTTCAGATCAGGTGCAACACGGGGTGGATAATTGTGTTGTCAATTCTGAAGGTCATGAGCATAGGTTAGGCTCTCAAGTCCATGCACTGAAGTCTAACAGAATGGGTCGGCTTAGGTTGGGTGTGTCATGGTCTAGTCCATATAAGAGAGACCTTTAGCCCAAGTCTCACAATGTTGGGCGTGGGGCTTCATGAAAAATAAGTCCATTGAGGCCATATCTGGATTTGGAGAAGAATAAGTGGTTTGATGTAGTGGTGGAAGATTGGGTGGTCAATTCTGGAAATGTGAATGTGGAGGGCGTTAGCTATAGAGAGGCAGGAGATCCGCCCAATGAGGAGATCGCTGATGGTCATGTGGCCATTTCTGGATTGGTTGCGATAGTGAGAATTTATCGGTGGGACCTACAATGCAGGCCTGTTGGGAGCCATGAATTATCTTTGCTGGAACGTTCGGGATTTGGGCAACTTAAGGACGTTTAAAATATTGTATAATCATGTGTAGGAACATAGCTTGGATATGGTGTTTTTGATAGAATCTAAAATGTCTACTAGTCAAATTGAGAATGTTCGTTGTAAATTAGGTTTCGTTGGTGGTTTTTGTATGGAGCATGATGAATTGAAAGGGGGATTGGCTTTATTTTGGAAAAAAGGGATTGCGGTCCATGTAAAATCTTCTTCCCTTTCTCATATTAATTCGATTGTTGAGGGTTCTATAGGTAAATGTTGGAGATTCATTGGTTTTTATGGGTCTCCTAATATTGGTGAGCGACACCACTCGTGGATGTTACTGCGTAGGTTATCTCACCTCTTTAGTCTTATGTGGTTATGCTGTAAGGATTGTAATGAGATTTCTCGCTGGTGTGTAGGCTCGGGTTCCTCTGTGAAATTTTATAAAGATCGTTTGTTGCCTGGACCTAGTGCTTTCAAGCCTATATCTCCTCGTGTGCTACCAGAAAATGCACTTGTTTCCGATTTATGCCTTTCTTCTAAGGCGTGGAACTTCGAGCTCATTTGCAATTCTTTTTTGCCAGATGATGCTAGCCTTATTTTGAGTTTGCCTCGATTGTCCCCTAGTCATGCTTACACACTCTGTTGGCATTTTAATAAAAAAAGATTTTATAGTGTTCGCAGTGGTTATAGATTGTCTCTTCATCTGGCTGATCGGCCACAATCTTAGGGCCAGCAACTTTCCTCTTAGTGGCGTTTGCTCTGGAAATGCAATGTGCCTAATAGATTTAAAATCTTTTTCTGGAAAGCGTTCCATAGGTGGTTACCTACTTCTGCTACTCTTATTCGCTGTCGTGTGGATTTGGTTGATTGTTGTCGGGTATGTCATGAAACTAATGAGACAATTTTTCATATTTTATGGTTATGCAAGCTGGCGAAATTAGTTTGGAGGTAGCTGTTTGGTGAAGTGGTGTTGCAATCTCTTCAGGCCACTGATTTTCAGGGTATTATGCTGGAGTTGGCCTCAGCTATTGATGTTGAGACTTTCAGGCTATTTATTATGGGTTGCTAGCGCTTATAGTTTAATAGGAACAATATTACGCATGGTTCTTTTAGTTAGAATGTGATGGATATTACTGTATGGACTGGTAATTATATTGATGAGTTTAGGTTGGCTAATGTTGTGACTCATAAGGAAGTTCTCTCTAAACAACCGGTTTGGAGGCCTCCTTAGGAAGGATCATTTAAAATTAACCGTGATGCGTCTTTTCATTTGCATTCTGGGAAAGAAGGAGTGGATGTCATTGGCCTTGTTTGGCTAAGCTTTTAGAGAGCTTAAAAGCTCTTTTAGAGCACAAAAGCCACTTTTAAGGCTGTTTTGATGATTTGTAATAAGAGCTTTTGATGTTTGGATGCTCTTATTGGTGGAGAAGCCAAGCCAACATGGCTTTTGGTAGAAGAGCTTCCTGAAAAAACACGCGAAGCTCATTTGGTTTAATGAATTTTTCATATTATCGGTATAACCCTTCTATCTATAAATAACAAATTAAAATTTGTCAGCTGTATCCTTTTATATTTTTCACCCTTTGTTCTCCTTCTCTGAAAAGATGAACCCTAACCTTTTGGATTTGATTTGGGGTTTTGAATTCCATGAAGCCATGGTTATGCAATTCCACCTTTCGTTCCCAGTATCATGTTTGAGCAGGAGGACAGCCAACACGGTGGTAACAAGCTGCTCATTTTGGTTTCAGACCAATCAAATCAGGAAGCTTGTAAATCATCTGGGTCGCTCATTTTTCTTGTCTAGATTGTTCGATCTTGAGGTCTGTCCTGAGTTTGGTTCCGGTGATGTCATCGAAAAAGTTCGGGTCTTGCCCAGACTGGTACGGTTTTCCTTACTGGGTTTTTGTTTTTTGTTTTTAATTATTTGTGTATGAAATGAAATTGGTGTACGATGCTTTTAAATGTTTGGATTTGATTGTTTGATAGTCTAAGAACTCGAAAAATTGTTACTTAAATATTGAAGGGTTGCTGTAAAAGTTCAAAATCTGATTTTAATTCAGTATCAATGGATCGATAAGTCCTTTTTGGGGTTCAATTCTGGAATTTTATGGGTTTTAAGACGAGGGTTTTTACTCATTTAGGGAATGTGAAACGTTAATGCTGCTTAAACTGTGGTTTGTGTTATTATAATTGGTGGTTTTCGGAGGAGATTAGGACATATGAAGAAACTTTTGAACTATTATTAAGGCAACTAATGATGCTGTGATGACAATTTTGTTACTATATTAATCAATGTCAATCTACATAGTTGTAAACTCTATTATCCTAACAGATATAGGACCTGAGATTCAGATTGGGTACAAAATTTGCTTCACTCAGAAAGTCTGGATTTACCCCCTAGGTTCTTCTTTTTTGTTATAGTGTTGGACCTTTAGCAAGATAATTAGAGCTATCTTTTGGTTCTGAAGTGAAAATGAGTGAGAGATGTAACTTTGATATCAGTTGGTGTTAATGCCAGAGTCATGATGATTTGGGTGTTGATGATTTTAATGTTCAGGTTTTGGGTTACATGCATTAGTAATTTAACTTGTTTTCATGATCCTGAATAACTTTTTCGGTCTAGTTGGATCATTTAGATTTGAATTTCATGTATAGTTTTGTTGCATTGTTCACTAAAACGTGGCTCTGCTATGTAATGCCTTTCATTTTTCTAGTTAAAGAGAACTAAGATTAAACCAATAGTTTAATAGATGTTGAAAGTTTTAGCTAAAAAGTTGGCCTAGTTAAAAAGAAATTATACTTCATGGATGATGACTTATCTTAAGTTTTGAAGTGAAGCTGATGGAATCAAATTAGGAGTCTAAACTATTTTCATCACCACATTATTTATTCTTCCTATATCTTAGTGATGTTATTATCCCTTGTCGTAGTCTGGTGTTATTACATGTGTGTGTTTATGCTGATTGTTGTTGATCATTTATCTGCCAGATTGTTGGGAAGCAATCATAAAGGTCTGTTTTAAGGGGAAGATAATTTTCTTACTATGGTTATGGGATGGACCACGTGGCATTGATTTCGGGAAATTTTGTGTAAATCTATGTTTAATTTAATTTAGCTATAATTTGATAAATTTGTGTATCCTACCATTCTTGTTATGTAATTTGTTTGGTTCATGTTTTTAATTGGTGGACTGCATATATATATATATAGGAACTGAGTGAGGAAGAGAAGCAAGCGTGGAAGGTGAAAGCTGCTGAAGTAGTGGAAGCATACAAGAAGGAATTTGAAGAGTACAACAACTCTATTGCAGCAGCCACATAAGGAATCGGTGGAGGAAGAAAAGAACACCACCACCAACACCATTGCAAGGATGCCAAACCAAAGAAGAATAAGTCTAAGCGTGTCAACGACCGTTGAATATGTTTAATGATTTGAAAAGGTTCTTGTATTCACACACATCTTCAGTAAAAGTGGTAGTAGTAGTCGATAGTAAAAAGCAAGCCATTGGTTTGATGGTACTTAGGCTGTGTGATTGATTTGCTATAAAATTAATGGAAATTCTATGAGTCTATCCAATTCTTAAATTTGTCATTTTAATTTATACCTTTATAACATGTGAGAGATTCATGTGATTGATCTAATGTGAATTTTTGTTCTACTTGTCAACATTAAAAATTCCTATTTTTCACACTAAAAAAGTAACAAAGATTTTAATATCAAGATTTTAGCAAAAGATTGTGTTAAAAAAAGTTGTATTTTAAGAGATGACAAAGTTAATTCTTGATGTCACTCTACTTTTGAATTTTATTACTTTATTTGTTTTAATATATATATATATATATATTATTCCAATTAAGATAAAAATGTTATATTATAGTTAGAAGTGATTTTAATTAGTTACAACAAAATGGACTCAAAAGATCTTCTTCTAGGGTAAAAAAGTCATACCATAATTAGAAGAGATTTTAAAATGTTCCAACCAAACAGTTTCAAAAGCTCTTCCTGATTCAGAAGCTCTTCTACTGTCAAAAGTCAAAAGTAACTGAAAAGCTCAGGTTTTTACTTCTCTTCTTCTACTGTCAAAAGTCAAAAGTAAAAGTTATCTCAAACGAGCCCATTATATGGGACTATAGAGGCTTTATTGTGGCTACCAAAGCTTCCCCAGTTTTGGGCTGCTCTTCGGTGGAGCTGTTAGAAACTCAAACTTGCTTGGGAGGCCCTCAAGTATCCCTTAATGTGTGGGTTTTTGGTGTGGTTTTAGAGTCTGATGCGGTTGGTGTGATTAAACTTTTTACCGATCGTATTGTTCCTTGTATAGAATTGGGTGCCATTATGAATGACTGCCTTGCTTTGACTAATATTGTTGGGCTAGCCTCAGCTATTGCAGTTCGTAGAGGCGTCAATTCGGTGGCTCATAGTCTTGCCAAACTTGCTTTCTCGTTAGAATGGTTGACGGTATGAATTGATGAGCTACCTACTGATATTGCTCCTTTTGTCCGCTTGGACTCTGTTTCCTCTATTTGCTATGCTTGAGCTTCTTTTGTTCGCCTTTAATATGCATTTTGTCAAAAAAAAAATCATACAAGTTTTGTTATATTAGTTCTTATTCATTAAAAAAAAACAAAAGTTATATTGAAAAACAATCAAAAGTTTGAATGAATAATATAAAAATTATATAAATTTAAAGTTTTTTCTTTAAAAAGGAGATGATCGGAAACCACAATTTCGTTAGTCGTTGCATAGATGTAAATATATACTATTGAATCAATCTCATCTTATCATTAAGTAATTTATTTCTTAACTCTCCATTAACTATCAAAAAACTAATATATAGTTTGTATATAATAAAAAAAAGTTGATTATAATAGACAAAACAAGATTGGTTCGGTAGTATATCACTCACTTTGACACCGTTATCGTGGGTTCGGATACTCGCACTTAAAAGTGATACTTAAAAAAAAATTTAACATTTATTATTATTGTGGAAATTGTTAAAAATAACCACAAATATTATAGAAATTTTGTTTTAAACCACATACGAAAATTTATTTGTTAATAACCATTTTTTTGAGAAATTACTTGAATGCCCCCATATAAAAACCATCCCCAAACATTTTCTCTCTCTTTTCTCTCTTTTTTTTCTCTTCTTTCCTCTCTCTCCCCGATCTCTCTCTCCCGCCGACGAACCGTCGCCGGCATCCTTAAGAAGGCCGACGAACCGTTGCCGCCCTCCTCTCTCTCTCACCCAACCTTTCTTCTCTCTCCTCACAGCTCTTTCTCTTCTTTCTCTCTCTCTTTCACTCACATCTCTTTCTCTCTCCTTTCCTTTCTCTCTCACATGTCGTCAACGGCTTACCGGAGTGCCGTCGCTTGGGCTTCACAACCGTCCAGCAACGCCGTCGAGCTCCCCCTCCGCCAGCGATTAGATCTACTGAAAAAAAGAAAGGAAAACGAAATACTAGAAACCCAGAACATTTCAAGTTTGAACATTTCAATTTAGTCAACATTTCAAGTTTCAACATTTCAATTTAGGTAACATTTTAAGTTTTTAAATTTGAAAACGAAAAACTTAAAAACCCAGAACATTTCAAGTTTCAACATTTTAATTTAAGCAAGATTTCAAATTTCAACATTTCAATTTAAGTAAGATTTTAAGTTTCAACATTTCATTTTTTAAAACAAGATTTCAAGTTTCAAGTTCCTAGCCGTAATTTCAAGTTTGGTTTCAGATTTTAGTCATGATTTCAAGTTTTCTTTCAGTTTTAAAGAAAAAATCAAATCCAGGGGTATTTTTATAATTTATGGATATACACTAATTTTTTTTTAAAAGTGGCTATTAATAAATAAATTTTTGTACGTGTTTAAAAATAAAATTTCCATAGTATTTGTGGTTATTTTTTATTTTCTCTCTTTATTATTCCTTTTTTTCATTCAAAATTACAGCAGAGTAAAGAAAAAATATAAAAGAGAGGAAACAAGTCCAACACTTTCCTCACCCCCACCCCTACCACATCCATCACCTCTTCCCTTATCATCATCATCAAACCCTTTTGATTTTTTCTTCTTCTTTTAAATTTTATTTTATAGAATTATAGTTTTTATACGATCAGAGGATTGAATTTACATGGGAAGATCATTAGAATGAATCATCTACTATCACTTGAACATTTGATCACTACCATTTGTTGGTGCGTTTTTTAATCAATATTGTATCCTTATTTGTTATTAACAAGGAAAAAAAATAGATGTTGATTGCTTGTCGTAGATGATGATATTAAAGTTGTGGTGAATGTGTGCCGTACAAGCAATTCTTTTTCCTGGTTTCTCCGTGTTTTTGTTGTTGATCGTTTCAAGTAACCGGTTATGGTAGTTTCTGGGTCTTTCTTTGTTCTGCGTTTTTTTTTTGTTGTATTGGTGGACTCTGATAAATGATTGCTTTGTTTTGTTTGTGAGGTAATTTACTTTCTGGGTTTTAAAATTTTGAATATATGCACTTGATTCAGCGATTGAAGGGTTTTCTTGGTTTTCATCAGTAGTTGATGGTTGATTTGTCTTGTTTTCTCTGAAATAATGTAGAATTCTAACTTCCTCTCTTTGTTGTCTTGTATGATAATGATTTAAGATGTTTGATTGTCTAATTTTGTTTTATAGTTAACCTTCAAACAATTTGAACTGATATGTCATATGTGAAATTCAATAAATATTTTGTAGTGCATCATTTATGTTTTCAGGATCAGGCAACTGATTTTGTGTTTGCTTTCAATTATTCCATTATCAGGTTCAGGTGAGTGCTTTGATTTTAGTGTACAACAATGAATTGTGTGAGCTCCATTGCTGGCTGGTATGGAGGTCAGAAGATTTGTGCTACTCATCATTGTTGGATAGTTAGGAATTGTTTGACTTTGCAGTCTTATAAGGAAATAGTAGTTGAAATGTGGATGCATTTGGAAGATACATAGTACTGGTTATAAATGTTAATTAGGGAACTATATCTGTAGGAAGTACTTCTCATTAAATTGTTGCAGTATTTACAGGACATTTCAGGTTTTTCGTTTTTCTAGTGTTGGTTCTAAGATTGGGAAGCTCATAATTCATGTCTTCTTTAGACAGAAGAGAATGGGCAAACTGAGCTGGTATTAGTGAAATAGACAGAAGTAGAAAGTTGGATATCTCCTAAATTTTAGCAATGGGTTTGCCGCAAGTGTCCTCAAGTGATAATGCTGAGGGAATTGCAGCAACATCATTTGGCTCATTTTTGCAAAGCCCGCCACGAGTTGCTGGTGTGAGCACATGTGATTTAGATGGAATGCATGGAGGAAGTATGAACCGAACACTTGGGGATAACCCTTGCTCAACTTTGGATTTCCACCGGAAAGCTTCCTTGGAACTTTCCAACTTTTCTGAAGGATCATTTGGATTTGGAGGGGCATCCGATGCTTTTACCAATGTACATGGAATTAAGTTTGGTTCCGCAGATAAAGTTAGTTTTCTTACTCCTAAAAGTGGACAGAGTACCCAGAGCCCTGTTTCTAGGATTGTGGGTTTTGATTCACGTGGAATGAGTTCCCTGCGCAAGGAACCTGAGGAAATTTCTGCTGATCACGTTCATTCTTCTCCTATGGATGGTGTGACAGTTAGTGGAACAGAGTCCAGTGGGTCTTTAGTCAGGAAGCGAATGTTGTCACCTCTAAAGAGTATGCTTTTTGAAGACCAAATTAACAGAGATCCTTTGGACATTGGCCGTGGCAAATCTCAAATATGTTCCCCTGATGGAGCTCATAGTTCTAGTGCTTCTATGTCCCAAGACTGTAAGAAAGTAAATGTTGGAAGCAAAATCCATATCATGACACCATTCTGGTCTGCATCTAGCTGTTTGGAGCTGAAAAATTCCCCATATGATGATAGTAGAACAGCATCCGTATTTTTCACAGATGGCCCTTTGTTGGAAAACAGGGAGCCAGACCTTCATAATAATTGTTTGTATACGCCTGGACATGATCGTTTCAATGGATCAAGTAAGGTAAGATCCCGTAGTGGGGTTATGATTATATCCCCTAAAAAAGCGATCTCACCTCCTCATTCTTTATCACCTCTTGGTCCAAAATTTTCTGAAAGGATAGCAATCGCTGGAGGATGCAGGAAGGTTAAGGAAGAGATAGAGGACTGTCATTCAGCTTTAAAAAGTTTAGAAAAGTCTATTGACAAATCAGACTCGGGCATTATCTTTGCACCTGAAGATGTCACATTTAGGATTGGAAGCAGATCATTTGAAGAGGTTAATCTTTTGCGCAGAGAGTTTCATCCATCTTCCCTAGAAAGTACAGCTGGAATAAATTGGCCCTTATGTCATGAATCACCCCCCACATCCCATTGCTTTAGGTTCATTAGAAGTTTGAGTGGACTTTCAGTAAGAAGGTCTTTGGTTGGTTCATTCGAAGAGTCCCTTTTGTCTGGACGGTTCATTTCTGGAAAATCCAGCCAGGTTAGTATTTCTGTACTTGCTTTTAACCGAAACTTGTTTTTTATACAGTTAAACGGGAATTATGAAATTTTTTGCTGATTTTTCTCATCCTTGTGTGTAGAGAATTGACGGTTTCCTTGCTGTACTTAGTATCACTGGGGGAAACTTCTCACCACAATCTCAGAAGCTGCCGTTTTCAGTAACCAGTGTGGATGGAGATTGCTATTTACTCTATTATGCATCCATAGATCTCGCAGGAAATAAATCAAACAAGTGCAGAGCCCAAAAAATGAGAAGAGGTCTTGTAAATGATGATTCACAAACTGTCAAAAGCTGCTTTCGCATCCCTATGAAGGGGCGCATTCAACTGGTACTTCTATTCTCTTTAGAAAATAATTGTTAGTTCGTAGTTCCTACAACGAAATGCATGGAGCTTTAATAAAATTAAATAGTATTTTGTAGCCTTCATTAATTAATTTGCAAGCTTCCATCAATTAGAGTTTGAGAATTTACTTACCGCTTAGGCTACAGAATGATTGTGGAACTTCATTTCAACTTACTTCATGTTGATATGTGGAACCTTGATGAGTGCAACTTGAGAAGAATTCCCTATTTGATTAATTGTACGCTCTTGCATATTTGGCTATATATTGGTCTGTCAATGTTTCTTTGTTGTATTATTTTATATTATATATAAAACTATAAAACTAGTATACTTTATATTCTTGTCAAAGCTAGTATACCATGTATTGACTAGTAAGAATAATCTTTTGCTTGATGCAATGGTATATCATCAAATGAGATATCTTAACTGTTACTTGTTTATAAGGAAAAGATTTTAATTCCTGAATCCTGATAAGTCCTTGGTTTTCATGCTGAGACGAGAACATGCTAAAGCTGCTTAGAATGATCTGCAAAGAATTTCTGTTTACAAGTGTTGGCTTTTAGGATTTTCGAATTTGTTTAGAAACATATTATACATGAGCTTTAACGAGGAATATGATGTAAGAAATGGAATTTATTTAATATCTGAATAGTTTAACTTTTGCAGGTTCTCAGCAACCCAGAAAAGACGCCCATTCACACTTACCTTTGCAACTACGATTTGAGTGACATGCCAGCTGGTACCAAAGTAAGATGGAATAGAACCTTCATTGTCTTCTTTCGCTTTGTTTCTAATAAAACGAGTGCTTTGACTGGACCTTTTATTTTATTTTTCATTGGGACTAATGGTAGATGAGAAATAACCAACTTATTAGTAATCAGCATTGTGATGCCAACATCACCTCTACCTCTCTATAGTATGATGAATGAAAGAATTCAAAAGACTTCTCACATATATAATATATTAGAAATTGTTTGATTTTGCCTATGGAAACAAATGCTTAATTTTATGTTCGAGGTAGAAAATTTGAACAGAAGTTGTGGCATTTCCTGAATCCTCAAAAACACTGAATCTTGTTTCTATTCCATTTGCTGAACTGGTGTTCATTTTGACATTGAATATGTGAAGAATGATATTGTCAAAGTGACTATTAACATAACCATATGATCCGTATATGGAGCATTTCTAACTTTTTGCAATTTTTTCCCCTTGTCTTCATTCTTTTGTTTCTCCGTCTAATCTTATTTTGCGCTTTACCATGTTAAATTATGTATTCTTACATCCCTGCATGTTGCATATACGCTTGGTCTCAGAAATACACAAGTCTTTCTTTCATAGGTCTTTATGTGCTGCAATTTTCACATGGTGATTTTATGCACTACTTGGTTTGTGATGATGAAAGCAATCATCTTTTGCTTGTAGTTCATGACATGAGAAAAAGTTCCAAATAAAATTCAAGTTTATAGTTAGAAGTATAATTAGCAACCTGCAGATGTAATTTTCTTTTCTCCACATGCTAATGTGATATCTAACATTTGCAAATTTCAATTTCTGACGTATTTCTCAAACCAGTTCTAACTTTTAAGTTCTTTATTGGTTTTAAGAAAGGTTGCCATCTGTTGTTAAGATTTGATTGCTTTTGCAAATATGATATGCAAAAAAAACATTTAAGGTCCTGTCAATTAGATATATTAAAGCAAGTTATATATCTTCATGTCCTTCTGTAGTCATTCATCTAATGATTAGCTTTTTTCCTAATTCATTGCGTTTAATTCAAATTAGACATTCTTGCGGCAGAAGGTTACCATAGCCTCGTCTGGACCAACATCCACAGAATTGAAACAAACCGATCAGAAGGAAACTTGCATAGATACATGCATTGGAACCAACAAAAAATCAAGTAACGGTTGCTCAAAGGTTAATGAAAATATTACTGGTGCTGGTGCTCTGCGTTATGCTCTCCATCTCCGTTTTTTATGCCTTTCTTCTAAGAAATGTTCTAGTTCAATTCAGAGAACTAAACCTGATGTTCTATCTGTACCTCAAAAAGAATCCGTAGATATGGAAGGGGACCGGAGGTTCTATTTATACAATGAGTTGAGGGTAGTATTCCCTCAACGCCATTCAGACACCGATGAGGGCAAGGTATGTGATCTTGATTACATGCATAATATGGCTTCAGATTGCTTTTGCACTAGTCCTGGGATATTATGTTATATCTGTATTATATGGATGCTGGTTAAGATTGCCATATCAATCTCTCTCTCACTCTCCCCTCCCCACCTCTCTCCCCAAAACAAGAAAAAAAAAGTGAGATTTTTTAGCATAAAAGTGAAGATTTGAAAAAAATTCTCTGCCTATACTTAGTGGTCCAGATATATCTTTTCTTGTTAAGTTGTTTGGTCGTTAATGGACTCCAGCTTCTTATAATAACACTGTTAATCAAATGATCGTTGGCTTAATGATCTGATAATGCTTTGGATGTGGATGAAGTTGACATGATCTATGATAAATCTATTAAAATCTAATGATCGCTTAACGATCACCGATAAAACTACCATGACAATGAGAGCAAAAGATTTATGATTTAGTTTTGGTGTCTTGGCATGGCATGTATATGTGACCATTGTTCAAAAAAACGTTATGAGGCTTACGTCTCATAACTGGTCAATGAGGTTTACGTCTCAATTTACGCCTCGATACGCCTCATAAGCCCGTCTCGATACACCTCATAAGCCTGCCTCAATAACGAAATCCCAAAAAATGTTATGAACTTGTTATTTTATATGGTTAGTTGGTTACCATTTGAATTATGAACTTATTGCCTTAATTGTTGTTTTATATAATATGAAATTATGATCTTATTGGTTGTTTACTTGTTTTATGAATAATGAATTATAAACTTATTGATTGTTTTATGTATTTTAAGTTTTTATCTCTTCCTAATGAGGCTTACGCGTCAATACGCATTGAGGCTTACGCCTCGCCTCAGTAGAGGAAATCGCCTCAATACTGAAAACGTGTTTTAGAACACTGTATGTGACTAATAATAGTTGTTGGTGTGTAATGGCAGTTGAATGTGGAATGCCATTTCCCAGAAGATCCGAGATACTTCGACATCAGCAACTGAAATGAATCATCTAGTTTACCTCACCAAATCATGCTTTCTTTGATTGATTATGTACATAAAAGTATACATTTTCCTCGTTCTATTTTCCCTAGTCATAACACCTCGAAATGGCACTGACCCTGATCATCCTGTACAGATTTTCATACTCTAAAAATAATTTGATGGGTTCATACCTTTTTACTAGGCTTAAATTGAATAACCACCTCAATCGGAGATTTAACTGGTGGCTTTACTGCTTTACTATCTACTGTATGTTTGGTTGTTAGGATGTGTTGGGCCTGTGAGCTTTATATTTCAAACGAGAAGACCTTGTAAACCACCTCGTATTAGGGGTGTGTAAAAAACCGTCACACCGAACCAACCCGTCTAATCCAATCCAAACTTTGTGGGTTGGTTTGGTTTTACATATAAAAAAATTATTAATCGATTTGTCATTTATCAAACCGATCAAATATCGGTTTGGTTTGGGTTGTTAAAAATAAAATTCATACAATCCAAACTAACCCATATTTTTAATAAAATCCAATCTATATTCCCTAGGGTTTTGTAACTTTTATTTATACTTATTTACTTCTCATATAAATAAGTTTTTTTCTTCTCATTCATTATCATTAACCATTTGGTATTGTACTTCTCTTTCTTTTACATATTATATATATATATATTAAATAAAATACAGTTACTCATCCCTTTCATTACATTTTAGAATATGAGTTTTATTATGTTTTATTTTTTATTTTTCTATTATGGTACCTTTTATTGTTAATTTGTTAATTATTTAATATTTTTAATTTTTAAAATAATTAAATAACACCTATTTAATATTTTTATATTTAAATATATTTATTTATAATATACAAAAAATGATTTTTAGGTTTAAACCGAAACCGTCAAATCAATCCAAACCAACATGAATTTTTTGGTTTGGTTTGAATCGGTTTGTAAATCATATTGGTTTGGTTTGGTTTGGTTTAGTTTGGGTTGAAATATAACCAAACCGATATATATCGGTATCAACCTAAATCAAAGCGCAATCGTACAATACTGGCTCGTATATTTTTCATTAGGTGGGGGGTGTATTTAGTAGCTGTCTTTTAAAATTTATGATTTCAATGGGCTTATAGCCTGTTGAATATTTTATTACTAAACAGACCGGTAACTGAACTTAGACATAGGGAGGCCGAATGTGTTTGTGCCATGTTAAAAGCCAAATCCTTTTTTTTTTCCTTTTACTATTAACGTAAATTCGAGATTTGGGGAGAAGAAACGATACAAATGTATCCAAACCTTCAACACTGATTATTTATTTATTTATTTTTGATATACCGCCCGCTAGTATCATGACTCAAACCTGAAACTGGATGAATGCTCTTACTACCAAACCACGTTGAATGGTCCTTCCCACTTATTATTGTTTTCTCAAACAAAATATCTTCGGAAATCTTGGGGTTGTTATTTGGTAAATCTATGAATCATGATCATGGTACCATTCGTTGTTTGTAGAAACACTAGAGGTACTCTTGGAATATATATGGTATGATTCATAGCAGTTTAAAATATTATTTGTACTTTCGATAAAATTGCATGAAAAAACTTAAATGTTTTCGATTTCTTTTTTTAAATGGTTTAAAAGTAATTTTTTAGGTTTAGCATTAAACAAGTATTTAGATATCTAGATATCGAAACCACCGCCTAATGTGACTTTGTGAGTGATATGAGAGCTCATTCAACCATCTAATGTTCTAGATTCAAATAGCTGTCACCGTATGTGGTATTTTAGTAAAAAAAAACATATCCAATATATTGAAAATAAGTAACGTTAGATTACCAAAAATATTTATTCAACTTCATATCTAAAAGACAATTTATGAGTTATCAACAGTTAACACTATATAAATCGATGTGGTCGGTGAGTAATGTGTTTAGTTACAACTCACACATGCCTTGTAATTTACACATGATTTTGGATAAACATTTTAGACAATTATCTAGCATTAGTAATTGAAAATATAGTTTAAACTTTAAATTACATTGAAAATTTAGAATGTTAGAAAAGTGTTTTTAAATTCCAAATGAAACAGGTCTTTATTAGTTCTCTATTTTAAGAATGAAGCTTCTGGAAGGCTTTGTGTGAAATATACAAGACTTGAAAAGAAACGCAAGGGAATTATCAATTATGTTTGGTCTACAGACTATAATAGTATTGTTTTACACCACACTAGGCTTGGCAAAACGGGTTCGTGGGTCGGGTTGGACCAAACCCATTAAATGGGTCGTGTCGGGTCAACCAGTTAAATGGATGTTTGTTAAACGGGTTGAACTTCTCAAACCCGACCTAACCCATTTAATAAACGTATAATCCAATCCGACCCATTTAACCCATTTATAATATGTTTGATTTTTTCTAAATTAATAAGTATTAAAAATATAATATAAATCTAAACTAAAAATATCATTAAAAAACCAATATAATAACCAAATAAACCATATCTCAATTTAGACGAGCCACAAAAGACTATAAAGTTTATACAATCCACAAGTGATAAAATATATAAAAAAACCAAACAATTAAAACTAATAAAAACGATAAATAAAGACCAATAGTTCAACTGCTGAGATCTTCAAACTTCGTATTTCGTAAAATATTGACAATTGCAAGATGAAAGTTAAAACAATATAAAAATTAGTTATTTATCATTAAACCATAATTGTTGTTGTAAATATTCTCCCAATTAATTTTAAGTTACACATTTTCCTCAAACTAATCGTGTCAACCTGTCAACCTGTTTATAAAACCCAACCCAACCCGTTTACTAAACCGGTTAAACGGATCAACCCGTTTACTAAACCGGTTAAACGGATCAACCCGTTTACCAACCCAAACCCATTTAGTTCCACCCAATCCAATCCAACCCAACCCAAATTCGTTGGGTTCGAATCGACCCGTTGTGTTGTGATCCAAATTGCCATGCCTACACTACAAAACACATCATACTCACAAGTCACAACACATCACATTAGGCTTTTAACAAAGTAAAAAAAAAAGACTAGGCAAACGATTTAATTAATAATAGGTTACGGTTTGAGTTAATTTTGGCTTGAAAGTGTGCATTTATGAGTCAGAATTTAACATTATATATATAAATAGATAAATAAAAGGTACGATCTAACTAGCTAACCTAGTGTCCGACACACTCGCGCAACATGTTGCATCAATTCTTGTTTCTCTTTCTCACGTTGTGGTCGATCTGCCAGTGCCATACTGCCATGGCCTGTGTACGTACCATTGTACGGCTAGCTTTCGTTTATCAACTCATAATTAAATAAACTCACACCCACAACACAAACCCTGCTTCCATTTAATAGAAGAAAAAACAAACATATAATACGACTATGCTATATATATATATATATATATATATAAACTTTTCACGCGGTATTCTTTGAGTAGTCTCACATAGTCACATAGCGTGATGTTACTAATTGGATGGTGCATGTACATTTTTGTAAGTACCAAATTGGACTCTCTCATGAGTTTTTATAGTCTAATATTAATTAACACTCTAAGTACGTAGGTTAGATTAAAAGGGTAGTACAGCTAGCTAGGTAAATAGTTAAAGGGAAATGAAAGCTGAAAGTGGACTACCATTATTGATGTTTCACCATAATATATACCTGTGAATGCATTTGGCAGCATCATATGATAGTCACAATTAGAAAGATTGGATTGAGTTTGAGCCTTTGAGGAGTCCAACACCAAAGCAGCCAACCTAGAACAACCCCAATAAAGGAAAACTACTGAGCCCAGACGACCTGGGCTTAGCTTCTAGGGGTCCGAGCCATCAATACAGTCACACTCACTCATGGGTCTCATCTGAGCTGCCCCTTCATAATATTAACGAGAAAAGTATATGGCTTTTTAGTTTGAGCCAATTAGGTCATTGGGTGTGTGTGAACTGTTTTAGAGAGAGGGAGAGAAATGTGGCAGTTTTAACAGAGAAGAGAGAGAGAGAGAGCTAAAGTGTCACTGTACAGTGCACTGCTCTGCAACAAAGAAAGGAGGTTAAGTGTCATTTACTGCATTTACCAATCTGCCCTTCTTTTTTTTTTACAAATGACTTGCCAATATTAAGTTTTACGTGGTGCTACATTGTTATAGTTTATGTTGCAGAGATTGGACGTAGTGGCCCTTCCTTGGTGTTTCAAAATCAATGACGTGCACGTGTCATATCACGTGACTTGTGCATATCGGCGGGCCCATAGCACCAAAGTGACGTAGCAACTACGTAACGTACGTACCTAGCTACTCAAACTTGACTTCACTGGAATCACTTGGGTGAGTAGTGTGTACTCTGAAAATCAAATTAACCAAACCCAGAATTTATATGCATGTGTAATGTGTTGTGTGTATATTTTTTATTTTTTGTAGAAGAAAAAGTTCATGTAAATATGAAACGATGTAAAAGAAGTCGATAGAGAAAACAAATGTACGGAAAAGAGGGGTATTTATGTCCAGCTAATTACAACCAATGATAATACTAGAAGGCCTCACAGAAACAAACAAACCCTTTAAAACCCCAGAGTCTGAGTCTCTCTCTTTCTCTCACTCACAGTATTAGGCTTCTGTTATTCTCTGAAACTGTCCTTGAAATGGCAGACCCTAACATATACAACTTCTTGAGCCAACCCACCAATCCAAGGCCATCTAAAAGACAAGCTCATCCGGGACATGAACACCACTCATCGCCACCACCGCCTCATCATCATCACTCCTCCTCCTCATCAGCCACCAGACTCTTCCAGTGCCTCTACTGTCCACGCAAGTTCTACAGCTCTCAAGCTCTCGGCGGCCATCAAAATGCCCACAAGCGCGAGCGAGCCGCCGCCCGTAGAAACGTCAACAACTTCCCCATCAACGTCGACCCACCAAGCTATGCTCTTCAGCCATCGATACCCTCTCTAGACCACCACCATGCCCCGCACTTTGTTGTCGAACCTAGCTGGGTCGAGCCAGCCCAGAGCCGCAACCACCACTACCAACCCCACCACCAGTACCCGTACCAGTACCAGCACCCATCAAGCTCTGTTCCACCGATGCCTTACCGGAGTTATCATGGTAATGGCGGCTCTATTGCTCCTTCTGGTTCCTTTTCTCCATCTTGTGATAATGCCGAAAATGTTAATGTTGATCTTACTCTCCATTTATGATCTAATGCTTTTGTTTTTTTTTTTGTTTTTTTGTTCTATTTTGAATCATTAGAGATGGAGTTGATTTGATTTATAAGTTTTTGAGATCATGAACTGAGATTACAAATGGATATGAAGATTGGGTTAGGGTTTTTTTATTTTTGTTGTTATTAAAGTCGTATCAGTAATTAAAGGATTTCTTTACTATTAGTTTTATATATAGATGTCTCCTTTTTTTTGTTTGAAGTTATAGTTGACAACCGTTCAGATTTGGTACTATATATGGAGTTTATTTAGAGTTGTTATCTACTTATCTGTTGGGTGATTCTAAGTTTTTTCAACCGTTAAGATTTGATACTATACACATATATAGAGTTTATTTAGAGTTGTTATCTACTTACCTGTTGAGTGATTCTTATAAGTTTTTTAAGATCGATTATTGTGCAACCTCTCATGTTTATTCAAGGTTGATCAGAGCTTGATGATTTTTTCCAAGTTTATTAAATGATTTCGAAGTGTATATTTTTAAAGACATTGATGGATGCATACATGTCTACGGCCATCTCTCTCTTTCACTTAAAAGTTAAAATATTAATGATTCGAGATTGTTCTGCGATATTCCTAAAATGCCCTTGATTGATACAAACCGGTGTCATATATAATAATATTTATTCTGCTATGGAGGTATATCATGTGGCACATGTATGGCGTGTTGGAGGAGAAAAGAGTAGGGTATTTCAGGTATATGCAGTTTTAATCCACTAGCTGTTTTTCAGTATCAAGTTGTTTAGTAAGTAGAATTTTAAATCATAATACTGTTTTTGTTTTGTTACAGTACTGTTCTTTTGGTAGGAAATGAGGCATAAATAAAAAGGGATATATTATTGATTTAGTATTTATGCTTTTTTGAATTATTTATTTTTTATATATTTATTCATTTTTTATTGGATTAATCCGTATGTTTTTTAAAATCACTCAATTAGGTCTCTTTGACCAGATTTTTAACTGTCAACCTAAATAGAAAAAATAAATTGACCATTTTACCCTTAAATTAAAGCAAATGACAATTTCACCCTCTAATTTTCTTATTTATAAATATTAAAATTTTAAATAATAAATATTTACAAAAATAAAAAATTTACCCTTCATAATAATAAAAATTAAATATAAAAACAAAACAAAAAGATTTGGATTTTTTTGAATCTGGAAATAAAACCCTGAATTCATCATCAACACACCACCAGACAAATCACCCAAACACCCTTTCCAAACCCATTCATCTCTTCACGAACATGATTATCAGCACATCACCACATAAATCACTCAGACATCCAAACCCAATCAAGTCACCCTCTCCAAACACCCAACAACCAAAACCATTCAAAACCCCTCCACGAAATCAATCAATCCTAGTCGTCCCTCCCACCACTGATTGGCGTTCCAACTCGAACAACTTCAGAACAAAAGCAGCGACGATGACAACGTCGATCAGAAGCGACGATGACAACGTCGATCAGAAGCGACGCAACCAGAAGTCGACAAGTTTGATATGGGTTTGGTTATCAATCTAGGTTCGATCGTGTTCCTCTCTCTCTCTCTCTCTCCCATTATCATCCTCTTCATTTCGGTGGGTGGGTTTGGTTTCGATTTGGATTTCAATTGGTGATACGAACGATTTTGGTCGAGTTGGGTTCTAGTGGTGGTGGTGGTGTTTTGGTTTCTGATTTGGGTTTCGGTTGGTGGTAGTGGTGGTTTGGGTCGATTTTGGTTTGGTTTCGATATGGGTTTCGATTAGTGGTAGTGGTGGTGGTGTTTTGGTAGTGGTGAAGGAGTTTGTGATGGTGGTCTAGTGGTGATATGAACTGTAGATCTAGTGGTGATAATAGACTGGAGGTTGATTGGAGGTGGTGTTTTGATTATGTATTTGGTTTGTGTTTGATGATGGTTCTTATGATGATTTGTTTGGTAATGAAGGTTAAAGGTTGAATGTAGATGATGATGGAATTGGAAGGTTGATGATGATGATTCATGATTTTTTTTCATTGTTTTTTTTTAATGAATGGTTTCTTTTTATTAAATGTTTATTTTTATATTAAAAATACTAAATTTAAGGAATAAAAATTAATTTTAAACCATTTAAAAAAACATATAGACAATAATACGTTTTTTTGATTAATTAACTCACTAAAATGTTTTTCCTTTTTAATTTTGTTTTATTTATAATTTTTTAATTAATATTTATAATATTAATTTTATTAGTATTACATAAATATTTATTTTTTCCATTGATTTCTGTGTTGCCATGTGGACTTTCTTTGGTTAAAGACAACAATACCCTTAAAACTGTTAGAGTTGAGTAACGGTTGACTAACTAGAGAACCTAATTGAGTGGTTTTTGATAACGTAGGGATCAATACAGTAAAAAATAAATAAATGGATAAAAAAGAGATAATTAAAAAAAAAAGGGATTAAATCAATTATATCCCAAATAAAAAGGACAAGTATCTTCTGCTGAGTTTTTCTCTCTACTGAGCTTTGGACAAGTGTCTTTTATGAAATTGGATGGCCAAGATTTATTCTTATTATTTGTCCCTCTAACTAAAACCAATACTTCACCATTTTATAAGTCCATACACCAAACCCTAAAAGAAACATCGCTAAATTCTCAAAACTGGAATTGATCAGTCTTCAATTTGTTAAACTATATCACTTCATCTTCTTCCCATTCCACCAATGGACGAAATAAATCTATATTTGTTCTTTCTAACTTCGAATCTCGAATAACCTAAACAAACTACCTCTCCTCCTAAAAATATATTTTGGGTTATAATTTCATAAAAAAAAATAAAAAATTCCAAAGCCTTCGTTCCAAATTATCCGGTTGCGTGTATTCCAATTTTTTTTGTTGGAAAAGATTTATTCACCTAAATCTCTTTCTAAATCACAATAAATCTCTAAATCATACAGTAGATTGATCCAATTCCTGGCGTGTCGTGAGTTTGTTGCAATTAGACTATCTGATGATGCTGTGTTGTTGATTAATGTATTTTTTTGCCTCTTGTTGATTATTCAGGGGTTTAAATAAACCAATGAATATGCTGTTGAAACTTGAAATCATAAAATGTTTGAGTTTTGACTTGGGAAATCTGAAAGTGAAAGTGAAAGTGGGTAGGGACCTGTTTTGAAGTGGTGAAACGACTGGTTTTCAACCCAGCGAGCAGAATTGAAGTCGAAATCGAAAAATGGAATCTGAATCAACCCACAAACCCTTATAATTAAAATTTTATTCTAGGATTTTTTGGATTTTCAAAAGGTTTGTAGGTTTTTTTTTTTTGGTCATTGGACTTTCCCATATGAAATAGCTGGAAAGGTGAAAAGATTGAGGTTGAGGTGATGTTTGGGATTAAATGAAATTTTGTTATAAAATGCCAAAACAGTGTAGTTGGATATTAAAATCTGGGAATGAAAAGAAAATAATAAATCTTGGCTTAAAAAAGAACACTTGTCAATTGATCCTAAAAAAGGAGCTCAACAGAGGATTCTTATTCAAATTAAAAGTACGTATATAAAAATAATAAGAAACAACGGTTAATCATTTCCATTAAACATGCAAACAATGAATGAAAGTGGAAATTTGCTGTAAACATTCGGGAAATGTGGGTAGGGATGATAATGGGGGGCCCACCCAATTTAACCCATTTAAATAATTATTTATTAAAATAATAAATATATAAACGAATGAATATGATATAATATATAATATAATTCTAAAAAATAAATTGAAAATCATCGTATAAACATAAATCTCAAAACTAAAAAAATAAATTCAATCATTTTAAAATATAATTATTAAATTAAATAATAAAAAAATAAGTGTTATATTTTAAGCCGGGAGACGGGAGCCGGGAGCGGGGAGCGGGGGATAAAACCCATTCTCGCTCTATACCCACTATACCCATTGTGGGTTTTACTAACCATCCCCATCCCCATCCCCACCCCATTCTTACAAAATTAAAACCCATTCCCACCTTATAAGTGCGGGAGGTAATGAAAGTGGAAATTTGCTGTAAACATTCGGGAAATGCGAGTAGGGATGCCAATGGGGGGTGGGGACTGTAAATAGAACGGGACGGGGAGGGGCTGGGTATGCTTTCCTTATCCCCACCCCCCACCCAATTTAACCCATTTGAATAATTATTTATTAAAATAATAAATATATAAACTAATGAATATGATATAATATATAATGTAATTCTAAAAAACAAATTGAAAATCATCGCATAAACATAAATCTCAAAACTAAAAAAATAAATTCAATCATTTTAAAACATAATCATTAAATTTAAAAAAAAAAATAAGTGTTATATTTTAGGGGCGGGGGGTTACAATCCATCCCCATCCCCACCCCATCCTTACAAAATTAAAACCCTACAAAATTAAAACCCATCCCTACCTCATAAGTATGGAAAACTGGCCATTGTAAATGCCATAATTATCTAAAAAGTTCTATTAAATCGAGAGAGACAACGAACAATTTCTGGGTGGACAGTGAAAAAAAAAGCACAAAAGCAACTTTTATGTAATCTTTTGAAAAATTGAAAAATTGATTGGGTTTGGGTTTTTGAAAAATTGATCTGATCGATTATCAGGATTGGGATTTGGCGGTGAATTGAAGATGAGAAGATTTGATCTAGGGTTTGCGTGATTGAAAATTAAAGAAGAAGAGGTTAAAGATTAGGGATTTTCATGAAAAGAAATTGGGGATTTTTGGTGTTGACTTTCAGAAGCAGCGTGAAGAGGAAAAAATGTTGTAAAGCATCAAACACAACTCCAATTTCAATTCAACACCACCGTTTATCTTTCTTTCAAATATTTCATCAAAATGTAAGACCCAATATAAGTGGGATGGGGATTATGGGTTAGTGAAGATCGAGCTAAGGTTGATTGGAAAGTGGTGACAGGATTTTAGAAGAAGACGATATGAGTTCTAAACTAAATGAGTTGGTGTTTGTTGTCTGAAAATGAGGAAGGTATTTATACCACCTCCAGTACGCTATGTCTTGACGAATTAGGTTTAATTTCCAATTTCCCCACAACGGCACCGTTGGGCCGAGAGTTTAAGTTAGGAGTCTAAGCTGAGTTGCAGGGAAACATTACCCAGACAAATCATTGTCCTTTTTAGTCATTTCTCTTCAATTATGTTGGAATATTGTAATGTAAAATGAATGGAACGTTAATGGACAGACAAGATGAATTTACAACAAACTTCTCTCACTCAAGTTCTCCCTCTCTCTCTCCCTCCCTCTCTCTATCTAATTCTACCTCCAAACACTTATTTTCTTCTCTTCTTCTCTGTTCCATTCATGAATTGCTCCTCCATTAACCTGCACAGGATTTAATTAAAATTACTAAAACAAGCAAATCCCAATAAAGTGGTATCAGAGCACTTTCCAGGCACCTCGTCAAGATGGTAGAAGGAACAAGGCAACAACAATGCGTTGAAGGAAGGTTCACAGAGATGGAGACAAGGCTCCAGCCATATGAGGAAAGGTTTGAGGCTTTCAGAGTGGAGATGGCAGACCAGTTAGCAGATCAAACCATAAAAATCTAGGAGAAAATTCAAGAGATGATCAACAATGGAAGCAAGAAAATGGAGACAGAAGATTCAAGAAACCGTGTGAAGGGAATATTTGAGGCAACTCATACAATGTCCCCAGAAGAACCTAAATCCTCAAGGCAAAGCAGTTTCTCCAACACTAACAAGGTATTCAATGAAAACAACTCTAAACTTTCTTTTCCAAAATTTGATGGAAGTGATCCAAAAACGTGGTTAAGAAAATGTGATAGATTTTTTCTTATTCGTCCTGTACCTCCTGACCAAAAAGTGTTGGTAGCATCCATTCATTTTGAAAAAAAAGTTGAGGTCTGGTTTCAAACATACTATGATCTTAAGGAAGAAGTTGGGTGGAAGGAGTTTAAGGAGGCATTACTCAGTCGTTTTCTAGATGTTGACCAAGAAGATATGGTGGGTGAACTTTACAGACTCAGGCAGAATTCTACAGTCACAGACTACCAGGATAGGTTTGAAGAGCTTCAGCCAAGACTAATGGCCAAAAACCTTGAGTTGGGAGAGGAGTTTTTCTTAGAAAGCTTCCTAAGTGGGTTGAAACCAGAATTTAAGAACCAGGTAAAAATGTTTGAACCTTGAGATCTGAAAATAACTATTCATTTAGCTAGATTGTTAGAAGCATAAATTGAACCCAAAAGAAGTAAACAATAGATTCCTAAAAATCCACTCCTCATCACAAACTCACAAGTTCCAAAAACAAGCCCTACCACACAAAACAACTACCCAACCATTACTTACCCCCAAAAGAAATTCACAGAGCTAATACCTATCAAACGATTGACACAATAGGAGATGAATGTCAGAAAGGATAAGGGATTGTGTTACAATTGTGACAAACCGTATGTGTTTGGACACCAATGCACTAAGAAGCAACTTTATATGCTAAGGGGTGAAGATGAGACTGATGAGAATATAAAGGAAGAGGACCATAATGTGGAAGAGGAAGAAATAGGAGCCGACAGTGATGAGGTAACCATTTCTCATCATGTCTTGATGGGAAGTGTAGGGTTACAAACCATTAGATTACGTGGGAGAATTAGAAACAAGGAAATTACCATTTTGGTGGATAGTGGATCCACCCACAATTTCCTGGACCCTAACACAGCTAAACTCACAGGTGTGGCCATTGAGAATACAGACACTAACTGGGTGACCGTGGGTGGAGGAGGAAAAATAAGTAGCCAGGCTAAGTGTAAAGAATTCTGTTAGAGTATGCAATAGGTCAATTTCCAAACTAAAATGAGGCTCCTAACACTAGGAGGTTGTGATGTAGTACTAGAAATGCAGTGGATACGGGAAGTTGAACCTATTATGTTAGACGCTAAACAACTAAGTATGAGCTTTCTCAAGGAGGGCAAGTGGGTTACATTACAAGGAATAAGAGAAGACAACAGACTTACACAAATGAACAACAAAAAAATAGCCACACAACTACAAAAAGCTCAAGGCAATTCTGAGACAATCATACAATTGTTTTCACTTGAGGCAAATAAGGAAGAAAGAGAGGTACTTACAGAATTGCAACCCATTTTGAAGGCTTTTGAAGACCTATTCACAGAGCCAACGACACTGCCACCTCCTAAAGTACATGATCATCAAATTCCTTTACTACCTGGAAGTAAACCTGTCAACATTAGGTATTACAGACATTCCTATGTTCAACAAAATGAGATAAAGAGGATAGTTAAAGAGATGCTTAATAGTGGAATTATAAGGTACAATAGCAGTCCTTTTTCATCACCAATTCTGTTAGTCAGAAAGAAGGATAGTTCATGGAGATTTTGCCTAGACTACTGTGAGCTAAACAAGATAACCATTAAAGACAAATTTCCTATTCCACTTATAGATGAGCTTCTCGATGAATTGAATGGAGCAGTGGTGTTTTCTAAACTAGACATACGGGCTGGGTATCACCAAATTAGGTTGGTGGAAGGTGACATTCCAAAAACAACTTTTCATACTTATCCAGGGCATTATGAATTTCAGGTAATGCCTTTTGGGTTGACCAATGCACCAACAACCTTTCAAGGGTTGATGAATAGAATATTTGAACCCTATTTGATTAATATGGTATTAGTTTTTTTTGACAATATATTGGTCTATAGTAGAGACATGAAAGAGCATAAGGAGCACCTAAGGATTACATTCTCAGTTCTTAGGGAAAACAAGTTGTTTGTCAAGAAAAGCAAGTACGAATTTTAGAGCATTGAACTTGAATATTTGGGCCATATAATATCAGGAAAAAGAGTAGCAGCAGATGTTAAGAAGATACAAGGGATGATAGACTGGCCTAGGCCCAAATCAGTCAAGGCACTTAGGGGATTCCTAGGTTTGATTGGCTACTATAGGAAGTTTATCAAAGGTTATGGTATAATAAGTAAACTCTTGACTGAACTGCTTAGGAAGAGGGAGTTCAAATGAGGAGATGGGGCCAAGAAGGCCTTTAATGACTTAAAAACCACTATGACCACAACCCCAGCCTTGGCTTTACCTGATTTCACATAACCATTCACCTTAGAGACTGATTCCTGTGATACTAGGATAAGGGCTGTTCTAATGCAACAGGGCAGGCCTATTGCTTTCATTAGCAAGACTATATCTATGAGAAAGAGATGATTATCAACCTACGAGAAAGAATTGTTAGCAATAGTCTATGCTGTGCAAAAATGGAGGACTTATTTGCATTGGAACAGGTTTGTTATCAAAACAGATCACCAAAGCCTAAAATACTTCCTAAAACAGAAAATGACAACACTTTTATAGCAGAAGTGGTTATCTAAGCTACTAGGCTATGATTATGTTATTTCCTATAGGAAAGGGAAGGAGAACATTGTTACGGATGGACTATCCAGAGCACACCAATAAGTTGAAGGTACACTGTGCGCTTATACTACAGCTAGACCGAATTGGGTATAAGAAGTGGTGGATAGCTACTTATAAGACACACTGGCCAACATTGTCATTCCTGAATTATTAGTCTCACCTACTAATAATAAGGAATACACATTGCAAGAAAAATTACTAAGGAAGGATAGAAGGATCTATATAGGCAGCAGTGGGGACTTAAGGGAGGTGTTGATTGAAGAGGCACATGCCACTGCTATAGGGGGCATTTTGAAGCTAGGGGATCAATCAAGAGGCTACAACTTTTTTCTTTTGGGAGACCATGAACAAAGAAGTAAACTCTAAAATCCTACAATATCAAGTTTGTCAGCAGAATAAGAGTGCCCACACAAAGCCCTATGGGATGTTGCAACCTTTATCTATACCCAATACCCTTGGCTTGACATCACAATAGACTTCATAGAGGGCCTGCCCAGATCCCTAGGTAAAGATACTATCCTAGTAGTCATTGATATACTGACTAAATATACTCATTTCCTTACACTCACCCATCTATACATGGCTCATCAAGTGGCTCAACTATTTTTTGATAACATACACAAGTTGCATGGGATACCTACTTCAATTGTAAGTGACAAAGATAAGATCTTCACAAGTGTAATTTGATAGCAAGTATTCAAACTAGCAGGGACTCAGTTGTGTTTTAGCACATCTTATCATTTGCAGACAGATGGCCAGAGTGAGAGACTAAATCAATGTGTGAAGAATTACCTAAGGTGCATGACCAGTGTAAGGCCAACTAAATGGGCCTCATGGTTACCTATGACGGAGTGGTGATATAATACCAACTACCACACTGCTCTAAAAATGTCACCGTTCGAAGCATTATACGGTTACAAACCCCATGTATTTATGTTCTATCTTACTGACAACCAAGGCATTCTAGGGAGACAGGACTAAAATGCAATTAATTTTAAAGGAAGCACTCACCAATTCACAAGCAAGGATGAAACAATATGCAGATATACACAAACAAGAAAGGGAATTCTTGTTGGGGATTGGGTTTTCTTGAGGCTCTAGCCATACAGACATACATCAGTTGCATTCAGAAGAAGCTTAAAGTTGGCTCCTAGATTTTTTGGACTTTATAAAGTTACTGAGAAGATAGGTAAGGTAGCTTACAGTCTACAACTCCCTCTAAGCTCTCAGATTCACCCCGTCTTCCATGTATCTCAGATGAAGCGGAAGGTTGGTGATGGAGTCGTTCGAAGCTCAGATCTCCCACATGCAAGTGCGGAAGGACAAATATTAGTATACCCGGTGACAATCTTAGAAAGAAAACTGATAAAAAGGAACAACGAAGGTGTAGTACGTTACCTGATTCAGTGGTCAAGTTTAACTCCAGAAGACGCTACATGGGAAGGCGCGAAGGTAATCAGGAACTCATTTCCAGACTTTGATCCTTGAGGTCAAGGATCTGGTTAAGGGGAGGGGGATGTAAGACCCAACAGAAGCGGGATGGGGATTATGGGTTAGTGAAGATCGAGCTAGGGTTGGCTGGAAAGTGGTGAGAGGATTTTAGAAGACGACGATATGAGTTTTGAATTAAATGAGATGGTGTTTGTTGTCTGAAAATGAGGAAGGTATTTATACCACCTTTAGTACACTGTGTTTTGATGAATTAGGTTCAATTTCCAATTTCCCTAAAATGGCACCGTTAGGCCGAGAGTTTAAGTTAGGAGTCTAAGTTGAGTTGCAGGGAAACATTACCCAGACAACTCATTGTCCTTTTTAGTCATTTCTCTTCAATTATGTTGGAATATTGTACTGTAAAATGAATGGAACGTTAATGGAGAGGCAAGATGAATTTACAACAAACTTCTCTCACTCAAATTCTCTCTCTATCTAATTCTACCTCTAAACACTTCTTTTCTTATCTTCTTCTCTGTTCCGTTCAGGAATTGCTCCTTCATTAAACCTGCACAGTTAGCAACCCAAATCACCATTTAATTAAAATTACTAAAACAAGTAGATCCCAACACAAAAACATCAACAATCGGAGAAGAACGAAGAAGAAAATAGAAGAAGAAAGAAGAATAAGAAAAAAAATAAAAAATAATAATTTTTGTAATAAGGGTGGGTCCCACGGTGGGAATCAGATGGAGGTAATGTGAAACTCATCTATTGGGATGGGTTTCACATTACCCCCTTGGAGGGTAATGTGATTCCCATGAGATTCACATTCTAGAAAAAACAGAAAAACTAAATCTGCTAGAATTCTATTAGATTTCGATTCCCATGTAAAGATTGCCCCATACCAAACGGCCCCTAAATATTTTGGAAGTGTTTATTCCGGATGATGTTGATGGATTGATGCATGTTTAATTATCATCTCTCTTTTCGCTTAAAATATTGATTTGAGATTGTTCAGTCATATTCCCAAAATGCCTTGATTGATGCAAATGGTGTCACATATTGAACCTTCTGATCTGCTATGGCCGATAAAGGTGTATCATGTGGTATATATATATATATATATATATATATATATATATATGGTGTGTGTTAGAGGAGAAAAGAGAATGACATTTCAAGTATATCCGGTTTTAATCACCTCTAACTCAACTAGCTCTTTTCAGATACTGTATCAAGTTATTGGTATGTAGATCATAATAAGCAATCCAAAATGCAAAAAAAAAGGAAATAAAAAATGAATCACTTTTGGCATGCTTTTGCTTTGTTATACGACTTTTTGGAATATATATATATTTAGCAAAAAAATGTGGCATAAATAAAAAAAAAAAGGTTGGGGCCAGAAGGGGTTGAAGAAATGCAAGCCATAAACAACTATAATTCAAAGCCAATAAATCCCATTTTCAAATTCATACAATCCATGTTGGCAAAATCATCCCAATTCAAATGGATTGACAATCAAGGCACTAGCAATCAATGGGGTAAACAACCAAAGGCAATACAACGTCGGTGCCAAGTCGAGTTCATCTTAGCAACCTCAAAAATGATCATTGGAGAATACATTGACTACCTTCATCCAAACAACTCATGGTTACCGACAAGGCAATGAGTAAGATGGCAACAATAGTAAACAGCCAAAGGTAGTACCACAACATTGGTGCTAAGTCGAGTTCATCTTATCAACCTAAAAAACGATCATCAGAGGATATGCTGACTACCTTCATCCAAACAACTCAAGGTTACCAACAAGGCAATAAGAAAAGATGGCAATAACAAGAGAAAATGATGCAAAATATGGAAGCATCAACCAGGAAGATTAAAGTTCAAATGGGACAACTAGTGGACGTTTTTCAAAAGTCAAAACCTAAAAAGTTCCCAAGCCAAACTGAGCAAGCAAAGGCAATGACAGTCCTTCGAAACTATAATGCCCTAAATAATAATGTTAATGGTGAAATTTTCCATAATTTTGCTAGTGTTTTAGGTGATTAACAAGAAAATTAGACTTCAAATGATGATGAAGAAATAATGGCATCAAACCTAAAGAGACACCACTTCTTCATAAGTCTTCAATAGTGGCCAATGAAAACAATGAATTGATTTCCATAAGAAAGACTATGGGCAAGAGAGTATGAATAGACTACCGAAAGCTCAACATGGCAACAAAAAGGGATCACTTTCCTTTGTTGTTTATTGGCCAAATGCTAGAATGCTAGGCCGAATATGCATACTACTATTTCTTGGATGGTTTCTCAAGATACAATCAAATCCCCATTGCTCTTAAAGATCAAGAGAAGATATCGTTCACATGCCCTTTCAGAACCTTTGCTTATTGAAGAATGCTATTCGGACTATGCAATGCCGCAACTACCTTTTAGAGATGTATGATGTCAATTTACTTTGACGTGATAGAGAGGTTCATCGAGGTATTTATGGATGATTTTTTTTGTGTTTGGTAAATCTTTTGACTATGGCCATGATAATCTAACTCTTGTTTTGTAAAGATGTATAGAGACTAATTTAACTTTTAGTTGGGAGAAAATCCATTTCATGGTAAAATTAAAAATAGTGTTAGGGCATGTCATTTCACATAAAGAGTGATTGCTAATTTTCCACCTTTAACTTTGATGAAAGGTGTGAGGAGTTTTCTTGGTCATGCAGGATAGACGTTTTATAAAAGATTTTTTAAAAATTAGTCACCCCCTATGCAACCACTTGACCAAAGACACAAACTTTGGTTTTGATGATAAATGCTTGCATGCCTTTAGTACTTTGAAAGAAAAATTGACATCGACCTCTATTATCATGCCTCATAATTGGTCTCTTCCCTTTCAATTAGTGTGTGATGCATTTGGCTATGCTGTAGGTGAGGTCTTGGGACAACAAGTAGATAAATTGCCTCATGTTATTTGCTATACTAGTCGTACTTTGAATGATGCATAATTCAATTACTTCAACACTGAAAAAGAATTGCTTACTGTAATAAATGCCTTAGTACAATTTCAATCATATTTAATTGTATCTAAGGTGATTGTATATTCTAATCATGCTGCTCTTAAGTATTTACTAACCAAAAAGATGTGAAACCAAGATTACTCTAGTGGATCCTTCTGTTATAAGAATTTGATTTGAAAATTGGGATAAAAAAGACAACGAGAATGTGGTGGTGGACCATCTCTCACTTAGTGGAGAATGATGAAGAGGGGATTGCTACTGAGGATGGGAACATTCCTATCAATGATAGCTTCCCGGATGAGCAATTGCTAGCTGTGACAAACTGAAACCTCATAAATTATCTGGCAAATGGGATCATTCATGCAGATTTAAACTCCCAAGCCAAAAAGAAGTTCCTCTCAGGGGCAAGACAATATTTTTAGGACATTTCGTACTTGTTCAAATACGATTCCAATCAGATCATTCATATATATATCCCTGAGGAAGAATGAGAAGATGTGATAAAATTTTTCCATGAACTCAGTTGCAGAGGACACGTAGCGCGAAGAAGACAGCTCTCAAAGTCCTCCAATCAGGTTTCTTCTAGACATCTTTATTTAAGGATGCTATGGTTTTTGTATTTCTTGTGACTGGTGCCAGAGGACTGGGAACATTGGAAAAAAGGGATGAAATGCCACTCTCCAGTCAATTGATGGTCAAGATGTTTGATGTATGGGGGATTGATTTCATGGGTCCATTCCCATCTTCGTAGAGATAAAAACAATTACAAACAAGACCTAATGATAGTCAAGTAGTTGTGAAGTTCGTCAAAGACAACATTTAAGACCCCACAGATGATCATAAATGATGGTGGAAGCCACTTTTGTAATAAGTTTTTTTGCCTCATTATTGAAGAATTACAATGTCAAGCACAAAGTACCCCATAATAGGACAAGATGAAATGAGTAACCGGTAAATCAAACAAATACTTGAGAAGATCGTGCAACCTAATAGGAATGACTAGTTAATCAAGCTCAATGCTGCTCTATGGGCATATCAGACAGCCCATAAAACCCTGATTATGATGAGTTGTATCGGTTAGTGTTTGGGTATGAACTAAACAACCTAGAGAGGTGAGTAGGTTGACACTCTATTTTTAAGATTTATTCGAGACTGTTGTCAAACTCTTGGTGAGAATACAAGTTAACACTCAATATGATTGTTATTTGTTAACGACTATCACACGTAGGCTCAACTACCACCCTTAGTCTACAAACATAAACTCACAAATATGAAGGAATGTGATACACTTAGCACATACACAAAACAAAAGACAAAGTATCTCATATACAAATATATTCAATGCAAATCATATTCCACAATTTATACTTTAAATATTACAATGTAAAATTCACTAAGTAGAACCTTACAACTTGATATAGAATTTCACAAGATACAATGTTCAAATACTACAAAGATACAAGAGACAAATATTGATACAACAAAGTGTTTGCAACCCAGACTCGTCAACAATCTTGTTTACAAAGATATTAAATATAGATTCAACAAGATACAATCAATCATATATATTTTGTTTAAACATCGAAATATAATCATAAAACCCAAAAGCCTGGGAAAGCAAAACACCACACAAAGCAAAGGAACAACCGGAACAAGAAAAACACCAAACAATAGCAGGAACCAGAGTTGAAGTCATAAACCGAAAGGAACACAAGAGAAAAAAAGAAAACAACAAGAACAGAGCCAGGAACAGGAAGCACCACAGCAAACCAAACTCAGAACTCCCAGATTATTTTGTCGCCTCTCACAGCAGAACCATTCTTTGCAAGGCTGTCAGCTAGAGTGTTGCTCGATCTGGGGTTGTAAATTACCCTAGTGTTTCCCAAAAAAGATAGAGCTTGACAGGTCTCATAAATAATGTCTACAAACTCCAAGTTTCTAGGCCCCTTAGCGTTCACCCAAGAGACTATCTCGGACGAATCGCTCACAATGTCCATTGTTTTATCCTTTAACTGCACAGATTGAGAACATAAAGTAACCACCTTAAGGATTTCTAGAATCTCAGCTAGTCTAGAGTCCCTTGTCCCCATAAAAAGCGAGAACAACCCCATAATGAGACCCGAATTGTTCCTCAACACGCCGCAATACCAACATTACCAGGGATCCCTCTAGTTGATCCATCCATATTGAATTTGAGAGCATTAATCGGATGGGGGTTCTAAGTCAAAATCTTCCGATGATTGCCAGAATTTGCAAAAATACAGTTGTCTTTCAGGTTTAAAAGCATTGTAGAAACAGGGGATTTTAACCCTTTTCCAAGGTGTTTGAACCACCACACCACCTGAAATTTAACACTATCAGTCGCGAGCGAGGACGAAGGTTGAATGTCGCTGAAAACCTTCTGATTACTAGCCTCCCAAATAGTCCAAGACACTGCAAAAAATATCGAATTCCAAGTGCGACCGTATTTGGTTAGGACACAAACTGGTCTAGTTGTAGAACCAACTCGTTACAATTTAGTTAGCACAACTCTCCACATCCCACCAAGCCATACATTGGGACCAGAGTTTCCAAGACCACCGGCAGTGAAGGAACATCATATGTGATACAATCAATCACATATACAAGTATAAAAGAGTTTGAGTTACAGATATTTGACAAATTACTTTTTACGTGGTAAAACCTTCGATGAGGAAACATCCACGGGTTGAATGCATAACCACCGACAAACAATCTTTAACTAGATGATACAAGTACACCCTCAAAAGTGACCAATCAACATGATACACTCTATATTGGACATCACTTCTACCCAAACCTCGGGCCTACTAATGAAAGAGACATTGCCAATTGTCTATCCAAGGCACATCCCAAGTTTCTAGAAAGTTTCCTTGCTTGACTATCCGGATCATCCCAATCATAGCCAAGACTTTTCGCTTAACTATTCGGATCATCCCAATCCTAGTTAAGACATACTAGCTTGACTATCCGGATCATCCTGATCCTAGCCACGACTTTATACCTTTTACAAGGACTTCTTAATGTGATCAAATGTATGCCAATGCAAACATATGCAACATAGAATGTGTGATAAATATATCTTATGGAAACTAGAAATGATCAATGAGCACACAATGTATATTTTTCTTGTTTATAATCCAACAAAAAATGTCATCATACAAATGATGCATGTACATAAGAAATATATGAAATAGATACACTCCATGAAGAATTAGATATAAGCATTAAAGTACACAAATCAAGGTTGTCTATCTCTTAAACATGAACAAAAATCTAGAGCATGCAAATCTCCAAAGCACACCAATATCCTAGATTTTATTCATGCAACTAAAGCTTGAAAATCAAACATATTCATTAAGCTCATATTCAAGACTTTAGAACTAAAACTAAAAATGATATAATCAAAAGATATGTTCATTGAAATTCACTAGTAATCATTTATAGGACATATTTACACAATAGTCAATTAAAACTCAATAGGCTCTAAATATAAATTTAATTTGCTAATCCTAAATATATTCACCTAAAGAGTCCTATAATATATAAAGGCTGTCAATCATCAAAATACAATCAATTAAAGCACAAATAACCCTAGATTATAAGCTAATCACAATATAACTCCTAAACATGTGAAATCATAGATTTAACAAAACATGGATCACATATAATTCTCTAATTAGACAATTCTATCTTATAATTGAGGCTCTATCTCTTAATCACATTTGTTTAAGTCACATAAACTAAAAAGAGAAGAAGACCCAAGCTATATGAACATTTAAAAGCTCAAAATCAAAAATCAAATACCTTGTGAAACAAATGTGCAGTCACGGAATTTGGTGTAGAACCACCAAAATACTTGAACAAATGAATTTAAATTTTCTTAGAGATGATAGAACACTTCAAGATGAAAATTCCCCCTTTTAAATCACTCAATTTTGATAAAAATTGAGTGAGATATGGTGTTTTAAAGTTGAGAGAAAAATTGGATTTTTTTTTGCACAATTGGTCTTCTTCAATGAAATGAAAGGGAGATGTGGATTTTACAGAAAATTTGGAGGGAGATGATGTGGAGAGGGAGAGGACACGAGTGGCCAACACCACCTCGCCACCTAGGCTCCCCATAAAGGCTTGTGGCCTCCATGGGGGCAGAGGGATGTCCTCCCGATGGAGGCCACGCGCCTCCACGGGAGAGGGGTGGTTTGCTAATTAACCATCTCTCTTCCCCATTGCTCCCTTTTGCACACCTCTCGCGTTCTTCATTAGGTTTCAAGCATCCAAACTCTGATTTCGAATATATTTTCAGATACAAACCATAACTCTCTCAAGGACATTGACGTATACAAAACTTTCACAAAAATATGGAAATCGATTCGATACACAAAGACAAAAACTATGGACGACAAACACACGGAAAGTTTCGTAACTCCCAACTCGAAACTCGAAAACTTATGAATGAGTAACCAAAATGTTCAGAACTTTATAAGAAACATTATGAGAAAATATTCAAGTCCGGTATCACTAAAACACAAATAATTAAATACAAGAACACACAAGTATGTAATTTCTTATATGTAGTCCCAGAACATGCAATTTTATAAAATTTATCAATTTAAATACAATGCATGTGCATATAATGATATGTGTGTGAATGTGTTATAGGAATTGAGCACATCGATATAGGGACATATATGGATGTAATGTGTGTATATGCCTAAACACCTTGCAAGAGGAATGAGGTTTAATATACCTTTGATGTGCAATAAAGCTTGCTCCTCTTGAAGACTTCTCTTTGCTTGATAAGTTGCCAATCTTCCTTGAAGCTTAAATCACAATAAGCCTAGTCAACTAATCAATACAAAGGAATATTGTTTTGATATGAAATTATGCCAACATGACTTAACCCTCTTTGATAAATTCCATGTCAAAACACCTTTACAAATACTAAAACATACAAAATAAAGATTGGTCACAAACACACCCTCGCATTATAATGAGTTTGTAAATCCTAGACCAAACTTCAACAAGTTTTGATCTTCTTCACTTGATCATCTCTTTACATTACCTAAAATTCACTTGAAGAACAATGCATATACAAGAGAAAATATATGGCAATATACAAACTTGATTAAGATAAATCAATAAAGTCCAAATTGATACATGTATACTCCCCATAAATACATGCATACTATCCATCATAAAAACATATTTCATCCAAATATTACATGCCAAAAGAATTCAAGATACCAATTAAAACAAATACAAAAAAAAGTACTAAGATCAAGATGAGCTAAACCTAGTATCTTATATTTCTCCCCCCTTTTGACATGAAATGAAGGCAAAAGGAAAAGAAATAATACCTCAAGATCATATGGTTCTTTGTTAGCCACTTGTGCCATCAATTTTTTTTGCATGATTTGTTGATCTCACACAGTGCTTTGAGGTGGATGCTTTGCTTGAGGAGATGCTTTATTCCAAGCTCTTGATTTTCGCATCTTTTTGTACCACCTTTGCATTTAGCTCCTCAATCTTTCTCCTTGATTCTTGTTTGTTCTCCATGTTGAAATAGCAAAGGTTATTCAAGTCTATACAATATAATAAACTCATCATGGTATATATGCACATAATGAATCACAAATGCATAGAATTTTACTCTTAAGTATATAGGTGGTTTCCACCAAGTTCAACGATTGTATTAACAATTATATCAACCCCAAATATAGAAGAATTGATTTCAATTACAATCATATCAACCCTAAGCTTGAAGGAATTGATTGCAATCACAACAATTTCAACCCTAAGCAAGGAGGAATTGATTGCAATCACAATCATATCGACCTCATATATGGAGGAATTGATTGCAATCTCAATCATATCAACCCCAAAGAAGGAGGATTTGATTGCAAACACACTCATACAATCATTACAAGATAAGTATCATGTATTCTCAATATTCAAGATTTTAAACAAACAATATGCCGAAGGCATCCAAATCAAATCATTTGAACATATCATAAAAGAGAACAAAATTTAGAATACAATGCTTCCCCTCAGTAAATATTCTTTATACAATGATACTTACAATATCACACACTCAAGCAATTTTAAAGAAATCAAACAAAAATAAGCTCCACAAAGTATGAGAGGTACACCAAGATTTTCAATCACTCTCATATTTTTTCTAAAATTGCTAGCAAACCGAATACAATTAAAAGCAAAAAAAAAAATGTGTATGTGTGATTGCTTCAATCATATATAAAGGAGTAATTAGATCATCAACATGCAAACTATATCAATAACTATTCATCTTAAGCTTTTCTAATCAAGGTCAAACCGATTATCATCCAGAATATTTTCTTTAAGAGAATAGATCTCAATATATGAGCATGTGTGTGCACGTGGCTTGTCATCCCATTTCTGTTTTTCTACCCAAGCATTTCCAATTTTCAACAATACTCTTTTAAGCTTTTAGAAGCTTTGAATCAAAGATTTTTTTTTATTGATTCTTTTTCAACACTTCTTTGATTTTTTTTTTATAACTTCACGACGGCTTTCACTCATCATATTGGTATAGCCCTTTTCTACATTGGGTGACTGCATAACCAACATGTGTAGCACTTTTCATGAAGATGCACGTTATGTTCTATGTAGTTGCCGAAGCGAAATGGATACTAACCATATGTCATCTTTCATGTATTAGTCAAAAGGCTACTAGGTGCATCTATAACTTATGTATTTTCAAACTCAACTTACTCAAACAAAACATATGAGAGAACCAATATGTGTGCTTTTGAAAACCAAGTTTAAAGGCTCAAACACGCATGATCTAAGAGCAATACAAAGAGATTTACTCAAGATCATTACAACTCAAGAGAGTAGCTTTCAAAGAATTTGAACCTCATATTTTTCAAAAGATGCCACTCATCAATCAAACATGTACACGAAATAATTCATGCATCATGTAAAATATCCTTGTGAACAATTTCACTAAACGATCTCTAAATGGAAATTATTAAGGAGAACCATATGTAACATAACCAAAGCTCTCTAATAAAATATGCCACATGATGTCATGCACATAAAGAATTGAAAAGATGAAAATAAAAAAAGCAAGCTTTTAGAGTAAAGAAATACCTAAGCAAGATTTTTCATCAATGTGAGGTCTCTGCTCTTTTTATGGGCTCTCTTGGCTTGATTGTCCTCACGACAACAAGTTATTAGTGTGTCATTCTAAGTAAATAAAGGCCAAACATCTCAACTCAAATAAACATACAAAAATTCCTTTCTTAAAAAGACTTAACAAACTATTATCACCATAAAGATTTCATCTCTGAAGTCAATCAACAAATTTTGACAATCATAACAAATATATGTGAAATAGCTAATTTCACGTCAAGTTATAGAAAAACAAAACTTAGCAAGCTAAGTTACTCAAACTTGACACTATGTGCTTCTTACATTTAATGGTAAGAACACTCACCCTTGACCAATTTGGTATTGGGTGAACTAACACATAAACCATCATGATCATTTCTCACTGCAATATTATATATAGAAGATAAATCATCGGGTACGGAAATTGACACACATAACTATGGTAAACACACCCATATTTATAAGTACATCCATGTCTCAAATTTAAAATTAAATCATTACTATAGACACCCATATTAATACCAATAATACCCTTATTTAAATGAATGTGTTCATTTTAATACATTTTATTTATAAACAGTCTTAAGTTATTGTTAATAGCCATTTTTGACATAGGGACCAAAAAGAAAATTTTCACCTGTTCTCACCTGGTAGGATGTACCACCTGATACCAGTTAAGGTCTACTCGCTACTACCTACCTAAAGATACCAATCTCTACACCACTTAAGGACTAAGACCAGTTAGCAACGAGGTACCTTCTACCTAGTACCCTAACACCAGGACGTTCACCTGGTACCTGAGTACCTCGATGCTATCTCGCCACTTCTTTCAAGTACATGTCTTACACATCAAGCAAGAAGGAAGTTGGTCAAAAAACTCCAGAATGATTGGTCAAGTGCCACACCAGTAGACTGGTACCTCGGGGTACCTTGATGCTATCTCACCACTTCTTTCAAGTACATGTCTTACACATCAAGCAAGAAGGAAGTTAGTCAAAAAACTCTAGATTGATTGGTCAAGTGCCACGCCAGTAGACTGGTACCTCGAGGTACCTCGCCATCGGCATACGGAGTAACAATTCTCCTCCAAGCTGCAGAGTTGACTTCTTTACCACTAAAGCACCATAATGTGACCAGAAAGGTCAATGGATTCGCCCTTCAATCATATTTAAACTTGAACGAAAACCTGACGCAATCAACGGGAGCGATCCCCGCATAATTTGTTTCCCCCATCGACGACAATCATTTTTGGTAATACAACTAGTTAATTGGTCTAAATTACATGGATTTGATTGATGATGAAGAGGGGTTAAAACGGGACATCAGGATTAAGACAAGGTATTGAAAAATCTCCTACGTACGAGGTACATACCCCCACACCCTACCTAGGTAGCGGGCTGAGGGTTGTAATCGACATTCATCACTTTGAGAGAATTTTTGGTTAACAATTATTAACACACCTGATTTCACAAATGATAAATTCTTAAGTTTTCTGGGTTCGAAAACTCAAATAAGAACAAAATTAATCTTTTGATATAATACAAGGCTTGATGATGTAAATGCTTGAGAACACATTAAGCAAACAAAAAAAAACCAAGCTTATTTTCTAATTAATTTCTCTGGATTAGGTTTCCCAGTAAATTTAGCTCTAATTGATTTCATTTTTCATGACTTCTTAAAGTTTGACTCATGAAAGCATGGCCGAATGTAATTTCCACCGGACATGAATTCTTTATGCTCCAATGGTTGTAGAATTGCTTATTGCATGAAAGAATATTTTATACACAAAAAGAATTACAAAGGAGCTGTGAACTCCACCCTGCTTGCAAACTCATAATATCAAAGACTCTGGGATGATAGTCCATACTTGCTAAAGCAATTGCCTAGCATTGGACTGATAGATTGATGACAAAGGTTGATTTTATGTTATCTTGTTTATGCAACTAGCTATAAGACTTTAAGATTCTAAATCCTTGGTTTATTTCAATATCTTCATCTTCTCTTTGTATTCCTTTTTTCATTGAACACTCTTTTCAGGCATTACATTATATGGGAATCAAATCATTTGAAACACTAGTTGATGGTGATCTAAGGAGGATAGAGATAGTCACTGGTTGAAAATATCCAATTGGAAACCATATCAAGGAGTCTCTACAGTCTCTACCTCTAAAAGTTGACATGAAGATTGAAGAAGTGAAATGCCGGAGGCAAGGAAAATCCAAGCTGGTACTCTGGTAGTAACATTGACTAGGCTTTTGCAGTCGGTACAATCGCCCAAAAGACATTATGCTGATATGGTCTATTCTCTTTGATATGTACAACATTTTCTTCAAATCTTAATGACACAGTCTTAATCATGATGCAATACTAAATCATCAATAAGTTGTTTATATTGATTTTGCAGATTGTTGGTGTAGAAGAAGATAATATGATTATGTTTCATGAGAAAATAAGGTGCTAAGCTTTTATTTGTTTAAATTATGTTATTGGAAGTTTTTATCATAAGTTAGGGCTTATCATAATTTTTTTTAATAAAGAGATATTATAAGATATGATTGTAATTAATGAATGTACATAAAATTTGGTTTATTTTAATTAAATTAATTTGTCCTTATCGGTAAATTTCTATTGAGATATTTTTATAATTAAATTTTTTATTAAAATATTGGAGTGCTTATCATATTTATGGTGTTAATATCGACATCCTAAATCATCAACTATCTTCTTTATAAAGATATTACTCATGTTAAACACATCATCATTACCATGAACAAAGAAATCATCAAGACTATGCATATGATCTTGTGAAACACTCTTTTTCATCCGAATCTTCTTGACATTCTTATTCTCATGATTATCATTATCATGCACAAAATCATATTTAGAAGAATGACTATAAGCATTTTTCACATCATACATTTTATCCCAAGCTTTCCTAGTATGTTTCTTTACATGATTATTGACAATATGACCATCATACAAAACATCAAAGCGATTATCATGTTTAGAAACATTCAAAGAAGATTTTCTCATCTTACTAGCATGCATCTCATTTCCTAGTTTGTATTGTCTAATATACTCATGGTATCTACATTTAATATGCCCTACAACATTGCAAAAATGGCAATCTGGGATAAACTTAGAGATGTTATTTATGACTCTAGATTTAACCATATGTTTAGGAGAAGAATTAGACAACTTTTTACCATCATTTTCTTGATGCATAAATCCAAGTTTGCATTGCCTAATGAATTCATGACACTTAGGCCTAATGTGACCAATCACATTACAATAATGACAATCCATAATAAATTTATAAAAGTTACCATTTAGGTAAGAGTGTACCAATGGTGAAGGCTTCTTACTCTTTTTGATTTTGCTATTGACTTTGGAAGAATTGGCCTTTAAAATCCTCTTGTTCCGCAGGGACTTGCCTTTAGTTGTAGGAGTCTCCACTTGCTTATCTTCAAAGCCTAAGTCACTTGAATCTCCAGGAGTTTACCAAGTTCTATTACCTTATCAAGTTTGATGGCTCATATGGATAAGCCGTTGATAGTTTGCTTGGTCACAACAATCTCCTTGATGCCATACACTTATTAGCTTTCATGATTTGCAACTCTTCTTCCTTGCATTTGATTGTTTCCTTCAAGAAAAACAAATTATTAGCAAAATCACTAATTAAAGTTTCTAACACAAGAGCATCTTTAACCATCGTCTCTTATTGACATTTGATCTCTTCATTCTTCACTTTAACTTCCTTCAAAGCTTTATATTTTTCTTTCTCAAGAGTTTGACCTCTTGCCATTAAGTTGAAGTTGGTGGTATTTGATTCACAATTCTCTTCATTGAGTGGCAAAGTCAAATGATCATGTCTTGCTTGATTGTCCTTCGAGATATCCTCTTATTCTTCAATTTCTTCTTGATGCAAAGTTGCGTCACATATGTTGTTACCAACATAAACACTTTTTTCCAAGGAATCTAGTTCCTCCTTATCTTCACTTTTATCACTAATATTCTTTTTAAGCTTATCAACAAAATTGTTAGTAGGAAAATACCAAGAAGAAAATAAATAACCACATTCACAGATAACTTAAAGAATATCTCATGTCCTTTTTGTTTCATTAACAAAAGATGGACAATCAAAACAAACAGTAGTAGACTTAAGGTTTTTATTCATATTTAGTAAATAACCTTGTAGATCACGAATCACACTAATTACCTTAAATGACCTACCCTGATACCAATTGAAATGCCTATAAGGTTATAATCTAACAACCTAGAGGGGGGGGGGGGGGGGGGGGGGGAATAGGTCGGCACTCTTTTTTTAAAACTTGATACACTCTCTATTGGATATCACTTCTACCCAACCCTCAGGCCTACTAATGAAAGAGACATTGCCAACATTCTATCCAAGACACATCCCATGTCTCCAGACAGTTTCCTTGCTTAACTATTCGAATCATCCCAATCCTAGCCAAGACTTCTTGCTTAACTGTCCAGATCATCTCGATCATAGCTAAGACTTACTTACTTAACTATCTGAATCATCATAATCCTAGGTAAGATTTCCTTGCTTGACTATCCAGTTAATCCCAATCCTAGCCTAGACTTCAAGCCTTTTACAAAAACTTCCTAATGTGATCAAATGTATGCCAATGCAAACATATGCAACATAGAATGTGTGATCAATATATCCAATGGAAACTATAAATGATTAATGAGTACACAATGTATATTTTTCTAGTATATAATCCAACTAAAAATGTCATCATACAAATGATGCATATACATATGAAATGTATGGATTAGGACACTCCATAAAGAACTAAACATAAGTATCAAAGTACACAAATCAAGGTTGCCTAGCTGTTAAACATGAACAAAAACCTAGAGCATGCAAATCACTAAAGCACACCAAAATCCTAGATTTTATTCATGCAACTAAAGCCTGGAAATCAAACATATTCATTAAATTCATATTCAAGACTTTAGAACTAAAACCAAAAATGATAGAATCAAAAGATATGTTCATTGAAATTCACTAGCAATCATTTAGAGCACATCTTCCTAAAATAATCAATTAAAACTCAATAGGCTCTAAATATGAAATTAATTATACTAATCCTAAGTATATTCAGCTAAAGAGTCCTAGCACATGTAAATGCTATCAATCATCAATATACAATCAACTAAAGAACACATAACCCTAGATTATAAGCTAGTCACAATACAACACCCAAACATGTGAAATCATAGATGTAACAAAACCTATATCACATATAAGTCTCTAATTAGATAAATCTAACTTATAATTGAAGCCCTATTTCTTAATAACATATGTTCAAGTTCAATAAACTAAAAAGAGAAGAAGACTCAAGGTATTTGAACATTTAAAAGCTCAGAATCGAAAGAAAATCAAATACCTTGTGAGACAAATGTGCAGCCACGAATTTTGGCATAGAACCACCAAAATATTTGAACAAATGACTTCAAAGTTGCTTAGAGATGATAGAGGACATCAATACAAAAATTCTCCATTTTGAATCACTCAATTTTGATAAAAATTGAGTGAGATATGGTGTTTTGAAGTTGAGAGAAAAAATTGGAAAATTTTCTACACAATTGGTCTTCTTCAATGAAACGAGAGGGGGGGGGGGGGGGGGGGTGGATTTTAAAGAATATTTGGACGGAGATGATGTGGAGAGCAATAGGACACGTGTGTCCAACACCGCCATTCCATCTCAACTCCCCTTAGAGTTGCGTGGCCTCCATGGGGGCAGAGGGGCACCGGAGAAGGGATGGTTTGGTAATTAACCATCCCTCTTCCTCTTTGGTTCTTTAATTGCACCTCTCTCATTCTTCGACCTTTTTCAGGCTTCCAAACTCTAACTTCGAATATGTTTTTAGATTATGAGCCGTAACTCTCTCACGGACATGGAAATATATAAAACTTTCACAATTTTTTTAGAAAATTGACTTGATATACAGAGACGAAAACCATGGACGATAAATACACAAAAAGTTTTGTAATTTCTAACTCGAAACTCAAAAACTTATGAATGAGTAACCAAAACGTTCGAAACTTAATAAAGAATATTGTGAGAATATATTCAAGTATTATATCACTACAACAAAATCAAATAAATGCAAGTATACCATTTTCTAGATATAGTCCTTTAACATGCAATTTTATAAAATTTATTAATTTAAATCTAATACATTTGCATACCATGATGTGTATGAATGTGTTATAATAGTTGTGCACAATGATGTTGGGACACATATAGGTGCAATATGTGTGTGTGCCTAAACACTTTGCAAGAGGAATGATGTCTGAATATACATTTGATGTGCAATAAAGCTTGCTCCTCTTAAAGACTTCTCTTTGCTTGATAAGTTGTCAGTCTTACTCGAAGCTTGAATCACAATAATCCTAGAAAACTAATCAATACAAAGAAAATATTGTTTTGATATGAAATTATACCAACACGACTTAAAAACCTAACAGAAGTCGTGGCATCTTTTGGTGGAATTAAAGCATCAAGCCTATTGGGCCCTGAAAAAGCTATATTTTGATTTGAGCAAGGCTGAGGAAGAAAGACGGTTGCAAATAAATAAGCTTGAGGGACTCTGAAATGATGCTTACGAGAATACAAAGATATATAAGGAACGAACTAAGCAACTGCATGACAAAAAGATCCTTTGGAAAGAATTTTGACCGAGGATGCTAGTCCTTTGATATCAATCTTGGGAAACTGAAATCAAAGTCATCTAGTCCATTTAGATTCACCCATATTTTCCCATATGGAGCTGTGGAAATCATGAATCTCAGGAATGGTGGTCAGTTTACAGTAAATGGGAAAAGGTTGAAACCGTCTATAAGGCTAGCTCAAAATTGGATTGGTAGAATCTCTCAGGTTGAAAGAGTTGTATGACTCTCATGCGTAACACCTAGATGTTAAATAAAGTGCTTGGTAAGAGGCAACCGCATAGGTAATTTCATTTTCATTTTTGTTTTGTTTTTTGTTTTTATATGGTTTTGTGCATTATTCAAGCACTCATTTACCTGTGATTCGTTTTTGTATATATTTAAATTATCAAGGAAATCATTTAGGTTAATGATTGATTCAAGTTTGGATGTGCGATTTTTTTTTTTTTTGTTTGATGTTTATTTTGGGTGTAGTTTTGTTAGAATGTATATTTTGTTGGAGCAAATAACATGATTTGTGTTGTGGGGTATCCAGGTAAAACAGGTCTGAAAAAGCCAAATTTGAGCATGTCTGTGATCTATGCCGCATCGCACACACCGCATTCCCATCTGTAGAAATCACTGGTATTCATTACTGTCTAGTTTGTGGTTCGAGCATCAACACACACCGTGGTAGAACCTCTCGAATCGACCGCTGGATAGACCATTGTCGGCACTGATGTGCACACATCGTGGTCCCTTAAATGAAACGTTGCTTTTCAAAGTTTAGGTAAGAAAATTTTGTCTTAACTGTGGTCCAAACCATTGATCCTACATTGTTGTTTGACTGTGGTTAGTCCAAATTGGTGTTTTATCAGCGTCGAACGAACAGTTGCGAACTGCACTTCAAATTTTCAATTTTTTTCTCTCCTATCTCTCTCAATTCAGACTCGAGCATTCTCGGGTCTTCAATCGGTAAGTACACTAATTTTTCTCCTGTTTGCATCAATTCCATGCACATATTAGTTGAATTCCTAGGTATGCAATCGAGGGTTTATTCCAATTGATTTGGGGTAAAAATTTAGGCATAATTCAGTTTGAAGGTTGTTGAATATATTGGAATTGATTAGTTTACTTATATGTGATAAATAGGCATGTGTTTTGTTCGTTTTGACCTATTTGAGGTTATTTGATAATAATTGGATGATATTAGAACAAATTGGGAGAGGTTATGGTGTCTATTATTGACTTGGATTTATTTTTGTGCTATAGTTGAATGGAATTGAGTTTTTGACTCTACATGGTTTCGATCTTGAACTTAATTGATATGTTTTGACACTTTGTTTTTGTTTAAAGAGTGATTTATGTGTCGGAATGCTGCCAAACTTTGGTTTATTGTCTAAATTACTTAATTGTGTTCTAACTTTGTTGTGTGGTTTCTTATGATTATATGGCTGTTTTGCAAATTACTTTGTGAGACAATGGTAAGGAAAAATTTTGGGCACCATCTAAGGGATCGTGTCATGAGTTTCGATTCTCATGCTTTGACTTAAGTAGATAATAGGAAACAATCGAGCCCCCTTGTTGTGCCCGACATATGGACTTTAAGGACTGGGTAGTCAAGTTCAAGAAGAGGTCAATGATTAATGAGAATGGAATAAAGAATACGGATATCTTGAGGGTGTTCTATGCTAGCATGGTTGCTGAAGATTTCCTGAACATGGGGCTCTGATGGTAAGAGGAGTTCAGGTTTCTATCACTATATGGGCAATTAACTAGCATTTTGTTGCCCATGATGATTTAGCATTGCTTGAGAGAGGAATTAGGTGGATAAAGGACATTGATCAGAGATGATGGCTTTTAGAAGGTACTTTATAGATGGATGGAATCGAAGAATGTGGACAAGCAAGGGACCTGTTTCAGAAGAACCTGCATTTGGATTTGGCCTATTAGAACGTATTCGTTACTTACTCATCGATGTCCACACAACACAGTATCGAGGTATTCTATGAAAGGGCATGTGTACTGTATCAATTGATGATAGGTGATTCGTTGGACATAAGGAAGATTATTCGGAGGGAAATTTATGATTGTGGTTGTAATGACAACTATTCGATGGTTTTTCCCTGTTTGATCATTACATTTTACGAGAGAGTGGGTCTAGATGTGGATACGAGCTGGGATAGTAGAATGCCAAGTATGCTGAAGCTGAAGCTTTGGAATGATCTCACTTTTTTGAAACATTTGCCTACAATTGGAACCTATAAAGTCAAGAAGCACCAGCAAGGAGCTGATGATGCGTATGACCCTAAGGATGAGGCCAAGATTAAAGACGATGAGTAGGTTCATTAGAAGGGCGTTAGAGATCTTTCTAAGGCATCCTCAAGAGATGAGTAGTGACCTAAGTAGGTGGATTACATGACCCAGGCTTTGCATACCCATATTGACTTGAGAGTCACTGAAGTGAATGAGCAGCCGATGACACAGATGAATGGAATGGATTCCTGTATGGAAGACCTGAAGATGTTAGTCATTCAGATTCCTGGAGTTAGTACGAGTAGTGAGTTGTACCAATACTACCCATTTGATGCAGGGCGTTCTTTACTGGATTTAGAGGATCACACCTCTTTGCATTAGGACCAGGATGGTGGTGACCGTCAGCAGTATGAGGATCACATGGACGATGTTGATTGACCGGCTGCTATGTTTTGTTTGCTATAGCTTTGTTTATTTTTCGTTTTTATACTTTTATTTCTAATTTTTAGTTCTATTTGTTTTTGTTTTGTTTTGAACTTATTTGTGTGTCATTTACTGTCGGGATTATTTAGTTATTTGTTATGTTATATATTTTTGTAGGAAAAATCGAATCAAAAACAGCGGAAGCGGAAAAAGGGGTTGAGTATATTTTAAAATATTTCCTTTAAAAGAAAGAATATTAACCCTAGATTAATTGACGTATATTAAAAGTATTGTACATTTTTCTCGTGACGATTGAACTAGCGTCAAATTGAATCCGTAAGATCTTTTAATCCAATCACGAACGTGAATCACCTAGGAGTGTGAGCTCACTTTCTTTGAATTGCATACATGAGGATGAAACAAACAAAATCTTTTTCTTTTGTTAGTCACAATAATCCTCCAAGAGAAAACCCAAGAACGTTCAGTCACTTGTGAATTATCAATCTATTTGATTAAAACTCGCGTGAACCCGATTCAATTTTTGTACACAAAACCCTTTTGATGTAAAGGATACTAGTGTACTATCGAAAACAAAAACGTTCCTCTTTTCTCTTCTCCTTGGCTGAATTCTACACATAATGGTTGGGTGAAGTTTTTTTTAACTATATAAGCAAAATAAAAATAAAAAACTTCTTTCAAGTCACCAACAAGCCTTGCCCGAATTCTTGAGTATAGAATTATTTGCTTGGACGAATTCCTCTATAGGGATATATATAGGTGACCAAATCCTCTCCTTAGAAGGATTTACTTGGTAGACAAGAATCCTACATTTAGGAGGATTTACTTGGTGACCAGTAATCCTTTTCAAATAAGAATTCTTTTCCACATAAAGACTCCTATTTCAAATCATTGGTGTATTTATTTAATAACCAGTTATTGAATATAAATTATATTGTGACTATATCAAAACTTCATAATTTGACCAATTGTCAAATTAGAGTTTTGATAGAAATCAAATACTTCCTAATTTGACTAAATAAATAAATTCATTTTATTTATCTACTTATTAAATATAGTATTTGATACTTATCATATTACCATAAATAATATGACACTAGGAGACATTCTTCAGCTAGAAAAAAGATTTTAACTTTTAATTAAACAATTAATTGATTAATAAATAATATAATTTCTATTTAATTAAGTAATAATAATAATAAACAATATATTAAGCTATTTTACAAGCCCTAGCCGCCCAAGCCTATACATGGGCCAATATATTATTTTTTCTATTTTATTAAATCCATTGGACCTTAATAAAAAGTCCACATGTGAACTAGACTCATTTTTACTAAAAAAGAAACAAGTCCACATGCCTTAAATTAATACATTAATATAATTTAAACAACTCTTTTAATAAAATGTGCAAATTATATTCTTAATGTATTAATTGAAAACTCATAAAGTAATTCTAGATGGACCCATTATTGGTCCGGTAGAATATATCAAGTGATCCATGCAAGTTCATATGGATTGGGGATTTGGCGGGCTATCTAAATTTAAGCTCCAATAGACATAACCTAATCACAATCAACAAATGATTCACTTAGGTCCGATCTATTAATATTAGTTCATTTTACTAAAGAACTAAAATTGAACTCTTAAATAAAGATAGAAGAAGTTAATGTTCCTCATTCATACCCTAATTTTTTTTTATGGAGATAGTGTATCCTCCTGAAGAATACCAGTATTCGCCAAGAGCTCATAGACCGCCTATAGCTCTCATAGTTATCATATTTACTTATATGACCACATTTTGAACTTGGATATTTTGAACTTGGATATTTTGACTTGTCTAGAAGCCATGTTTCAATAGACACTATTGAAAACTTAACTTTAAGATTTAATATCCAATACCTTACCACATCCATATGATGATATTCTACTCACATTTAATAAATGGAGCCACAATGTCTATATCTATAAATGAATTCCTTTATCGATTAACAAATGAATATCACCAAACTATCGAGGATAGACTATGCTATATAATCGTACTCATTGATAGCTCAAGTGATAACACTTGCAACCATAAGTCTATCATTTATCTCAGGATTGAGATAAACTCTCTGATTGTCTTTAAATGAAACTTTATTCCATTGACGGTTTTGGATAAAGTATCTCACTGTGATCCTATTCAATGCACCTAGTGCACTAGATTTCTTTGCCCAAAGACACCACACTTTGATGATTTTAGACTCATCATATCACATTTGATCCCACTCAGATGCTAGCAAAAGAATCTACAACTTTAACAAAATAAAGGCGCCCAACCTTTATTTTAAGTTGTGAATATTGTTCAAGACTAACTAAAGAATTGTGTCTACCTCATACATATCCAGATGCATGAACAATTTTTCTTTTCTCATAGTCTTTTGACCTTATGATTATTTACTTTTGACAATTATAATAATTAAACTATAAATGCTATAAGATTTGTTAAACTAGAAATCACTTTATTAATATGAAACGATTGTCAAATACATTATTACACTCTTGCTATTAAGCATAATCCTAACAATTTTGATGGATTTCTCAGGATTTTACATGTTGTTTTATTTTTCGTTATTATATATGTTGTGCTTAGATTTAGGTTTAGGATTGTTTGTGCTTAGTTCGCTTGTCATATGTGCTTCAATATTTCTACGCTGAGGACAATGTTGTGTTTATGTTTGGGGGTGGTGAATTTTCGTGTTTAGATTTAAGGGAAATTTTTGTTTTTGAGTCCATTTTTTTTAATGTTAACCAAGATTGAGATGCTCTTAGGTGTGCATTTAGAGCCGTAATGTATGCTTTATTCACTAAGTTTAGATTAACATCTTGCCATTTTAAGTATTGCATAAAAAGAAAATTTAAAATGCATGCATGACTTGTGATGTTTTAATGGATATGACACTGACTTGAGTGCCATGATTAATAGTTGAAACTACCCTAGTGAGTTACCAAACCAAAAAGTGGTAAAAATTGGAGGGTTTTTGTTTCTACTCCTAAACACTTATCATGTTCTTAGCTGTTAGAATTGATTACAATAGATTATGCATTGGATATTAAAGAACATTCATCATAAAAGATATCACATGTTGCTTTGTTCTCGAGTTTGATGAACCATTATAAAGGATATAGGCAATGTGTGCTTAACTCTCATAAAGGCCTTAAATATTTTCTACATATATGTGTGTGATCAATAGCCAATTTAGAAGCAAAACATAATAAGTCTGTTTCTTTCATCTCCCACATTAACTTTAACCCAATGAGTCGAAATTTAGCCATTCCGTATAGTTTTAAATCATATTGAGGAAGTGATGAAGGAGAATGAAGAGAGTAGAAGGCAAGGTGATTGTGAAAATGGGTGAATTGTGAGGTGCATGTACAGAGGCATATGCAGAAAGAAAGAAGACACAAGGAATTAATGTGTAACGGATGTTAGGAAAATGATGTATGTAATGTTATCTCAATTCAATTCATTTGATTTTTTTTGTTTTTGAGAAAATGAATTGAGCAAAAGTGAAGAAGGAAAGAGTCTTGAAGCCTAAGTCAACTTAAGGAAGGAGAATGAGCGAGAATTGTTCACGAAACCTAGATGCAAGTGAAGAGCCAAAGTTCAAGAAATTTTGTATATATTTGATACTAAGCAGATTCCTTCTGGATCTGATTGAGTATAATGCATCATTGATACATAATTTAGTTTTGTTTGGTAACAGTATCATGGATCTTCCGGAGCTTTCTATCAGATCTGTTCGACCTGGTACAGTATTAACATTTGCTTTGAGTAAAGTTAAATTCATAAAATATTTCTGACTCTGCAGAATAGTATGTGTCATTGCATTATCGGTTGACATATATCTTCTGCTTCTAGCTTTTCAATAACCCCCAATTTATTGTTTAGATTTATATTGTGTGTGTGCTTCACAAAGAAAAACAAAATGCATATTAGATAAAAAAGATAAAAAAGTAAGGATATATTTTACAATAACAAAACAATACTATTTTACATACTGAAAATACACAGAGTGTGTCTAATACAACATGGGGGGGGGGGGGGGGGGGTGAATGAACTGTTAATTGATTAATTATCAACTTTTTCGATTAGTCAATATTAGTCACAAATCACCTAAGCAAATTAAAAATAAATTAATCAATCAAAAAAAAAATTACGGAAAGATAAATGACACTTTGAGTTGATTTACATGAAAAAATCCCAACAGGGTAAGAACTCACGGACTATCAATCTTGCCACTCCAATCCTCAAATCCACCATATGTAATGATGCTTACAACCTAGATTGACTTCTGTTCACACCATTCTAAGAACATAACACACAACTACTATCCGTATGCCTTTTATATTGATTTTAGACCATGCTTGTGTAATACACTCTCGTAGTCATAGGTTTTGACACTCAATGAAGAGATAAACAATTTAAGTGAATATATAACAATATTCTAATATGCTAATTTGAGAATAATGTTAGGCAATACTAAATGCTTATCTAAACAACCCTAGATATTAATATGTCTATATGAATGTTCATAAAGACATAACTAGAAAAAGATATGTAAATCTAAAACCTAGTCGTCAAACAAATCCCAATCAACACATGTTGTCACAAGATATAATAAAATAATTACTTTATAATCAAGAAATGCAATCAATGAGATATCTTGATAGATAAGACATTAGATGATGAGTAGTGAAGAATCTAACTTACCAAGTTAAGATGCTATGAAGACCTATGCCTAATTAAAGCTTGATGATGCTTGAATGCATAAGGGTTTGGGATTTGGAGAGTTAAAATCCAATCTTGAAACTTCTAACTCAATAAAACTCTAAGAGACACTCTATGGATTACTATTTGGGAGTTGTTTCCTAAGACAACATAATGATTTATTTATAGGCCAAGAAAAATGAGCTGGGGAAATTACAAAATTGCTCAGAAAATGAGCCATTCGGCAAACGGTGGGCCCCGAATCCACTGGAAAGATTCAGTGGTTCAATCTGCGGTCCACAACCGTCGAACACTAACCGTGGAATCCTCTGGATTCAAACATCGGTTCAAATTGGCGACCCCCAATTGCCGAACACTCTGACAATAGAATTCCATCTTTCATGGAAGATCAAGAGAAGAATATGCTTTCTCAAGCGGTAGATCATTGTTCAAAGAGAAGTACACAACAGTACATGCACAGATGTTTCTGGTCACTCAAAGGAAATGAATTGCACCACACTTAGATCTAGAAATAAAGTGCCGGTGTGTTACTATACTGAGTGCCAAAATGCATAAGCAAATTTAAATGCATAAAAGTGTGTGTATGTACAACTAATCTCTTCAAGAAGTCAAGAACAAGTGAACTACCTTTCTTGAAGCTCTTTGGGATCTCAAAGGCTTGTTGAAGAAGAATAAAGACCTAAGCTACCCATTACAAATAATCCCATTGTGGTTTGTCATGAAATAAGTCAATCATAAAATAGAAGCCTTTACACATACTAACAGAATAATACAATTGCAGGTAGTGTTTAATTGGTATGGACATGTCATTCACCAACTGAAATAGTCGGCACATTGGGATATGTGATATCTATAGGATGTGAATCCTCAATGAAATGTGTTTCATGTTTCTTTCCTTTTTCTTTTATTGATGCTTGAAAAAGATCAACCAAATGTTTAGGTGGAAAAAATGACCAATGATTATAAGAGCTATACCTAAAACAAACACCGTCATTTGTATTAGGCCTATTTTGAATATTTTTTTCCTTTATAATGTTTGGCCTCATAAAAATTCCACTTCTGGGGAGTGTTTTGATTATAACCACCTGATCCAAAATAACCACATTCTCCTTTGAAGCTACGTCCATGGCCACAATCTTGATTACAACCATAACCACGTCCATGATTAGGATTATGACCATAACCATAGCCACGATCATGACCATGACCATGACCACGACTACAGTATCCAACCATATTAGCATTCACTTCTGGGAATGTTGTAGAACCATTCGAGTGTGATTCATGATTTTTTTTTTGTAGCTCATTACTTTTTTTTTCTGCTACTAAAAGGCATCAGATTAGTTATGAATATTTTGAGAATTTGCATTCTATATATTGTTGTTGCAATATTATGTTTGAGGCATGGAAAGTTGTGAATGTCTTTTCCAACATATCGTTTTCAAATACCTCTTCAAAACAAAATTTCAGCCTTGTAGTGATTCTGAACAATACAAAATTATATTCGAAGACTGATTTGTGGTCTTGAAACAATAAATGTTGCGAGTCATATCTAGCATTTGGCAATGTAACATCTGACTGTTGGTCATAAGGATCCTTTAGTTTCTACCACAGATCTTTAGGTTTTGTGATAGTAAGATATTTGGCTTGCAAGTTCTCATTTAAATGATGGCGTATTATGACCAAAGTTATGGATTTATCTTGTTCATTTGCATGACTCCCATCGTTAATGGTATAATACACACCCTGAGATTTTAAATATAATCCATCATCAATGACCCATGACATGTAATTGTCTCTAGAAACTTCAAGTGCATCAAATTTCAAATTTGCAGGTTTTGACATGATTACAACTTCTTGTTTTTTGAAAATCACAATTTACTATCAGAACTTCTAGTCCGATAAAATAAATACGAATAAACAAATAACATAATAAATAAATCCATAACTACATATAGGTTTTGTTGATATATCATTAGTCAGTCTCATATATTGCGTATGAATTAATAAATACGAATATTTAAAAAGAATAATAAATAAATCCAGTGCTATATATATATGTTATATTGACACAATATTGGCATGTTTCATAATTGCATATAAAAAAATAAATACATATATTTTAAAAGCATAATAAATAAATCTAGAACTATATATTGGTTCTGCTGATATAGCATTAGCCAGTCTCCTATATTGCATATACATAAATAAATATGAATAATTAGATGTAAGTAAATCACCTATCAAAGGATCCTTTTTACTTTTATACAATCGTACCGGTAACGTGTTGTAAATAAATGAAATAACAAATAAAGAAAGAAAGATGAGAAAGAACAGAGAGAATATTTACTTATTTAGATTTGTATTGATTTCAAGACTTGCATACAATTAGAATATAAATGACATATTTATAGTTAAGTAAACATAAAGGTCGTTATTGTAATTTCCCTTGTTGAATGCATTGCTTTGTCGCCTCACACCAAAGCGTTAGTCTTAAGTTAGAAACAAATGATCGCTTTCTCCATGTGTGATGACATATTCCAAGTAGGGATGGCAATTTGATCTGTACTCGTGGGCATCCGTCTGAACCCGACTCTGTAAGGTCAGGTGTGGATGGTGAATTTACGACCTATGGACCCGCGAACTTGTTTAAGGAAAAATTCGATGGGTTCATGGGTGGGTACGGGTTGGAAAAATGAACCTGCGGGTTGGAATTGCGAACCTACATAAATAAAATACTTGTATATAAACATACATAGATATTTGAATTATTTTTGGTCGTTTTATTTTTATGGTTATTATTGTTTTGTAATGTATCAAGTAGGGAATTAGAGATGAAAATTTAATTCAATTAAGTATCAAATATGTGATTACATGTGGAAATTTACAAATGACAAATCGTGGGTTCGTGGGTTACAGGTTTGTGGGTATCTAGCGGGTGAAGCATCCACCCGTGAACCCGCATTGTTTCGCGGGTTCACGGGTGAGGGTATGGGTGCAGCCATAACCCGCAGGTTCATACCCGCACGCGAACCCGCTTACCTACGCGGGTTCGAGGGTGGGCATGTGTGAGGAAAAATTTCACGGGTGAGGGTTTTGATTTTAAAAAATCCATCCGAACCCGACCCGCTGTCATCCTTAATTCCAAGTGATGGAAATTGTTGTGTTGGCCTACATGGCCGTTTCAGATATTTTGAGACCTGATCTATTTAATGCTATTAACAAAAAATGAGGTCTTATAAAAAAAATATTATCGTTAATATAAAAAAATAAGTAAATAAGTCTTCATTTACTAAATAAAATGTCATCCTTATAAATTAAAATAAAAAATATTTATGTTGTTATTGTTTATAAAATGGACAATGTCAATTCTGTAAGAGGCGTGTACTTATAATTTCAAAGAGATACAAATATTGCCGCTGCAAATTAAAATGGCCATGTATTTTAAAGGGTCTTTTAAAGAGTTTAGAGCAGTGGGTCTGTTTTATTTAAATTGTGTTGGGCTACTAGTTTTGTTCTCCCCAGAAATTTTGGCTAGGCCGAGCGGCTTGAATATATGCAACTTACATGCCCCAAGAGTATCTCCGACCATGCACTCTAAATTTTAGCTATTTTTAGTAATATTTCATAGGATCACTCCAATCACTCTTTCTATTATAGCTAAACATTAATATTTTAATATTTTTTAAATTTAAAATATAAATAAATTTATTTTGTTTTAAATTGTATTCAAAATTGTTATCATTTTTTCAATAACAAAATTAGTTTAAAAATATTTAAAAAATAAGAAAGAGACGTTAGAGAGTTTGAAATGACTCTCTACATTTGGAGAGTCCCATGGTGGTTCTTTAAAACAGGGAGCCATTTAGAGATCTTCTTGGAGTGCTCTAAAACCATCTTCACTAGCTATTTTAGGTAAGGAGTGGGTTTAGAGAGCCCCCTTGAGATGCTCTAAGACCAAGTCATGTGCTCATGTTCAAAGAAAGCAAAATTTTAATGGTGAAAGATGGATGTACGAGTTTTTCTCTGGTAGACATATAACTATGAGTATACTTATAGTACACTTATCCACCTCATCACATTTTGCTAGAAAAAATTGTGCAATTGGGTTAAATAATGCTTACATGATAAAAAATGATGAGGTAGATAAGTATGTTATAAGTAAGCTCAGAGTTATATATCTACTAGAGAAAAATTCGTGGATGTACAGAAGCACTCTAGTATGATAATATATATATATATATATATATATATATATATATATATGTGATACTATACTTCTCACATGCAAACCCTTTATATAAATCTTATGACTAAACCATTAAATTTCGTATGTTAATTGTTATGAAATGGGTTGGACATAAGTTTTATGTAAGGCAATTTGTATGGGAGAATTATATATATATATATATATATATATATAGGTGTTTCAATCGGTGTGTACATATATAACTTATATCAATGCGTACTTATATAAATGTGGACCATTGATTATGAAAAAGTTTTACAAGTGCATACACTTTGAATCAAAGTATGTAAATCTAATGGTCCACATCCAATGCATTGATAAATTTATATCAGTGCACAATGATTTGAATTATATATATATATATATATATATATATATATATATATATATATATATATATATATATAGGTGTTTCAATCTGTGTGTACATATATAACTTATATCAATGCGTACTTATATAAATGTGGACCATTGATTATGAAAAAGTTTTACAAGTGCATACACTTTGAATCAAAGTATGTAAATCTAATGGTCCACATCCAATGCATTGATAAATTTATATCAGTGCACACTGATTTGAATTTATATATATATATATATATATATATACCGGTTCACTATAGTATGTTAATATATGACATACATAAAGTGCACAGTTACATCCACCTTGCACCATTAATATATATATAGTCTCTCTATTATGTTTGAGGCATGGAAAGTTGTCAATGTCTTTTCCAACAATTTTTTTTTAAATACCTCTTCACCACATAATTTCTGTCTTGTGGTGATTCTAAACAAAGCATAATTATATTCAGAAGCTAATTTGGGGTCTTAAAAACATAAATGCTACCATTCATATTTAGCATTTGGCATGTAACATCTGGTTGGTGGTCATAACGATCATTTAGTTATTGTCATAGATCTTCAAGTTCTGTGACAGCAATAATGTAAGATATTGACCTTTTAAATTCTCATTTAAATGATGACGAATTATGACCATATTTGTGGATCTGTCATGTTCATTTGCCATGTTCCCATCATCATGGTGTAGTACAAGCCTTGAGATTTTAAATATAACCTAGCATTAACGACCCATGACATATATTTGTCTCCAGAAACTTCGAATGCATCAAATCTCAAATTTGCAAGTTTGAGCATGATTACAGATTCTGGTTTTTGTGAAATCGCAATTTTGTATCGGAATTTTGGTATGATAAAAATAAATATGAATAAATAAATAGCATATTAAATAAATCTAGAACTATATATATAGCTTCTGTCGATATAGCTGTAGCTAGTGTCTGTCAGCATAGCCGTAGCCAGCCTCTGCTGATATCGCCATAACCAATCTTATATATTGTGTACAAATAAATAAATGCGAATATTGAAAAAACATAATCTTTAAATCCAAAACTATATAGGTTCTGTCACCACAGCTGTGGCTAGTCTCTATTGACGCAACTATATCCAATCTTATATATTGCATATAAATAAATAAATGTGAATATTGAAAAAGCATAATAAATAAATCTAAAACTATATATGAGTTCTGTAGACATAACCGTAGCCAATATAAATAAATAAATACGAATATTTTAAAAAACATAATAAATAAATCTAGAACTATATGTTTCGATGACATGGTATAAGCCAACCTCATATATTGGAATCACTCTCCTGAAAATAGTGGCGTAGCTAGGATTTCTGGGGGGGGGGGGGGGGGGCAAGACTAAAAACCAATGTTTGTTAGGCTGACGCTGGCCATCCTGTTTCTGTCAAATTGGCCATATTGGGTGGTCGGAAGCAAGTCGGCTGATTAGGCTTGAAAAATCGGCTAATTTGGCCGAAAAAATCAAGCTAAGCGGAGTCGTTGCAAGGAATCGCCGTCGACAGAAGTTGCTTTACCGGCAAACCTTCATCATCATTCACCGTCGTCGGTGAGTGGGTTGTCACTGCCCCAACCAGAAGCTTCAGGAAACACCAGAGAATAAAACCCAAGTATAGAGAAACAAAATATATGAAGAAGATGAAAAGAGAGTTGGAGAGTGAGATACAGTTGGAGTTGAAAATTTGAAATGTGTTGCATAGAATAAATGAATTGAAAAGATGAAGAGAGTTGGAATAAGAGCGTTGAAAATTTGAAATGTGTTGCACTGAATAAATGAATTGAAAAGATGAATAGAGTGTTGGAGAAAGAGCGTTGATTGTGGCATAGGAAAAAATAAAGTGGCATAAATAAAATAAGATAAACGACGGAGATGGAAAAGACAAAGATAAAAAACAAAAATAAAAAGTAAATAATAAAGAAAAAAAGTCACACATGAGGTCTAGTCTAATAATGGTGTCGAGATGTATAATGTATCCCACTATACTAATATATATAAAAGATAATTCATATAATATAGATTGAAAAATTTAGACTGGGCTAGCCTATAGCTGCCTCCGCCCTTGCCTGAAAATCCATTTTACTTACATACGATTGTGTCAATAACGTGTTGTAAATAAAATGAAATAACAAATAAATGAAATATGAGAGAGATGAGAGAATTAGATAAATAAAGAGAGATAAGGAAGAGAGTAGAGCTTCAACTAGTCAACCTTACAAATAGTGAACTCAATATATATATATATATATATATATGTGTGTGTGAGAGAAAGAGAGAAAAATACTGTTTTTAGTTAAAAATTTACAGGGTTTATTAATTTTTCCCAGATTTAGTAAATTGATTGTTTTTACCAAACAATCCACTGTAAAGACTAAAATGTCCCTCATTTTTTCCATTACCCATGATTTCTTTTTTTTTTCTTTGATCGAAACACATTTCTTTATTTTACTTCTCTATCTTCTCTATACTTCTCTCCCTTCTTTTTCTCTCGGAACCCATTTGTTATAGAAAAAAATTCTCTTCTCTTTTTTCTTCTTCTTCCCCATATCTGTTCCTCTTCTCTAAATATGTTTTTCTTCTTCTTCTCTAGATCTGTTCTTTTTTTTTTGTTTGGCCATCAATCTTTTTCTTCTCTAGATATGTTCTTCTTCTTAATTTTTATTTTTGTTTGGCCGGCGACCTCCATTGGAGGTCACATCCAATCATTTTTTTTAATAAGTTTTTTTAGTGAAGATTGATGAAGAATGGTGTTGTACTATTATTGCTTGGGATTGATGATGCAGATGTTGTTTGAGATTGTTGATGAACTGGAATTTTTTTGATGATGATGATTGAAAAAAAGTTAATTTTTTTCTCCAAATCTCTTCAAAGGTTTTATACTTTTTGTTATTTTAATTAATTTTTTTTGAAGAGATCTGAAAATCAATCCAGATCTCTTCAAAGTTTTTTTTTTTTTTTTGGTATGAGCAAATCTGAATTCAAATCTAGAAGTTTTTCCAGATTAATTTTTTTAGATTTCTTTAAACACGGTAGGCCAACCATTTAAACACACAAGATGAAAACCAATTAAATACACCGGGACAGACCAAGCTAACAAATTAAACATACTAGGTGTAAACCAATTAAACACACAAGAGCAGATCAATTAAATACACCATGGAAATACCAGATGTATATCAATTAAACACACTAGAACAACCCGATTAAATACATCAAGGCAAACCAATTAAACATACCAGAGCAAGATCATGTGAAAATCAATTAAACACACCATGGAAAATCAATTAAACACACCAGGTGTAATACAATTAAACACACAATGGCAACAAAAAAAATTGTAGAAGAAGAAGATGGTGGTCTGAGAAGAAGAAGAAGAAGAAGATGGATATCTAGGAAGAAGAAGAAAAAGGAAAAAAAAAAAAAAGAAAACAAAGTTTTTTTTTATATAAAGAAATTTTATCTTTAAAAGTAAAAATAAATAAAAATGAAGGACAATTTTATCCAAAAAGTAGATATTTTAATAAAAACAATCAAAGCACTAATTTTGACTAAAAACAATAAAGCTCTTAGCTTTTTGGTTACTTATCAATTTTACAATATATATATATACACAACGGCAAACTTATATGGGGGCTGACCCGGGCTGTAACCTTTTAAATTTTTTAAGGATAGTTACAGAAAAACCCTTCAAGTAGCTTTTATTACTTTATTATCTTTATATTTTTATGTTATTACTAAGTTATCCCATAAGTAAAAAAAGTTATAACTTTTACTTTTTTTCTATTGTAACAGCTGGCCAATTAATCCACCAGGCTCCAAATTAATTTACATGGGTAATTATCTTGAAGTTTGCAAATTAGCAAATTGTAAATTATATACATATATATAGGTTATATATATTATATAAATATTACAATAATTCATGGTTCGGAGGGGGTACATGACTCGAACCCATTACCTTTTGGTATGGGTAATAGGTATGAATGTCATACCACTAGACTAATCTCATATTGTCACGAATATTTATTATTTGTGTTGCATATTATAATTGTTGTTTCATTGAAAGTTTATGTACTCCATCTACTATATACATTTTTAGAGGTAAGTCTTTTTATGTCTTGTATATATAGGTTGTTTTTCTAATAATGAAATTTACTAGTATTATTGGAATGTTAGTTTAAAAAAAAAAATAGTTTTGTTTTACCCCAGTCTAATAAAAAATTCTGGATACGCCCCTATATATATATATATATATATATTATCAATGAAGATTAATTGATAGATAAATTTATTAATGTTATAACATGTGGCTTTCAGCACTTGTATAAAAACAATATTCCCACTACCTGTCACTATATAATGTTATAACATGTGGCCTTCGGCCCTTGTATAAAAACAATATTCCCACTACTTGTCACTATATATATATATATATATATATATATATATATATATATATATATATATATATATAGGTTTGTGATGCAATGAGCTATCAAGTGGATAGGTATTGGGAATATTGTGTTTATGGTGAAAGTCACCTGTTATAACATTAATAAATTTATCTATCAATTATTCTTCAATGACAATATATATATAAGAACATTTTACGGTGCACACGACTTATGATCGATCTCATATGATTGTATTTGATCATATCGATATATAATGATATCGTATATAAATTACATATGATTACACAATTAAGTTGTTGTGATCGCATGTCAGGATGTGTGATCACATACCCAAAAGGACAAGATCACAGTCAATTTTTTTTATATTGCACCATGCAACGTTCCATCCAAAGACAACCCATATATATACGAAAATTTTCACATAAGTGCGTACTGATGGAATTATATAAGAACATTGAATGTGAGCCACTCATTTTACATACTTTGACTTGACATGTATGTACTTTTCAAAGCTCTTTTATAAATGTATAACTCACATTCAATATTCTTATATAATTCTATCGGTGCGCACCTATAGAAAAATGACTATATATATATATATATATATATATATATATATATATATATATATATAGTTAAAATTTATAAGTAACCAAAAAATTAGGAGCTTAATTGTTTTAGCTAAAATTAGTGTTTGATTGTTTTTACCAAAAAATCTATTTTTGGACAAAATTGCCCTTCTTTTTTATTTAATTTTATTTTTAAAGACTAATTTTCTTTATAATTTTTTTTTTCAATTTTTTTCTTTTTCTTCTTCTTCACAGACCTCCATCTTATTTTTCTTCTTCTTCTTCCCGGACTTCCATCTTCTTCTTCCGTATTTTTTTTGCCCTTGTGTGTTCAATTGTGTTACATCCGGTGTGTTTAATTTGGTCTTGCCCTAATGTGTTTAATTGATAGACCTATTGGGTTTAATTGGGATTTCTGGTGTGTTTAATATAAAGCCCTGGTATGTTTAATTGATAGATTATGTGTGTTTAATTGAGTTTAATTTGGTTTGCCCTAATGTGTTTAATTGGGTTGTCATGATGTGTTTAATTGGTTATTCCTAGTGTGTTTAATTGAGTTGTCATAGTGTGTTTAATTGGGTTGTCCTGATGTGTTTACAATCTGTCTTGGTGTATTTAATTGGTTTACACATGGTGCGTATTATTGGTTAGCCTGGTGGGTTTAAAGAAATTTGAAACATTTTAATGGAAAAATTTCTTGATTTGAATAGATTTGGAAATTTTCCAGATTTCCTCATAACAACAACAACAAAAAAAAAACCTTTGAAGAGATCTGGATGGATTTTCAGATCGCTTCAAAAAAAAATATATATATAAAAACAAAAATTGAAAAACCTTTGAAGAGATCTGGAGAAAAAAATTAACATTTTTTTCCATTATCATCATCAAAAACTCCCCAGTTCATCATCAATCTCGAACAACATCTTCATCATTAATCTCAAGAAACAACAATACAACATCAATCTTTATATATATATTTTTTAAATAATTGGAGGTGAGGTGACCTCCAATGGAAGTCGCCAGCCAAACAAAAAAAAATTAAGAAGAAGAACCGATCTGGAGAAGAAGAAGATCGTCGGTCAAACAAAATAATAATAATAAAGTAGAACAGATCTAGAGAAGAAGAAGAATAGATTTGGAGAAGAAGAAGATGAGATAGTAGAGAGAGGAGAATTTTTTTTCTAAACAATTGGGTTCTGAGAGAAAATGAAAAGAGAGAAGTAAAATAAAGAAATGTGTTTCGATCAAAGAAAGAAAAAAAAAAAGAAAAAATGAGGGGCATTTTAGTCTCCATAGTGGATTGTTTGGCAAAAACAATCAATTTACTAAATCCGGGTAAAATTAATAAACCCCCTAAATTTTTGACTAAAAAGGGTAGTTATGTGAGAAAGAGTTGGTTACTTTTTATTTTAATTCTTAATTTGTATACACCTTTGGATTGAAATCTAAAGTGAAATTGACTCAATAACCTTAATGTTAACAACAACTTAGTCAAACCCATATATATATATATATATATATATATATATATATAGTTGGAAATATTATACTAAAATAATAAATGTTTAATTTTAATTTATTTGAGAAATCATATTTGATATGAATGAAAAATTGTTTGCAGCAATTAAAACCACTTGAATAAAAAAATGAATTTGAAATGTCTAATATGTAATGAAAAGATATGTGTCTCTTTTGAATCCGATATTACTTTACTAGGGAAGGTTCAAGGCCAAAAGCTACATATCTTGATGCAATAACCTTTCTTGAAGAAACTCTCTCAAGTGTCTACATTCTCATATGTATGATGTTGTGCCAATTTTCATTCATGTGGGGGATTATTGAAAATATGATACTAAAACAATAAATATTAACTATTTATTTGTTTGAGAAATCATATTTGATATGAATGAAAAATTGTTTCTAGCAATTAAAACCACCTGAATAAAAAATGAATTTGAAAGGTTAAATAAGTAATAAAAAGAAATGTGTCTTTTTTGAACACACACACAAGGTTTCAAGGATAAATGTCATTTCAAATGGAAAAGACACAATCCTGAACAGATGCAACTTTTCATTTAAATCATGATATTTCCTACAGGCACTTTGCATCTGTAAATAGTTGAAGTCATTCATTTAATAAACATTCAGAAAATTTTCAAATTTAATAAATTATTGTATAAAAGCATTGAGTTTTGTTATTGAGAGAGAAGTCTGCATATTCAATGCGCTGGGCGCTTGTGGTTTTGTAGTGTTACTACCACAAGACAGAGAAGTCGTTGAATCCTAGAAGGTGAGCGTCGATTGACCGATAACACCGATGGATGGGCGTAAATTGTCTTAATGACATAGTGTCAAACACTAGCCTTCGACTTCAAAGAAAACTACTAATAAAAATACTGCAAGGTGTGAAGGTTTTTCTATAAGCTAAAACTTTTGGGGTTCATAATTTTATATTTTGTTTATTTTGTCTCAATTTATTTATATAGCAATTTACACCAATTTTTTTTATACAAACACATATATATATATACATATATATATATATATATGTATATATATTTATATATTGGAATTGGTGAGGATAGTCACCTTTTTGTTGATGTGTTGCAACGATGTCACCAATTTAATAAATTATGTTTAAAAGACACATATTATGGTAACCTTCCCAAATTGACCTTAAAATTTGTCTTTGTGCTTCCATCAAGTCTTTGAAAACGAAAAGTTGTCTTCTTTCTCCAAAAAAGTCATTTGATAATCGATCTACAACTCATCTCTCTCTCCAAAAAATTTGTGTCTCTTTTGATTTTGTAGGTAACAGTTCTTTCTGATATTCTTTATTTTTTTCATACATTTGTGGCTGGTTTAACTAGTGCTGTAAAAATGGGCCGGCCCGTGACAGGCCGGTCCGGCCGGCCTAGGGAGATAACGGGCCGTGCTTGGCACGGCCAGTGAAGGTAGCGAGCCAGACCGCGTGCCGGGCCTCTTGTAGGAGGCCCGACAGGCCAGCGCTCCACAACACGCCAAGCCGGTGTGCCAGGCCTGTCGGACCGGCCTGTTGGACCGGTCGGCCGGTCCGTTCGGCCAAGCTTTTTATTTTTTTTCAAAACCCCTCCAACAGCTGGAATTTGAATTCCTGACGTTGGAGCTAAAATTTTTTACAAAACCCCCCCTGAAATCTTTTAAATTACATTTTGACCCACAAATCAAATTTTTCTATAAATACTTCCGTCCATTTCATTTCCCATTCACTATCTCTATCATTCTTTCAATATCTCATTCTTTCAATATCTCATTCTCTCAAATCTCAATCTCTAATATATTCTCCAATTCTCTAAACTTTTTCATTCAATTTGGTTATTACTCTCTCTACAAAATTCTCTACATTTTCCACCAACACACCAAATTTTAAAGGTACAATTTTGTTATTACTTTTGCTCAAACATTTTCTTATAGTAAATTTATAAGTTTATGTTTAGATTTTATTTAGTTAGTTAGTTTATCAATTTTTGGACTTTAATGTTAATATTATTTGTTTAGTATATTAAGATTTTTAAGTTTAGTAGTAATTTTAATATTTGTTATTAGTAAATTTAGAAAGTTGATTTGTATTACTGAATTTAATTTTTATAATAAGTAAATGATGAATGTTAAGTGTAGTAATTACGTTTGATATTGTTTTTTTTTTTTCATAAATTATGAATTTTTAGTGTAGTTGTTTATTTTAATATTTTTTGTGAGTATATTATGAATTTAAAGTGTAGTAGTGAATTTAAAATTTTTGTTAACAAATTTAAGAGTAGTGGTTCAATTCATCAATTTTATGTTAGTATATTATGTTAGTAAATTTATCAATTTTATTTGTAGTAGTAAATTTAATATGTTTTGTTAGTAGATTAAGATTTTTTTGTTTATTTAATTTGTTTTTGAAATAAATTAATTATTGTAAGTGTCGTATTATTTATAGTAATTATTGTTAGTAAATTAAGATTACTGTTAGTAAATATTGATTTTTAATTTGACTATTAACTACTATAGTGCTCATTTTTTTACTTCAGATAATGGATCCTAACCAGCAGTCTTATTTTCCGGACGGTTTGAATAAGCTCAACGATGAATTTGATATTTCAGAGCTGACCCATACTCAAGCGGGACCTTCTGGTTCCAGCGTTACACCAACATCACGTCCCATAAAATTAACATCAGATATGTGGCAATGTTTCAACATAATCCAAATGACACTCCCAAACGGGACGTCTAGCTCAAGAGCTAAATGTAAGTTTTGTCATAAGGATTATGCTACAAGTATGGGGGGAATCAGACATTTGAGACGGCATATGCACAAATGTATGCCTGCACATTGACAGGTAGACACTACAACCCATACACAACTTCAACGGCACCCAGACGGGTCCGTTACGACGTGGCAGTTTGACGCCATGCACGCTAGGGAGTGCTTGGCACTATACATTGCACAAATTGATCAACCGATCAGTATTGGTGAGAGTCCATTTTATAAAGAATTAATCACATCTGCATATAACCCCCAATTTGAACCTGTTTCTAGAACCACTACTAGAAATGATTTGATACGATTGTTTGAAACCCAAATGGATGACTTAGTTGCTGAATTACAGCATTTAAGTGTCTCTGTTGCATTAACTTCTGATATTTGGAATGCATGTTCCAAACAGGACTATTTATGTGTTACGGGACACTATTTAGATTATGACTGGAGGATAACAAAAAGAATTTTTGGTTTTCGTCCTATGGATTTTGTACATACCGTAGAAAACATTTTTAATGTCATAATGGAAGTTTTAGAAACTTATGAAATCACGCATCGCATCTTTTCGATCACATTTGATAATGCATCTGCAAATACTAGCTCTATTGCATTGTTTGTTGCAAGAAATATCTTGCAAGATGGAGGTTATTTCTTCCATCAAATTTAGTTGTACAGGCTGGTTTAAAGCAGGTAAGCGACCAAATAGATCGCATCAGAGATGTCATTTCTTGGATTTGCAATTCTAATCCTAGATTCAGTGAATTCAAGAGACATTGTAAATTAAACGGTCTCAAACCCAAACGATTCCAAACTGATATGCCAGTAAGGTGGAACTCTACTTATTTAATGTTGCAAAATTGTTTGGAATATGATACAACCATTACATATTTTGATAACATGAAATTGGCCGAAACAGGTCAACATAGTCCAAAAATACTTACCACAGACAATTGGTATGTGGCAAAGATTTTTGTTTAATTTTTACAGATTTTTTACAATACCACTGTAACTCTTTCCGGGGTATATTACCCCACATCTTCCCAGGCAATCCATCAGATAGTGGAAATGTTTGAACTGTTAAACAATTATAGAGAAGATGAACATCTAGGCGTTGCAGTTGTTGCCATGGAGACAAAGTTGAAAAAAATATTGGGCTAACATTCCTTTACTTTATGCCTTAAGTGCTATAGTAGATCCTAGGGCTAAATTATCTGGTTTAGAAGTTTTGCTTGAGTTTATTGGTATTAATTTGTCAATAGATTATTCAGAACAAATTACTGACATTCGAACCAAGTTGTTCGAGATTTTTCGTATTTATGAGAGCAGGTTTGGCAACATTGACACTCCCCAATCAACACAACTGGAGACAGAGCCGAAGCAAACAAGTTGGAGCCTTCTGAAACACCGAAAAATGGACAAATCAGCAAGTACTTCTTCAGGCCAAAGATCTAGCCCATCTTCTTGTACCGAACTTATTAGGTACCTTGAAGCACAGTTCGATGCTGTTGAAGACAAGGAAGAGTTTGATTTGTTGTTATGGTGGAAGACTTATACGTACAGGTAACCAGTTCTGTCACACTTAGCACGTGACGTGCTGGTTATTATAGTGTCAACGGTGTCTTCAGAACAAGCTTTCAGCACCAATGGACGTATAATTGAACCAAAAAGAAGTTGTTTGTCTCCAGAGATGGTGGAGGTACTAATATGCCTTCGGGATTAGGAGCATACTAAAAAAAGGTTGCAAAATCTAATTGTAGATAAAGAACTTATTCTAAATTTCGACAATCTATATGTTGATGACCCTTCAGGTAGTGGCCAGGGCCAGAACTAGGTTATACTTTTACATATGTATTTATTATTTACTTGTAAGTTGTAAAACGGTTGCACTCGTTTTCCCTTACCAAGTTTTTATCTCACTGGGTTTTTCTTGGTAAGGTTTTTAATGAGGCAATCATATAAATATGTAATACTGAATTCCATAAGTGAAAAATAAATAAATAATTAAAAAATTGTTCATTCTCTTTATTCATTTCAAATCCTAATAATTGTTCGTTCCCATTATTCATTTCAAATCAAAAACCCAAAACCCTAAATCCAAACAAACATAATTTGAAAAAAAAATTGGACCAAAAGACTAGCCCGCCGGACCATGCCCGCCAGAAGAGGCCTGTGGGCCGACCTGGCACGGCACGCAGGCACGGCCCGTCTGAGGTTGGCCGACGTGCCGTACCGGGCCTGCTGTTCCACAAATGGACTGGCCAGGCCGTGCCTAATGGGTCGGGCCAGTCCATTTTTACACCACTAGGTTTAACCATGTATCCAATCGTGTACGAATATGTAGTCTCCAGAATGTGTCCAAGATTTTTTTGTAATTGTTCTAGATTTTTTCGTATTTATCCTAGCTTTTTTTACATTGTTTCGAGATTTTTTAATAAGTGTCCGAACATTTTTTTTATGATTATTGATGAGCTTTTTTGAAAAGAGTCCGGGCATTTTTGTGAAAAATAAGCTCGAACCTGGTTTAAAAAAGCTCGGGCAATTGACAATAAAACTCAAGCACTTTAAAAAAAAGCTTGACAAAGGGCTAAAAAAGCTTGAACAATATTAAAAAAAGCTCGATCTGTTGTCAAAAAAACTCGGATAGTTGGGAAAAAAGTTCGGGTACTTGCAAAAAAAAGCTCGATTTTTTTAATTGTTATTTATATTTTATTTTGATTTTCTTAACAATGGTTTGTGATGATGATTTTGATAGGAGAATGAATCGGGTGAGAATAGTCATATCTTACAACGGTCGATGTGAGCAGTTACCCGATGAAAGTTAGAGGTTTTTAGGTTTCGATAACCAAGGAATGTATGTGTCAAAGATTATTACTTGCGAATAACTATTGACAATTCTGTAAACCGTTGTCAAGTATGATGTGACCAAATACAATTTTGATCTACAATCCAAATCAATCGTTCCTGGGACTATCTGTCACATATTTATAGGAAGCGACGATGATGTTCAGTTTATACTAGGGGAAGATAGGATGATCCCTCAAGTAAGTGTTAGTTTAATTGAGAGGGCAACAAGAGATGTGATAGGTAAAGATATCCCTCCTCGTGAAAACACCAAATAATTTCGATCGTTTAGTGGAAGCAACCAGTTGTTCACAGAAAGAAGTGGGATCGAAAGTGGGGGAAAACATGTATGGTGTCCCACAAGAAGTAGCCTACCATGCTGATATAGTCGGACCTCAATTCGATGATGTGTTTGGTTGTCAAATTGAGATGAGCGATGGGCAGTACAACCACCAATACAATGAGATATACAATGACATGAATAATGAGCAGAACACTGAACCGAATCTTTGGCCAATTCATGAGGTGGATAATAAGGTAAATTTTTAACCAGTAGATAATGTGGTGAACAATAAAGAAGAGGAAAAACATGTACATATGGGAAGACGTGCATGAGATGTACATAAATTAAGTTCTAGTGCACCAAATATAGATGGGACCTTCGATATTAGGACTAATGTAACTCCATATGATTCTGATAATGCCACAACATGGGTTATTCCAGGAGCAGAATCATACTCGTTTGGCATGGGTAGAAACAGGAACTTGGTAGAAGATGAACCTACAAGCATGATATATAAAGGGTAATTTTTTTCTACTAAAAAAGATTTGAAGAGACTAGTTGGGCATTTTGCAATATGGTAAAACTACGAGTGGAAAGTGAAAATGTCCAATAAGACAACGTTACATCTGGTTTGTTTGATGGATAACTGTACGTGGAAGTTAAGAGTGGTGAGGAGAGATGAAATGACATACTTCCAAGTAAGAAGTTTAGTCAACGAACACACTTGTCCGTTAAAGAAGATTCACCACTGCCACCGACAAGCTAGTGCAGTCTTAATTGGAGAAGTCATTGCACCTTGACTTCAACAAAAAGATGGTCGACTAATGCGTTCGAAGGATATAATCGCCAAATGGAAATAATGTATGGCATCCAAATCATGTACAGTAAGACACATCAAGCCCTTCATTATACATTGTCATTGACCTATGGAACGCATGAGGAAATATTCCAACTACTGCCATCATTCAGTTACGTGTTAGAGTAACAAATTTTCGGCATAATCACTGACTTACAGTGCGACGAACATGGAAAATTTCTCTATTTTTTCATATCGTTGGGTGATTATAGAATTTTGAAGTTGTATGCATTGAGTTATTGCAGTAGATGGTACACATTTGAAGGGAAGATTTGGGGGTACAATGTTTGTTACAACTGCACAAGATGGTAGCGAACAGGTATATCCAATTGCTTTTGGGAACTGCGACTCAGAAAACAACCTTTCATTAGAGTGGTTTTTGGATTGCTTAAAGGGCACCCTAGGTCATTATTATGATTTGGTTTTCATTTTTGAACGGCATGCAAGCATTGAAGCTGAGATTTCTAATTTTTTTTCAATGCAACCCATACGATATGTTGCTATCACTTTTCTGAAAATGTCAAGAAGCAATTTCACAGAAAGGATGTAGCAGTCATAATGGATAAAACAACTAGACCTTACACTGAGTTGAAATATAACGGCCACATAGAAGAGTTACGTAACCTGCATAAGAATACATATGATTATGTCAATACTGCTGGTCCCCACAAGTTTTTCGGTGTACACTGTTCGGAAAAAAGGTACAGGGTAATGACAACAAATATCGTTGAATGCATAAACTCATGTCTAAAATTTGCACGATAACTACCTATATTGACACTGGCAGATTTCATTAGAAATATGCTACAAAGTTGGTTTAATGATCACCATAGAGTTTTACAGTCAATGCGTCATCAGTTGACCGACACAACACATCTTGTAACCCTCAAACGTGTTGACAGGTGTGGTTATATGACTGTCAATCTGGTTGATTGGAACATATTCTTCGTCAAACGGTCTGGGAAGCAGTGGACTGTTGACTTAGCCCGGAAGACTTGTATGTGAAACAAATTTCAAATGGACATGTTACCATGTTCGTACGCGCTTGTAGTAGCAAGGTACATTATATGGATTCCACATCTTTGTGTTGTTGCAAATGAATTTTATATCTAACTTTTATGTTGTTACAGGGTGCGAAACTTGGATTTCACATCTTTGTGTGCAGACTATTACAAGTGACAAACACTTATTGATGCGTACTCGATTCCTATTATGCCTATTGGCCATCCTTCTTCATGGGTAGTGCCATCTGACATCGCTCAGCTGGTGGTATTGAATCCATTATCCAGGAGACAAGTAGGACGTTCGAGGGGGGGGGGGGGGGGGGGGGGGGGGGTGGGGGTCTACATGCTTCGTCTTCGGAGAGGACAACCAGTCAATCGTGTAGAAGATGTGGACAATTAGGTCATAATACCAGGAGGTGTTCTAACCCACCTTTGAATAATATTGGTCCGAGTAGAGTTGTTCCACAGGAATACCTGCGCAAGTGTAGCATATGTCATTCAGTTGAACACAACAAACAAACGTGCCCTGAGAAGGAATCTACCGTAGTATGAATGGACACGTTTAGATGGATGTCATTTTTATTAGTTGTAATTGTTTGACTTGTATGTCATTTTAATTTTAATTTTAAGTGGGCTTTTTAGTTTCAAGTTTTCTTACTATAAGACATATGCAATGTGTTGTTGTTCAACGTTAACAGATTTAAATAATTAAAATAATAAATTAAATTATTAATTTTATTACTAAAATATTATGTACAATAACTACAACCGAAATTGTGGCTCGGAGTTATAAAAAACCTCCACAAGCATCTTTTTCCGGATGGTGGCCATATAGTCTTCTGTCCAATCGTACTCGACCTTGTTTACCAGTACGTATTCGATCAATCTCAACGTATGAGCACCACAGTTACCGTTGCAAAACACCATATGAATAATTGTTAGAATGTTAACAAATTATACAGGAAGTTAATTTGATGTTTGATCATTCATACCATATATTCTGTTATAGCACAACTGATGTCGACTCCATGCTCACCCCGAAGGGCCTATTTTTGCCTTTCAAACTTTGGCTCACTGGTTTTTCTGGCTTCGTGAAACCCAGACTAATGCAACATGGATGACAACAACCATCCCAACAGCGTGAGCTGGCGTTTCTTGATATGCAAGGGGACTGACTATCTGTAGGGGTCTAGGAGGTGTATCCTCTAAGCAGTGAGGTCCACGTTAGCCAAAAGCCAATGCTGTCGGCCGACGTTACACGGAATAAGAACCTATATAACACATATATATATGATAAAATCCGATTGTTTAACACATTTACAATGAAATATATTTAACCCTTAATTTTATAACACTTACCACACCAACCTCGTGCCATAGCAGGTTTCCTACCGGGAGTAATCCACGTACGGTCATAAGGTCCTCAGCGGACCACTTGTACTGTAACACTTTCCACCCTGGCATCGTCACTTTCCCGTTAGCATCATGAGGTATGATTCTACCCCACTGATACTCCAACAATAGCTATACAGATAAAAATTACATCGAAGTTAGGATCATGGAAAACATCAAACGATTATGCGAAACGGTAAAGGACAAAACACTTACAAAGAACTGACTGCCCATAACGTTCATCCTCTGATTGTACACAGTGTCGCTGACACTTCCATAAGATGATCAGGTATGCGTCCATATGATGGAAAATAATTGTAAAACAACGTTAGAATGCTATTGTAAAGAAAGCCAAACACAATTGAAGTTAGGTGCGTACTGTGTCAAACAACTCCATGAAGTTTTGATACTGGCTCTATTAGATCAACATCGCGCTTGCATTTATTTTTTAAAAACATCAAAACAATTAAACAAATTTACGTAGGTGCTTCAACTAACTAAAAATTATGATACTTACAATTCCTCCGTGGTATTCCTCTTGTATGCTTTGTAGACCTCCAACTACCCATCATCTATTAAAGCAGTCGGAGTGAATGCATGGTCTGATGCTGTCGAAACTGTCCTTGATCTCTTCGACCAACAGAGGCCTATGTATGGGCTTAACAATTGCCACCTTCGCTTGTGAGCCTAGGGGATACATGGGGGTGCGATCGGATGGACCGGAAGGGTCTTTATAAGGGGTCCATCAGGATGAGCCGATAGGGTCTTTTGGAGGGGTCTAACGGGATGGTCCAGATATGTCCCTAAGAGGAAGGGTCCGACGGGATCAATCGGAGCTATCCCTAGGATGGGGGGTCTAATGGGATTGACCGGAGGTGTCCCTAGAAAGAGGGGTGCCACGCGATCGAACTGTAGAGACAACTCTGGTGTAGGAAACAGTCTGACGACGTGATCGATCGGACAAAGTCTCTTGGACCTCCATAAGTAGGGGAAACTCTGGTAAACCATCAGTAGGAGTCTCCTGCAGTCATCTTATAACTCCAGTCCTAGTACTCTGTGTCTCAAGTCTGGGACCCTGCAACTAAAGTACGCTGCCAGGGTCTGTCCCCTCGACATGGCTACAACGCCTGTTTCTGTCCTAGGTTTGGAGTCGCGATCATAGGACGGTGGATCATCTCTGTGTGACTGTGATGTCGAACCCCTCTGCTCTCAGAGGAAGTCCATCAACTCGTTATGCTGTCTGTTATGTTCCGTATCACTTCTCTAGAGATCATCCCGTAAAGCAGCGACGGAAGCCTCCAAATCTTGGATTCTACATTCCAAACGGTCTTGAGAAAAAATGGAAATTGTCAGTGGTTGCACATGTACATGCATTTAAAACAAATTCATTCAGAACAACAACTTTAACGTACCTTGTGCTCCACTCCAATGTCTCATCCTTAGTGATCTCTAAGAGTATATCCAAGCATCCTAAATCATACCCGCCTCTGCCTCTGGTGTCTGCCACCACCTAACTCTGGCTCTGAATGCATCTGTGGACTCCCACCACCATACTCTGGATCTGAACCCTAAGTATCACTGGGTCCAACACTCACTGGATCAGGTATGGCCTCTTATAAGCCCACATAATACGGTTCACCCCTATCAGTTTCTGTGGGCACTAGTTTCATCCTCGCAAACATCTGAGACCATTGTTAGACCATTGTAATTGTAACAACTATTAACATTAACAATTAAGATACTTACCCGCGCTGTGAATATCTTGGACTGCTTATCCTCTCTCAATTGTTTGTTTAACGCCCACTTCAAAATACGGGGAGACAACTCGGTAGCCCTTCGGGTCCCGAACTGGATGCCAAACTCGAGGATCACCTCAAAAGCAAATATCTGTATAAAAATTAAGTACGATAAGATTCCTTAACTTATTACACGATAAATAACGTAAATGTTGTAATTAAAAATTCTTACCAACAGAGCGTAAGATAGACCGTAAATGTTGCACGTCTCTAGTATGTGTATGTTAGCGCCCTTTGATGTTGGCGTCTCTCAAACCACTCTGTCGCCCATCAAACACATGCTTGAATGAAAATATGAAATGATTGTACATGTGGGTAGCCCACGAGAATGCGTTGAAAGCATCGAGATCCTCCACCAACCGGACTTGCCAAACTGGAATCTTTACTCTCTCGTCCAACCCCATAAGTATCCAGTTCAACATATAGAGAAGGTAGAGCTTCACACTATCGTATGCCTGCTGAAACTCGTTAAGGCTCAAAACAACTCTCAACTCTTCGAACGAAATTTCATTCAAACCAGCAAAGTACCACTGATGTATGCCATTATCCACGCTAGCATACCGGGTCATGTCCAGTACTTCTCTGAACCGTAGTCCGGCGATCAGGCAGAATTCTACCTTCGAGAACCTCACCTCATGATTCCCTAACATAAACCGTATCTCATCTGACGGGCCTTTATGATGATCCTCCCGTAAAAGCAATCGATAGATAACACCACCCGAAAACTTTATCTGTCGATGCATCGTCATAAAATGCCCAACACATGACGCCATGAACCGACGACGGTTTTCAATAGCAAATTCTGCAGAGACCAGGTTAAGTGCGACATCTAAACGGCCAAGGGAGTCAAAATGGTCATGGCAAGTGAGTTTGCTCTCGTACCAACATTCTTAAGAGTTTTAAGCAATTCCTTCAAACGATTCATCATCTGAAAATTCACAAAAAAATAATAATACATAAGTATACTGTAAAAGCCTCCTAAATAACAAAAAAAGTCTCCGACACATAAAAAAAAGCTTGACTCTATACCAAAAAAGCTCGACTCTATGAAAAAATAGCTCAGGACTTTAATAAAAAAGCTCAGACATTTTATAAAAAAGCTCGAAGCATTTTCATACCTTTAAAAGCTCGACTCTAAAAAAAAAATTCCTCGATTCTATAAAAAAAAAGCTCGGTGGTTTAATACAAAGTCTCGAATCTTTAAAAATAAATCTCGAAAATTTTATAAAAACTCAGTGCTTTGAAAATAAAGCTAGCAATATACAGAAAACTCGAATTTGCATAAAAAAATCTCGAACGTGTACAAAAAGAGCTCGGTCTTTGATTGAAAAAGCTCGGGTTACAAGTTCAAAAGCTTGAATAAACTAAACCAATTGTTTTTTAAAAAAAGCTCAGCGTGCTTTTAAAAAAGCCAAGACTCATGAAAAAAAAGCTCGGATCTATATAAAAAAGTCTCGGAAACACAGAAAACTCATCTTCCTGAATAATTATTCAACCTCATTTCAAATCATAACCTAACCCACAATCATTCTCAGATCGACAAATTAAACCTAATATACCATTTCATTTAACACAGCACCTTATCTACAACCAAAATGATACCAAATCTAGCTCAACTTACCTCGATCGATTGTAAATATTTTGTTAAACTCTCGAAATGCCGCTGTTATCCAATTTCCGGTTAATTCGCTGTCGAAACCGAAGCCGCCTACTCACTTCCGGTTGGTATAAAGTAAGTTCACTTTTTCTCTCACGTTTAAAACGACAACGAGGTATTTTGGTCTCCAAACATGAATTGATTTATTTTAAACATGTATTATTAATGTGGTGGTATTTACACAACAGCCCTCCAAAAAAATGTCATTAATTTTTTGAGCCAGTATATATATATATATATATATAAAATTTCAAGTCACAGGAAAATCAATATATATAAAAAAACAAACTCAATAAAGAATAAATAAAATATCACACAGTTAAATTACGATATAAACTTCCTTCTCTTTTATTGATATTTTGAAAGTAAAAGACATGTCTTCCCCGTACATTTTTAATGCTACTTTATATACTTCCATCAATTCATAGAACCGTACCCTTACAATATATATTGTGCGAGTAACACAGAAAGAGAGAGAATGGAAGAGAATTACAGCAGGTATTATTAGGTAATAATACAAATAACAAAGCCTAATTATTACGACTTTATTTGTTGAAGCCTGAAGGATTGATTTTTAACTAGTTAATTATTAAGACTTTATCGTCTCCTTCCACCGGAGCCATTCTCCCTCTGGCTGTTGAAGTAGACGGCGGCCACCGGCGGTCCAAGATTGTAAAGCTCAGCAAAGTCTCTGGTGTTGAAATTCTGGCGCCGCCCCGGTGGATACACAGTCTGCCTACCTAGTTGCTGGAACAACACGAATACGAACCTGTGAATCCCGACACTAGGTCTGGGGCTCTCATAACACATGACTTCTTGCCCTGCAATATCAAATGTAATTGATAATTGTAATCAAATATCAGATTAGGGTTACACAGTGGACATGTCTTCTCTTGCATGAAATACAAAGCAAGCAGCCAAGCACTCACCAAAGCTTGCCCAGTGGTTGCAGGAATATCAGTCACCAACCTGCAAAGTTCATTTTCAAATTAACCGATAATTAGTTCAGATCGAGTTTAACTTAGATTCAGTAGAGACGACCTGCAAGTGCACAGGATAATATATACCGAGCAATCTTAATATATATATATAATCATTTTCTTCTCGGTGCGTACTATATAAGTTACATCGGTACGTTGTATGTAGGCCACTGATTATAAAGAAGTTTTGAAAAGTGTATACATTTTGAGTCAAAGTATATAAATCAACGGTTCATATCCAACACATTGCTAAATTTATATCGTTACGTAATGACTTGAACTTTTTTATATATATTGTCACTTAAAGTGAAAAGATATTCATGCCACCATGTCCTTATCATCAAGTGGAAATTAATTTGTGCTTGAATGTGCATGATATTATTTGCTTATGCACACATGTTATATTCGATTTCCTTTTTTGGTTTTTTGTTTTTAAATACTCAAATTCAGTTTGTTCCTCCATCTGCTTCTTCTTCGTGTTGCCTTGATATTTTAAATTTTCGGGTAAGCTATTATTCTCGCTTCAAGTAAATAAGTGGTAAATTAATCTTGTATCTAATGAGGTAAAAAAAAAAAAAAAGATTCCTATTAGTGTTTATTAAAATTATGGGAATCAAGATATGACAATCCCTTTCTCATTTAAGATATTAAATCCACTTTCTAATGAAATTTGATTCATTCTTCCCAAAATAAATTTCGGGTCTCCAAGGCAGGAAGCTGAGAGATGAATAATAAGTTATAACTAGTTGCTGTAGGGATGACCATTTTCACCCGGAGCCCTAAATCCCCACTCCCCCATCCTCATTTGAGGGGAATTTTTTGGGGGAAAATGAGAAAATGGGGGGACAGGGAATCATCCCCAAATTAAAATGGGGACAAGAATGGGGGGACCTTCCTCATCCCTATTTTGTCCAAATATTAATAAAAACGGAGAAACGGGAAAATAGAAAAAAAAAATCGGAAAAAAAAATGGAAGAAATGAGAAAATGGGAAAATAAGAATGGAGATGAGAATAAGGATGGAGGGACCTCCCCCAATACCACCCCATCCCCATTTTTATCAAATGGGAAAATAGAAAGGGATGAGCGAGGGTTTGGAAAATGGGGATGAGGAGACCTATATCCAATCTCATTTCCTCATTGAACATCCTAACTGTTGATTGTATTGTGAGTCATCTGTAGGACCCAAAAGAATTAACCAAAAAGCTAGTACATCCAAAGTGACTTTTATATCTTTCTATTTTCACTCTTTCTTTCTTTCTGTGTATTATATGAAATTGTAAAGTATATAAATATATAAAAATAAAGCAAAAGTGCATAGAATCAGCTTTGGACTCCTGGTAACAAAAAGCCTGAATTACCCAAAAAGCTAGTACATCCAAATATTTGTCTATTTTCATCTCCCTTTCTTTCTTTCTGAGTGAGTAATATATGAAATTATATATATATATATATATATATATATAGTGACAGACCCCAAAAATTTAATTAAATAGGGTATTTCAATAAATTAAAATCGTAATTATATGGAAAATATACTGAAAAACTAAAATAAAGTAAAATAGTTTTATTTTGAGAAAAAAATAAAAATAAAACACTTACTTAGATGAATTAAATAATCTTACATTCAAAAAGAAATAAAAATAATAAAAAATATTAAAAAATAAATAATAATAGTAAGAAAAACAATATACATAACGAAAAAAAAGAATAAATTACAATCTAAATTTATAATAAAAAATTTTGTTTTACATTTATAATGAATTCAATTTAAATTTTTATAAAAAGTAAATTTATTAATAGTTGTTACTAGACATGTTTTTAATATTTTTATTTTTAAAATTATTGGTAAAATATGATTTATTGATTCTTAATGAATAAAAACTATAAAATGAATAAAAATACTAAGGATAAAATAAAATGATTCATAGTAATAGATTGACTATTTTAATCCAATAAAGTAATATATGAGATTTTAAGGTTTATTGATTGGACGTGTTAAGTATGTCAAATTAAAACTATTAGAAATAATAATATATAATTTAATATAAAATAAAATTGAATTTAAATAAACGTAAATTAATGGTAGTTAAGAAATTGACAATGACGGAATAGAAAAAATGAATCGAAAAATATGGTAAAATAAATAATACAATAAAAAAAAGTGAAAATGAATCGGAAAAGATAATAAAATAAATATTACATTATAAAATATGAGAAAATGAATTAGAAAAGATGATAAAATAAATATAACATAAAAAATTGCATTAAAGAAGTACCTAGATGATGACCTTTAATTTAAATGCAAAGATACATTACCACTTATACAAACAATTATTGGTTGATAACTATTCTAAAAAAATGTGTATATAAAAAATAAACACAGAATCAATTTTTTTTTTTTAAATTTTTTTTTGAGGTAGGGCACGGACTCTATCTGCCTATATATATATATATATATAGATATATATAATTTAAGTTAGTCTGTACTGATATAAATCTATCAGTGCTTTGGATGTGAACCATTTGATTTAGGTACTTTGACCCGAAGTGTATACATTTATCCAAATTTCTTCATAATCGGTGGTCTATATATTAGTACGCACTAGAGGTGTCCACGGTTCGGTTTCGATTACAAACCGTCGGTTTCGGTTCCGTAAAATGACATAACCGTAACCGTAACCGTAATCGTAACCGGAGGGGGACGGTTTGACGGTTACGGTTGGTTTTTTTCTTTTACAAATGAATTGCAACGTATCGCAATTCTATTGTTTAGTTTTTTTTTTAATAAAATATAGCAAAACCACTGGTTTAACCGGCGGTTAAACCGCCAGTTATAACCGTCAGTTTTGAGGCGGTTTTTGGGATTGGATAACCGTAACCGAACCGTCGGAAAACCGGTTTCGTAACCGAAGCTTACGGTTCGGTTTCGGTTATAGTTTTTGGAAGACGATTTCGGTTCAGTTTCGAACGGTTTAACCGAACCGTGGACACCTCTAGTACGCACCAACAGAAAAATCGGTATATATTTTGCTGAACTCCTGTTAACAAAAAGCCTGAATTACCCAAAAAGCTAGTATACCCAAATTGACTTTTATATTTGTCTATTTTCATCTCCCTTTCATTCTTTCTGAGTGATATATGAAATTGAAAATTGTATATATATACGCCATTAAAACAAAAAGGCATAGGATCAGCTTTGGACTCCTGTCAACAAAAAGCATATATATATATATATATATATATATATATATATATATATAATATTAGGTTAAAAATTGAAAATAACCCTATAATTACTGGAGTTTTTATTTTTATTTAGTATTGATGAAATAAAAATACCCTTCAATTAAACACATTAGTCGTTAGCAGTTTTTTTTAATTAAACATATCAGTTTTCATCAATTAAACGCACCATCAGTTTTCATCAATTAAATACATCACCAATTAAATACCTGGTTTTTTAATTTTTTTTGTTTAGCAAGTGACAGTGGTAAATTTGTCTTTCTCAGTGGAAGTTGTGTAAGAACAATAAAAACAATCTTTGGCATAAAAATAAAACCTCTTAATTTTTTTGATTAAAAATTGCTATTTCCTCATATATTAATGATAGAGAGAGAGAGTTCTAACCAATGCAAGTACTCCCTGAGGCTTGGATCACCTGGGAGTAAAGAAGGAAGAAGAGTGAATATTTCAAGGATTTTGTTAACGTATGAACTCATATAACATAAAACTGTACATGCTATATAAGATTTTATTCGGGTATTTCGATTCTTAGGATGGGAAAAAAGAAGGATCCGTTTTCTAAAAAAAAAATGAAGAAAATAATAAGGAAGAAGATGGAGAAAAACAAGGCTTACCAAGGTGGAGAAGGTTCTGAGATCATCACCACCAATATCAACCCTAGGTAGGTTGACAATCTGAGAGGGTTTGAGCTCAAAACCATTGTTGACTTCCCTGTTATTATAATTAACACGAAGAGAAATAGACTTTGTGAAGTGATCAACAACATCACCTATAATTCGACCAACCACAAGAGGATCTCTATCCCTGGGCATGATCAGAAAAGCAAAAAACACAATGTCTAAACAGCACAGACACACAAGCTAAGAAGTATATTCAACTGAAAAAATAATGTTTGTTTGATTGCTGAATTTCAAGACATGCTGTGGATCTGCTTTATCTTTAGGGCCACCCCCAGTTGAATCTGTGAGTGCTACTTTTATTTTTTAAGAATTTTTCTTTATTTTTTTTTTCTCTTCTTGATTACTAGCTTGATCAATTGATCAAAATATTGATACTTGGAATTGTGAAGTGAAAGTGGACCTATCTATCTTTTATTCTGATTGAAACAGATTATGCTATGTCGGTCCGGAGCATCTAGTGATGGCAAAAAGGACCGGTTCCAATGGAACCAGCTCATATCCGTATGATTGGGTTACCCGAACCATATCAACAAAATACCCAGATAGGTTTTAAATGATTAGACCCGATTAATTATGCGTCGGTTATGTTTCTGGACTGGTTCCAGTCATACCTGCAATTTATTTTTTCTTAAATACGGTTCATACTTCTCTTGTCCTCTCATGCCACTCTCTTCTCAGATCTCTCATTTTCACGTCGTCTCATCTCATCTCTTCTCTTCTCTCACCGTCTCCGGTTTCCACCATCTCGCCGTCATCAGTGTCAACTCTGCTCGCCTCTCACCGTCTCCACCTTATCACCGTTGTCGACAACTTTCATGTTTTGTTAATTTACTTCTTGATTGATTTCTCATTGTGGGTAAGTTTCCATTTATCATAATTATTAATGAGTTTGGTTTTTCTTGACCAGCACGTTTACACTTCTTGATAATGTCACTTAGATAGTTAGATAGAGTAGATAAGTCTCACCTGAACTTGAATCACCTTCTTGTAGTTAATGTTTTTTCTTTTTATTTTTTGTTTATTTAATTACGCAGAATACAATGTTCATGTTTGGTTGCACCACGATAGAATATGACGTTAGTACATCGGTTCCATTCGGTGAGTGACACGTGTCACATATTTATTTATTATTATTTTTTTCAATCTCTCTCTTCATCTCTATTTTCAAATTGGATTCACATCTCCCTGTCTCTCTTTCCATGCTCACATACGGTGGCCAACTTGCATCTTCCGGTGACTATAATAATTTTCTGACTATCGCCAACGTTCCACAAAAAATTCTTTTAAAAAAAATAAAATTGGAAGATAAATTAAGAAAAAAAGGATCTTTGTTGAAAATTGGATCTAATGTTTTGAAAAGTGAAGATTGTGATTTGTAAATGAATGTGATTGAGTTGTTGGGTTCTGTAAAGCAAGAAACCAGCCTGAGAAACGATTTCCAGCAGGTGGCACGGTGTGGACCGCGGCGGAGGTAAGGAGCCCATGCCGTGACATACACAGCGGTGGAGTCAAGAGGTGTCAAGTTGTGTAGACAATGGTACAGACATAGCACACATACCACGGTCTAAGGAGCGGTGCTTTCCAGAGATGTCAAGCGATGTTGACCGCAATACATGTGCCTACGCCGCAGCCAGGACAACGGTAATTGAGGAATCTGTGAAAAATAGGAAAACTTTTATGAAAAAGAAAATACTCCTTTAGGTTTTGGCTTACCCAAATGTACCCATATAAATACTACTATTTCCTATTGTTTTGGTAGTGCGTAATGTGAGGTAAATTGCTATTGAGAGAGAGCAATTGTAGAGAGACAGAAATATTGTAATCAACTCTGACATAGCGAATTGAGTGCGGTGCACTCTGTGGACATAGACAATTTACTGAACCACATAAAATCTTTGTTGTCTTCTTTTCTTTTTATTGCTTTCATAATGTTTGTTTGTGATTAGATTTGTGTGTGTGATTTTTCTCCACAACAAGTGGTATCAAAGCCTGGTTCGAGCAAATTATTATTTTGCACACAAATCTAGGTTTTCTCAAGGTCAACGATTTCGTCGTACAAATCAGATCAGAGTAAGATACGCACAAGATCGAGAAACTTGATGGGTCCAATTCCAATTTTTAAAAGATGTAGATAGAGGATTATTTGTACCAGAAGGATCTATATTGGTCGATAAAAGAGAGACCGAAGGATATGACCGACGAAGAATGGTTAAAGAAGCGAAAACCTTAGAATATGGCTGATGATGATTTTGAACTCCTGAACCGGAGCATTGGGAGCAATTTGTCTCAATTTGACGAAACAGGTCGCTTTCAACGTAAAAGATCAAAAAACTGTCAAAGATCTAATAAATACTCTATCAGACCTATATGAATAGCTTTTTGCGGTAAGGACTTTGAAATGACGGAAGTTCAGAACTTTAAAGAGTTTTTGAATCACTTCAACGAAGTGAATGATGTGTTATGTTCCTTGTCTATAGGCTTCGATGAAGAGTTTATGGCGGTATTTATGCTCACCCAATTGCCAGAGAGTTGCAAAAACAGAAATCGAAACACGGATCAACAGGGAAGATCAACATCAAGAGGAAAGTCCAAATCCAAGAATTAGGTCAACTATTCAGAAAATTAGCAACTAAGCAAAAAGGATGTAGAGTGCTAGAAATGTGGAAAGAAAGACCACTTCTCATATGAGTGTATATCTGAAAAGAAGGATAAGGGCAAGAGCAACGCGAATTGTTTATCAGAGGAGTCAGATGACTATCTCATCTTCTCTTTGAAAAGTAAGATGGAGTCTTGGGTCTTGGATTCGGGAGTGTCTTTCCATGCCACACCTCACAGGGAGTTGTTTGAGAACTATGTCTTCGAAAAGCATGTGACATTACCGAGAAAGAGATGTAAAGATTCAGCTGCAAGGGTCAGTTTTGAAGCTCAACAATTTGAGGCACATACCAGACTTGAGGAAGAACTTGATCTCCATTGCGCAACTGGCGTTAAATGGGTACGTGACAACATTCACAAGGGATAAGTGGAAGATTTCGAAGGGTTGCATGACAATCGTCCGAGGAAATAAGAATGAGACGCTTTACACAACCACAGATGGTCATGGTTCAATCGCTATGGCGGAAGGTAAAGATGATCCGTACTTGTGGCACCACAGGTTTGGGCACATGAGTAGTCAGAGGCTGAAGTGTCTGCATTCGAAAGGAAAGCGGCCATATTTGAAGAGTGTTGAGATTGATTTATGTGAGATCTGTATTTTTGGAAAATAGAAATGAGTGAGATTCAAGAAGACTAGAATAGTACCGGTAAAGGAGAAGCTGGAACTAGTGCACACCGATGTTTGGGGTACAGCTTCAGTCTCGTCAACCGGAGGTAAACAGTACTTCGTCACTTTTATAGATGATCATTCCAGAAAGGTATGAGATTACTTTCTAAAATACAAGTCTAAGGTATTTGACGCTTTCAAGAGATGGAAAGCTAGGGTTGAGAACGAGACATGGTTGAAAATTTAAAAGTTGCATTCAGACAGTGGTGGAGAATTTGAAGACAATGAGTTCAAGAAGTTTTGCTACCAAAGCAGAATAAAGCTTAGTAGGACGGTTCTTGGAAACCTACAACAGAATGGTATAGCATAACAGATAAATAAGACATTGACTGAGAGAGTCAGAAGCATGAGGTTACACTCAGGGTTGCCAAAACAATTCTAGGCAGAAGCAGTCAATACAATAACGTATTTGATCAACGGAGGACCATCAAAGCCCTTGGACTTCGCTATACCAGAGGAGATCTGGAGTAGGAAATAAGTAAAGCATTCTCCGATTAAAGTGTTTGGGTGTGTTTCTTATGTACATGTTGGTGATCACGCTAGGAGTAAACTAGACTCCAAGTCAGTGAAGTGCACTTTGGTGGGTTATAGAGAAGATGAATTTGGTTACAAGCTGTGGGATGACCAAAACCATAAAATCAAAAGTAGAGATGTAGTCTTCAACGAAATGGTCATGTACAAAGACAGGAACACACAAGTGTCTAAGCCGGAAGAGCCAGAGTATTTTAGGCCAAATGATGTACCAGATAGTGGGATTATGGAACATATTAAATAGAATAATGAAGAGTAATGTGTGCAACCTCAGGTTCAAGAACCTATCCCACTTAGAGATGTTATAACGATACAGGCCTAAAATACATTGTGAATATCAACTTGAAATCATATACCTAATAAGAAGTATTTGCAATACATGCTGCTGACGGACACAGAAGAGCCTGAGTGCTATGATGAAGCTTGTCAGTGAGAAGATGCGAGCAAGTGGGAGCTTATAATGAAGGATGAGATGAAGTCACTAGTATCTAACCAAACTTGGAAGTTAGCCAAGCTACATGAAGGAAAGAAAATCCAATAGAATAAGTGGGTGTTTTGGATCAAAGAGGAACATGATGGTTCCAAGAGATATAAGGTACGACTTGTAGTCCAAGGTTTCTAACAAATTGAAGGTAATAACTACTCTGAAATTTTCTCTCTGGTTGTTAAACTAACTACGATCTGGTTAGTGTTGAATATTGTCGCAGTAAATGGGTTATATTTGGAGCAGTATGATGTGAAGACTGTCTTTCTTCATAGAGATTTGGAGTAAGAGATATATATGAAGCAACCGGAGAGGTTTGCAATAGTTGGCAACGAAAAGTTGATATGTAGGTTAAGAAGAGCTTGTATGGTTTAAAACAAGCTCCCCGGTAGTGGTATAAGAAGTTAGATGGGTTCCTACAAGGCAATGGCTACCTGAGATGCAATGATGACCACTGCTGCTATTTCAAAAGAGTTAAGTCAAGTTTTATTATCTTGCTGCTTTTATGTTGATGATATGTTAGTAGCTGATGTAGATTTAGAGCAGATAAACAATTTGAAGAAGTAACTTTTGAGTGAATTTGAGATGAATAATTAAGGTGTAGCAAAACAAATTCTTGGAATGATAATCAGTAAAGACGAATAGGAATGTACATTGAAGATTTTACAAGCAGAGTATGTTGAAGATGTTACAGAGGTTTAGCATGGGTGATACAAAACTGATAAGAACACATTTGGTTAGTCATTTCAAGTTGTCCAAGGACCAGAGTCTGAAGATGGAAGAGGAGAAGAGCTTCATGGCTAGATTTCCTTATGCTTTAGCTATTGGAAGCTTAATGTATGCCATGACCTGCACGAGACCAGATATTTCCCATGCAGTGGAAGTTATGAGCCGATACATGTCTAATTCGGGCAAGCCTTACTGGAAGGCCGTGAAGTGGATCCTAAGATACCTGCGGGGGACGACGGAGGGAATTCTAACCTTCAAAAGAGATGAACTAAAGCTAGAGGGTTATTCTGATTCAATTTTTTCTAGAGACGTGGATCATAGAAGAAGTACCACCTGATATGTGTTCACGATGGCTAGTACTACGATTAGTTGGGTGTCTCAATTACAGAAGATAATGATAATCTCTACAACTGAAGCCGAGTATATTATTGTGATAGAAGCAAGCAACGATATGAAATGGTTACAATGGTTATTAGCTGAGTTGAGATTCGATCAGGTGAAGAACGTGTTGCACAGTGATAGTCATAGTGCAATACACTTGGCCAAGAATTCGGTATTCCATTTTAGAACTAAGCATATAGACCTGTGCTACCACTTCATTCAGATGTTAATCGAAAAATGAGTGTTAAAGTTTGTGAGGATTGCAGGAACTAAGAATCCAGCTGACATGTTAACTAAACAAATCAATACTGAGAAACTGGAGTTTTGTGAAACTTGAGTGGGTCTTCAAGAGTGAAGATGTGGGGAATGAGCGTACCATTATTTATCCACTAAGTCATCAAGGAATGATGAAGATTATCTATTGGGTTTTAGTCTTCAAGTTGGAGATTGTTGGGTTGTGTAAAGCCAGAAACCAGCCCGAGGAACGATTTCCAGCAGGTGGCGCGATGTGGACCGCGGTGGAGACAAGAAGCCCAAGCCGTGGCACACACAGCTGTGGAGTCCAGAGGTGTCAAGTTGTGTAGGCCGCGATGCAGACATAGCATACATACTACAGTCTAAGGAGCGGTGCTTTTCAGAGATGTCAAGCTGTGTTGACCGCGACACAGACATGTGCATACGTCGTGGCTTGTACAACGATAATTACGGAATCCGTGAAAAATATAAAACTTGTGCATAAAAGAAAGTAATCTTCAAGGGTTTTGGTTTACCCTAATGTTTCCATATAAATATTGCGATTTCCTATTGTTTTGGTAGTGTGTAATGTATGAGGAAAATTGCTAGAAAGAGAGAAATTGTAGAGAGGCTAAAAGAGAGACAAAGAGATTGTAATCAACTCCGAAATAGTGGATTGAGAGCGGTGCACTCCGTGGACGTAGGCAATTTGCTAAACCACGTAAAATCTTTGATGTCTTTTTTTCTTCTTATTGCTTTCAAATTGTTTGTTTGTGATTATATTTGTGTGTATGCGATTTTTCTCAAAAACACAGGTGTGCGAGTGAGAGACTGATTAGAAAATTTGTTAGTTTTCGTTCTATGGTTTGTGAGTGGGATGATTTGTGTAATTCTTCATGTTCATTTTTCCTGTTTGAACAATTACTAAGTTTAAGGTTTTCAAAAACAAAAATTAATCAAGTATAGAGGTTTCATTTTTCAATTTCCTTTCTACTTTTTTCATGCCAAAACTCAGAATCCCACTTTAAAAAAAACGTCAGAAACCCAGATCAAATTTGGGTTTATTAGTATTATTATTATATGGCTTATTATTGTTATGACTAAACAAGATCTTCTACCTAGTATAAGTTTTTGTATTGCACTTGAAACCAAAAAAGACCGAAAGTGACAATGGAATGAACAGTGGTCACCTGAAGATAGCGAGAACCAGATGATGACGGTCACAACAAGTTGAATTTTGTCATCGAGATGGAGGATGATGAGAGAGACATGGGATCGGGATCCGGTTGAAACTTGAAATGGGATAAGAAGAGAGAAAATGAAAAAAAAATACTTTAAGTGAGCGTGTCATTCACTGAGTGGAACCGATGCACACCATCAAATTCTAACGTGGTGCATCGGTTGCGCCTAAATTTTTCTCCACCTCTTCAACCTCTAACCGGGTTCATTTAATACAGGTGTACTAATCAAATTACTTGGATTTTAATTTAGTTTTTTTTTTTGCTCCAATTTGTGGGAAAATGAATGTAAATATCATATAGATATCTGTTTTTGTTTGTTTGATCTATATATTTTATTTTGATAATAATATCTACCAGATTATGGATTGTTGCAATTTTACAAAATTATTTAAATTTAAATTACTTATTGGCTTTTTATTTTTGTAAAATTATATAAACTGTTACAAAAAAATCACGAATTCTGAATGCAAATAGTCAAAGTGGAACTAATAGACTTTGTATTTCATTAAAAAAATTGTTTGAATTTTTTTTTTTTTGCTGTCTTTTGATATATATATATTTCAAAAGAAAGGTTTTGACAACACTTTGAGTTATATATATATATATATTACATGTGGACCACGGATTATAGAAAGGTTTTGACAACACTTTGAGTTAAAGTATATAAATATAATGGTCCATATCCAACGCACTGATGAAGTTATATAGTGTGCATTTACTTAAATATATATATATATTGCATGTGGACCACTGTTTATGGAAAGGTTTTAACAACACTTTGAGTTAAAGTATATAAATCTAATGATCCGTATCCAACGCACTGATGAAATTATATAGTGCGCATTTACTTGAATATATATATATATATATATATATATATATATATATATAGTCATTTTCCTATCAGTACGTACCGATGGAATTATATAAGGATATTGAATGTGAACCACTCATTTAAAAAAAGAGTTTTGACAAGCGCATACATGCCAAATCAAAGTATGTAAAATGAGTGGTTCACATTCAATATCCTTATATAATTTTATCAGTACGCACTTATGTGAAAATTGTCTTTTATATATATATATATATGTATGTATAATTGGATCTGTGAGATTTGGATGACTTAGATTTAATAATTGATTTCTTTGTTATTCTTTTTTCATTTATCTATCATTAATTTATTTAGTTTTTTTTCTCTTCCCTATTAATATTTTAAAAAAACCTAGTATTAATTATTAAACATCCCCTGTTAATCTAATTAAATATTCTTATTCTCTGTTAATAGTCTAGGATTAATAATTTACTAAAATTGTGATTTAATACTATTTGCAGTTAGAGTTCACAAAAATAATACATAGTGTAAGATGAAATATATATAATTGAATGAAAATACCCATAAAGGTCACAAAAATACCTATTGCTCTGTTTCAAGACATAGTTAAATGAAAGATAAAAGTTATATATATATATATATATATATTAACTGGGAAGAGGAAAAAAAACGCAAGAGAGACCGAGAGAGAGGAAGATGAAATATTAATTAAATTTTAATTAGGAAAGTGAGAGAGGAAGATGAAATATTAATTAAATTTTAATTAATAAATGCGAGAGGATAAAAAAGAATTCAATTTATTAAATCTAAACCATCTAAATCTTATGGATTAAATGGTTGAAAAATTATGTCAAATTGTGTCAAATTATTTTAGTACTTATATATATACTAAAATAATTTCGGTGATTATTTACTACTTTTAAAATATATATATATATATATATATATATACATTTTGATAGCCGATCTGCAATTGGAAGGGCGCATAGTAATTGTATAATGGTAAGTCTAAACACATACGTCGAACACATAACACTATGAAATAACTGCTCTCTAGTGGTATTATTACCATTGATTATGAAAAGTCAAAAGATAATTTAGTGGATCCGTTTGCCAAAGTTTTGGGTAGAGAGCAAATTTATTGATTAACTAAAGGAATGAAATTGAAGCCATTGTAAAAAAAGAGCCAAAATGGAAACCTAATATGGTTGACTGGAGATCCCAAGATTAAGGTTCAAAAAGGACAACAAAATTTTAGTATACTCTGACCAAGCACCATAGATATAAATTCTCTTTCCTATTCTTGTGATACAAAGTAGTGTTGCCTACAGTGGATTTAGGTCAAGCTATGCTTTTAATGATCCCATAATTTGATTTATTCAAGTGTGGCATGGTAGGATCAGATTCTCTTTATAGGCAATCACCTATATGAGTGTGAAATGTGTTCGTTTCGATGAGTATTTTATGTAGGACTAAATTCTTGAAAGCACTCATGAATACTAGGATATGATCAGGGTCGAAATGAACACAATCGTAGGAATTAGAATATGTTTGGAATGTTATTGTATGAGTACTATTATCTTGGTTTACACCAACGGTTCACTGATTAGCCAAGTAAATCAGATATTACTTCACTTGGGAAGGTTCAAGGCCAAAAGCTACCTATCTTGATGCAATAACCTTTCTTTAAGAAACTCTCTCAAGTGTCTACATTCTCATATGCATTGTGTTGTGCCAATTTCATTCATGTGGGGGATTGTTGGAAATATGATACTAAAACAATAAATATTTACTGTTTATTTGTTTGAGAAATCATATTTGATATGAATGAAAAATTGTTTCTAGCAATTAAAACCACCCGAATAAAAAATTGAATTTGAAAGGTTCAATATGTAATAAAAAGAAACGTGTCTTTTTTGAACACGCACAAGGTTTCAAGGATAAATGTCCTTTCAAATGGAAAAGACACAGTACTGAACATATGCAACTTTTCATTTATATCATGATCTTTCCTACAGGCACTTTACATCTGTAAATAGTAGAAGTCATTCATCCAATAAACATATTTTTTTTTTTCAAATTTAATAAATTACTGCATAAAAGCATTGAGTTTTGTTATTGAGAGAAGTCTGCATATTCAATGCACTGGGCGCTTGTGGTTTTGTAGTGTTACTACCACAAGACAAAGAAGTCGTTGTATCCTAGAAGGTGAGCGTTGATTGACCTATAACACCAGTGGATGGGCGTAAATCGTCTTAATGACATAGTGTCAAACACTAGCCTTCGACTTCAAAGAGAACTACTGATAAAAAAACTGCAAGGTGTGAAGGTTTTTCTATAAGCTAAAACTTTTGGGTTCATAATTTTATGTTTTGTTTATTTTGTCTCAATTTATTTATATAGCAATTTACACCAATTTTTTTTTCTATATATATATATATATATATATATTGGAAATGGTGAGGATAGTCACATTTTTGTTGTTGTGTTGTAACGATGTCACCATTTTAATAAATTATGTTTAAAAGACACCTATTATGGTGAATTTCCCAAATTGCCCTTAAAATTTATCTTTGTGCTTCCATCAAGTCTTTGAAAAAGAAAAGTTGTCTTCTCTCTCCAAAAAAACTATCTGATAATCGATCTACAACTCCTCTCTCTCTCCAAAAAAAATTATCTTTTTTTATTTTGTAGTAACAGTTCTTTTTGATCTTCTTTATATTTTTCATGCATTTATGACTAGTTTAACCATGTATCCAATCGTGTACGAACATGTAGTCTCCAGAATGTGTTCGAGATTTTTTTGTAATAGTTCGAGGTTTTTTCGTATTTATCCGAGTTTTTTTTACATTGTTTCGAGCTTATTTAATAAGTGTCCAATCATTTTTTTTATGACTATTGGTGAGCTTTTTTGAAAAGAGTCCAAGTATTTTTGTAAAAAATAAGCTCGAACCTGGTTTTAAAAAGTTCTGGCAGTTGACAATAAAGCTCGGAACTTTAAAAAAAACTCGACAAAGGGCTAAAAAAGCTCGGACAATATTCAAAAAAGCTCGATCTGTTGTCAAAAAAGCTCGGGTAGTTGGGAAAAAAGTTCGGGTACTTACAAAAAAAGCTCGATTTTTTTAATTGTTATTTATATTTTATTTTTACTTTCTTAATAATGGTTTGTGATGATGATTTTGATAGGAGAATGAATCGGGTGAGAATAGTCATATCTTACAACGGTCGATGGGAGCAGTTACCCGATGAAAGTCAGAGGTTTTTAGGTTTCGATAACCAAGGAATGTATGTGTCAAAGAGTATTACTTACGAATAACTATTGTCAATTGTGCAAACCGTTGTGAAGTATGATGTGAACAAATATAATTTTGATCTACAATCCATATCAATCGTTCCTAGGACTATGTGTCACACAGTTATAAGAAGCGACGGTGATGTTCAGTTTATGTTAGGGAAAGATAGGAAGATCCCTTAAGCAAGTGTTAGTCTAATTGAGAGGGCAACAAGAGATGTCATAGGTGAAGATATCCCTCCTCGTGAAAACACCAAATAATTTCTATCATTTAGTGGAAGCAACCAGTTGTTCACAAAAAGAAGTGGAATCAAAGTTCGGGGAAAACATGTGTGGTGTCCCACCGGAAGTAACCGACCATGCTGATATAGTCGGACCTCAATTCGACGATGTGTTTGGTTGTCAAATTGAGATGAATAATAGGCAGTACAACCACCAATACAATGAGATATACAATGACATGAACAATGAGCAGAACACTGAACCGAATCTTGGGCCGATTCATGAGGTGGATAATAAGGCGAATTTGTAACTAGTAGATCAACATCGCACCTACATTTATTTTTTTAAAACATCAAAACAATTAAACAAATTTACGTAGATGCTTCAATTAACTAAAAATTCTGATACTTACAATTCCTCCATGGTATTCCTCTTGTATGCTTTGTAGACCTCCAGCTACCCATCATCGACTAAATCAGTTGGAGTGAATGCATGGTCTGATGCTGTCGAAACTGTCATTGATCTCTTCGACCAACAGGGGCCTATGTATGGGCTTTACAATTGCCACATTTACTTGCGAGCCTAGGGGATACGGGAGGTGTGATCGGATGGACCGAAAGGGTCCCTATAGGGGGTCCATCGGGATAAGCCGGTAGGGTTTTTTGGAGGGGTCAAATAGGATGGTCCGAATGTGTCCCTGGTAGGAGGAGTCCGACGGGATCAATCGAAGTTGTCCCTAGGATAAGGGGTCTAATGGGATTGACCGGAGGTGTCCCTAGAAAGATGGGTGCCATACGATCGAACTGTAGAGACAACTCCGGTATAGGAAACAGTCTGATGACGTGATCGATCGGACAAAGTCTCTTGGACCTCCATACGTAGGGGAAACTCTGGTAAACCCTCAGTAAGAGTCTCCTGCACTCGTCTTGTAACTCCAGTTCTAGTACCCTGTGTCTCAAGTCTTGTACCCTGCAACTGAGGTACGCTGCCAAGTCTGTCCCCTTGACATGGCTACAACGCCTGTTTCTGTCTCTGGGTCTGGAGTCGCGATCATAGGACGGTCGACCATCTCTATGTGACTGTGATGTCGAACCCCAATGCTCCAAGAGGAAGTCCATCAACTCGTTATGCTGTCTGTTATGTTCCGTATCACTTCTCTGGAGATCATCCCGTAAAGCAACGACGAAAGCCTCCAAATCTTGGATTCTACATTCCAGACGGTCCTGAGAAAAAATAGAAATTGTCAGTGGTTGCACATGTACATGCGTTTGAAAAAAATTCATTCAGAACAACAACTTTAACATACCTTACGCTCCACTCCAATGTCTCATCCTGAGTGATCTTTAAGAGTATATCCAGGCATCCTAAATCGTACCAGCCTCTGCCTCCGGTGTGTGCCACCACCTAACTCTGGCTTTGAATGCATTTGTGGACTCCCACCACCATACTCTAGATCTGAACCCTATGTATCACTGGGTCCAACACTCACTTGATCAGGTATGGCCTCTTCTAAGCCCACATAATACGGTTCACCCCTCTCAGCTTCTATGGGCACTAGTTTCGTCCTCGCAAACATCTAAGACCATTGTTAGACCATTGTAATTGTAACAACTATTAACATTAACAATTAAGATACTTACCCGCGCTGTGAATATCTTGGACAACTTATCCTCTCTCAGTTGTTTATTTAACGCCCACTTTAAAATACGGGGAGACAACTCGGCAGCTCTTCGGGTTCTGAACTGGATGCCAAACTCAGGGATCACCTCAAAAGTAAATATATGTATAAAAATAGTACGATAAGATTCCTTAACTTATTACACGATAAATAACGTAAATGTTGTAATTAAAAATTCTTACCAACAGAGCGTAAGATAGATCGTAAATATTGTACGTCTCCAGTATGTGTACGTCAGCGCCCTTTGCCTGTGGGTGTCTCTCAAACAGCTCCGTCGCCCATCAAACGCATGCTTGAATGAAAATACTAAATGATTGTACACGTGGGTACCCCACGGGAATGCATCGAAAGCATCAAGATCCTCCACCAGCCGAAACTGTCAAACTGGAATCTTTACTCTCTCGTCCAACCCCATAAGTATCCAGTTCAACATAGAGAGAAGGTAGAGCTTCACACTATCGTATGCCTGCTGAAACTCGTCGAGGCTCAAAACAACTCTCAACTCCTCGAACGAAATCTCATTCATACCAGCAAAGTACCGCTGATGTATGCCATTATCCACGCTAGCATACCGGGTCGTGTCTAGTGCTTCTCCGAACAGTAGTCCGGCGATCAGGCAGAATTCTACCTTCGAGAACCTCACCTCATGATTCTCTAACATAAACCGTATCTCATTTGACGGGCCTTTGTGATGATCCTTCCGTAAAAGCAGCCGATAGATAACACCACCCGAAAACTTCATCTGCCGATGCATCGTCATAAAATGCCCAAAACATGACGCCATGAACCGACGACGGTCTTCAATAGCAAATTCTGCAGGGACCGGTTAAGCGCGTCATCTAAACTGCCAAGGGCGTTAAAATGGTTGTGGCAAGTGAGTTTGCCCTCGTACCACTCTTCCTTCGGAGTTTTAAGCAATTCCTTCAAACGATTTATCATCTGAAAATTCACAAAAAGAAAATACATAAGTATATTGTAAAAGCCTCCTAAATAACAAAAAAAGTCCCGGACACATAAAAAAAAGCTCGACTCTATAACAAAAAAGCTCGACTCTATGAAAAAATGGCTCAGGGCTTTAATAAAAAAGCTCGAAGCATTTTCATACCTTAAAAAGCTCGACTCAAAAAAATTGCCCGATTCTATAAAAAAAAAGTTTGGTGGTTTAATATAAAGTCTCGAATCTTTAAAAATAAAGCTCAGAAATTTTATAAGAACTCAGAGCTTTGAAAATAAAGCTATCAATATACAGAAAGCTCGACTTTGCATAAAAAAATCTCGAACGTGTACAAAAAGAGCTCGGTCTTTAATTCAAAAAGCTCGGGTTACAAGATCAAAAGCTTGAATAAACTAAACCAATTGTTTTTAAAAAAAAGCTTGGCGTGCTTTTAAAAAAGCTCGGACTCATGAAAAAAAACTCGGATCTATATAAAAAAGTCTCAGAAACCCAGAAAACTCATCTTCCTGAATAACTATTACACCTCATTTCAAACCCTAACCTAACCCACAATCATTCTTAGATCGACAAATCAAACATAATCTACCATTTCATTCAACACGGCACCTTATCTACAACCAAAATGATACCAAATCTAACTCAACTTACCTCGATCGATTGTAAATATTCTGTTAAACTCTCGAGATGCCACTGTTATCCAACTTTCGGTTAATTCGCTGTTGAAACCGATGCCATCTACTCACTTCCGGTTGGTTTAAAGTAAGTTCACATTTTCTCTCTCAACTTTTTCTCACGTTTAAAACGACAACGGGGTATTTTGGTCTCCACACATGAATTGATTTATTTTAAACATGTATTATTAATGTGGTGGTATTTACACAACATCCCTAAAAAAATGCCATTAATTTTTCGAACCAGTATATATATATATATATAAACCAAACTCAATACAGAGAATAAATAAAATATCACACAGTTAAATTACGATATAAACTTCCTTCTCTTTTATTGATATTTTGAAAGTAAAAGACATGTCTTCCCCGTACATTTTTAATGCTACTTTATATACTTCCATCAATTCATAGAACCGTACCCTTACAATATATATTGTGCGAGTAACACAGAAAGAGAGAGAATGGAAGAGAATTACAGCAGGTATTATTAGGTAATAATACAAATAACAAAGCCTAATTATTACGACTTTATTTGTTGAAGCCTGAAGGATTGATTTTTAACTAGTTAATTATTAAGACTTTATCGTCTCCTTCCACCGGAGCCATTCTCCCTCTGGCTGTTGAAGTAGACGGCGGCCACCGGCGGTCCAAGATTGTAAAGCTCAGCAAAGTCTCTGGTGTTGAAATTCTGGCGCCGCCCCGGTGGATACACAGTCTGCCTACCTAGTTGCTGGAACAACACGAATACGAACCTGTGAATCCCGACACTAGGTCTGGGGCTCTCATAACACATGACTTCTTGCCCTGCAATATCAAATATAATTGTTAATTGTAATCAAATATCAGATTAGGGTTACACAGTGGACATGTCTTCTCTTTCATGAAATACAAAGCAAGCAGCCAAGCACTCACCAAAGCTTGCCCCAGTGGTTGCAGGAATATCAGTCACCAACCTGCAGAGTTCATTTTCAAATTAACCGGTAATTAGTTCAGATCGAGTTTAACTTAGATTCAGTAGATACAATCTGCAAGTGCACAGGATAATATATACCGAGCAATCTTAATATATATATAGTCATTTTCTTCTCGGTGCGTATTATATAACTTACATCGGTGCGTTGTATGTAGACTACTGATTGTAGAGAAGTTTTGAAAAGTGTATACACTTTGAGTCAAAGTATATAAATCAATAGTCCATATCCAACGCACCGCTAAATTTATATCAGTTCGCACTGACTTGAAATTTTCTATATATATGGTCACTTTAAAGTGAAAACATATGCTAGCCACCATGTCCTTATCATCAAGTGGAAATTAATTTGTGCTTGAATATGCATGATATTATTTGCTTATGCACACATGTTATATTCGATTTCTTTTTTTGGTTTTTTGTTTTTAAATACTCAAATTCAGTTTGTTTCTCCATCTGCTTCTTCTTCGTGTTGCCTTGATATTTTAAATTTTCGGGTAAGCTATTATTCTCGCTTCAAGTAAATAAGTGGTAAATTAATCTTGTATCTAATGAGGTAAAAAGAAAAGATTCCTATTAGTGTTTATTAAAATTATTGGGAATCAAGCTATGACAATCCCTTTCTCATTTAAGATATTAAATCCACTTTCTAATGAAATTTGATTCATTCTTCTCAAAATAAATTTCGGGTCTGCAAGGCAAGAAGCTGAGAGAAGAAAAATAAGGTTATAACTAGTTGCCGTAGAGATGACCATTTTCAATCGGAGCCCTAAATCCTCACTCCCCCATCCCCATTTGAGGGAAATTTTTAGGGGGGAAATAGGAAAATAGGGGGAAAGGGAATCATCCCCAAATTAAAATGGGGACGGGAATGGGGGGACCTTCCCCCATCCCTATTTTGTCCAAATATTAATAAAAACGGAGACCTTAGGAAAACATAGAAACAGGAAAATAGAAAAAAAGGGATAAAAAAAAGAAATGAAAAAATGAGAAAATGATAATAGAGTCGAGGATGAGGATGGAGGGACCTCCTCCAATACCACCCCATCCCCATTTTCCTCAGATAGAAAAATAGTGAGGGATGTGGGAGGATTTGGAAAACGGGGATGGGGGACCTATGTCCATCCCCGTTTCTTTATTGATCATTCCCAACTACTGATTGTATCGTGAGTCACCTGTAGGACCCAAAAGAATTAACCAAAAAGCTATTACATCCAAAGTGACTTTTATATCTTTCTATTTTCACACTTTCTTTCTTTCTGTGTATTATATGAAATTGAAAAGTATATAAATATATAAAAATAAAGCAAAAGTGCAAAGAATCAGCTTTGGACTCCTGTTAACAAAAAGACTGAATTACCCAAAAAGCTAGTTCACCCAAATATTTCTCTATTTTCATCTACCTTTCTTTCTTTCTTTCTGAGTGAGTAATATATGAAATTCAATCGTGAGTCACCTGTAGGACCCAAAAGAATTAACCAAAAAGCTAGTACATCCAAAGTGACTTTTATATCTTTCTATTTTCACTCTTTCTTTCTTTATGTGTATTATATGAAATTGAAAAGTATATAAATCTATAAAAATAAAGCAAAAGTGCATAGAATCAGCTTTGGACTCCTGTTAACAAAAAGCCTGAATTACCCAAAAAGCTATTACACCCAAATATCTGTCTATTTTCAACTCCCTTTCTTTCTTTCTTTATGAGCGAGTAATATATGAAATTGAAAAGTGTATATATATATAGTGACGGATCCAATATTTTTAATTAAGTAGGGTACTTGAATAAATTAAAATCGTAATTATATGAAAAAATACTAAAACATTAGGAACAAAGTAAAATAGTTTTTTTTTAATATAAAATAAAATAAATAAAACACTTACTTAGATGAATTAAATAATCTTACATTCAAAAAGAAATAAAAACAAGAAAAAATATTAAAAAATAAATAATAACAGTAAGAAAAACAACATACATAATGAAAAAAGAGAGAATAAATTACAATCTAAATTTATAATAAAAAAATTAGTCTTACATTTATAATGAATTCAATTTAATTTTTTATAAAAAATAAATTTATTAATAGTTGTTACTAGATATGTTTTTAACATTTTCCTTTTTCAAATTATTGGTAAATTTTGATTTATTGATTCTTAATAAATTAAAACTATAAAATGAATAAAAATACTAAGGATAAAATAAAATGATTCATAGCAATAGATTGACTATTTTAATCCAATAATGTAATATATGAGATTAAGGTTTATTGATCGAACGTGTTAAGTATGTTAAATTAAAACTATTAAAAATAATAATATATAATTTAATATAAAATAAAATTGAATTTAAATAAACGTAAATTAATGGTAGTTAAGAAATTGACAATGACTGAATAGAAAAAATGAATCGGAAAATATGGTAAAATAAATAATACACTAAAAATAAATGAGAAAATGAATCGAAAAAGAAAATAAAATAAATCAAACATAAAAAATAAATCAAAAAAGATGATAAAATAAATAATACATTATAAAATAAGAGAAAATGAATTGGAAAAGATGATAAAATAAATATAACATAAAAAATTGGATTAAAAAAGTACCTAAATGAAACTTAAATCAAGGACCTTTAATTTAAATGCAAAGATCCATTACCACTTATACTAACATCTATTGATTGATAACTATTCTTAATAAGTGTGTATATATAAAATATACACAGAATCAATTTAAAATAAAATAAAAAATTTGAGGTTGGGCACGAACTCTATCTTATTTCTATACAGGTTTAAAAATATAAAAATTTTTAAGTTAGTTTGTATTGATATAAATCTATCAGTGTATTGAATATAATTCATTCGATTTACATATTTTAACTCGAAATATATATATTTATTAAAACTTTTTTATGATCTGTGGTTTATATATCGGTGCTCACTTACAGAAATACCCGTATATATTTTGCTGAATTCCTGTTAACAAAAAGCCTGAATTACCCAAAAAGCTAGTACACCCAAATTGACTTTTATATTTGTCTATTTTCATCTCCCTTTCATTCTTTCTGAGTAATATATGAAATTGAAAATTGTATATAAACGTCATTAAAGCAAAAAGGCATAGGATCAGCTTTGGACTCCTGTCAACAAAAAGCCTATATATATATATATATATAAATTGAAAATAACCATATAATTTCTGAAGTTTTTATTTTTATTTTGAATTGATGAAATAAAAATACCTTTTAATTAAATACACCGGTCGTCAGCAGTTTTTTCCAGTTAAATACATTGGTTTTTATCAATTAAATGTATCATCAGCTTTTATCAATTAAATACATCTCCAATTAAATACCTGATTTTTTTATTATTTTTGTTTAGCAAGTGACAGTGGTAAATTTGTCTCTTCTGAGTGGAAGTTGTATAAAAACAATAAAAACACTCTTTGGGATAAAAATAAAACCTCTTAATTTTTTTGATTAAAAATTGCTATTTCCTCATATATTAATGATAGAGAGAGAGTTCTAACCAATGCAAGTACTCCCTGAGGTTTGGATCACTTGGGCTGGGTGCATCAGGATCCACCATGACCTGTAATGGGAGTAAAGAAGGAAGAAGAGTGAATATTTCAAGGATTTTGTTAACGTATGAACTCATATAACATAAAACTGTACATGCTATATAAGATTTTATTCGGGTATTTCGATTCTTAGGATGGGCAAAAAGAAGGATCCGTTTTCTAAAAAAAAAAAATGAAGAAAATAATAAGGAAGAAGATGGAGAAAAACAAGGCTTACCAAGGTGTAGAAGGTTCTGAGATCATCACCACCAATATCAACCCTAGGTAGGTTGACAATCTGAGAGGGTTTGAGCTCAAAACCATTGTTGACTTCCCTGTTATTATAATTAACACGAAGAGAAATAGACTTTGTGAAGTGATCAACAACATCACCTATAATTCGACCAACCACAAGAGGATCTCTATCCCTGGGCATGATCAGAAAAGCAAAAAACACAATATCTAAACAGCACAGACACACAAGCTAAGAAGTATATTCAACTGAAAAAATAATGTTTGTTTGATTGCTGAATTTCAAGACATGCAGCACATGTATTTATATATTGTTCTGTAGATCTACTTTATCTTTATGGCCCACCCCAGTAGAATCTGTGAGTGCTACTTTTTTTTTTTAAGATTTTTTTTTTTTTTCTCTTCCTGATTACTAGCTTGATCAATTGATCAAAATATTGATACTTGGAATTGTGAAGTGAAAGTGGACCTATCTATCTTTTATTCTGATTGAAACAGCTTATGCTATGTCGGTCCGAAGCTTCCAGTGATGGCAAAAAGGACCGGTTCCAATGGAACCGGCTCATATCCGTATGATTGGGTTACCCGAACCATATCGACAAAATACCCAGATAGGTTTTAAATGATTAGACCCGCATTAGTTATGCGCCGGTTATGTTTCTGGACCGGTTCCAGTCATAACTGCAATTTTTTATTTTTCTTAAATACGGTTCATACTTCTCTTGTCCTCTCATGCCACTGTCTTCTCTGATCTCTCATTTTCACGCCGTCTCGTCTCGTCTCATCTCATCTCGTCTCATCTCATCTCATCTCTTTTCTCACCATCTCCGGTTTCCACCATCTCGCCGTCATCAGTGTCAACTCTGCTCGCCTCTCACCGTCTCCACCTTATCGCCTTTGTCAACAACTTTCATGTTTTGATAATTTACTTCTTCATTGATTTCTCATTGTGGGTAAGTTTCCATTTATCATAATTATTAATGAGTTTGGTTTTTCTTGACCAGCACCTTTACACTTCTTGATAATGTCACTTAGATAGTTAGATAGAGTAGATTAGTCTCACCTGAACCTGAATCACTTCTTGTAGTTAATGTTTTTTCTTTTTATTTTTTGTTTATTTAATTACGCAGAATACAGTGTTCATGTTCGGTTGCACCATGATAGAATCTGACGTTAGTACATCGGTTCCATTCAGTGAGTGACATGTGTCACATATTTATTTATTATTATTATTTTCATTCTCTCTCTTCATCTCTATTTTCAACTTGGATTCCCATCTCCCTGTCTCTCTTTCCATGCTCACATATGGTGGTCAACTTGCATCTTCCGGTGACTATAATAATTTTCTGACTGTCGAAAACGTTCTATAAAAATTCCTTTTTAAAAAAAAAAATTGGAAGATAAAAAGAGAAGAAAAAAGGATCTTCGTTGAAGATTGGATCTAATGTTTTGAAAAGTGAAGATTTTGATTTGTAAATGAATGGTGATTGAGTTGTTGGATTTTGTAAAGCTAGAAACCAGCCAGAGGAACGATTTTTAGCAAGTGGCACGGTGTGGACCGCGGCGGAGGTAAGGAGCCCAAGCCGCGACATACACAGCGGTGGAGTCCAGAGGTGTCAAGTTGTGTAGACAGTGGTACAGACATAGCACACATACCGCGGTCTAAGGAGCGGTGCTTTCCAGAGATGTCAAGCGATGTTGATCGCGGCACATGTGGCAGCCTGGACAACGGTAATTGTAGAATTTGTGAAAAATAGAAAAACTTTTGTGAAAAAGAAAGTACTCCTTTAGGTTTTGGCTTACCCTATTGTTCCCACATAAATACTACTATTTCCTATTGTTTTGGTAGTGCGTAATGTGTGAGGTAAATTGCTATATAGAGAGAGCAATTGTAGAGAGACAGAAAGATTGTAATCAACTCTGAAATAGCGAATTGAGTGCGGTGCACTCCGTGGACGTAGACAATTTGCTGAACCATGTAAAATCTTTGTTGTCTTCTTTTCTTCTTATTGCTTTTGTAATGTTTGTTTGTGATTAGATTTGTGTGTGAGAGTTTTCTTAACAACAAGTGGTATCAGAGCCTCGTTCGAGCAAATTATTATTTTTCACACAACTCTAGGTTTTCTCAATGTCAACGATTTCGTTGTACAAATCAGATCAGAGAAAGATACGCACAAGATCGAGAAACTTGATGAGTCCATTTCCAGTTTTTAGAAGATGTAGATAGAGGAGTATCTGTACCCGAAGGATCTATATTGGTCGATAAAAGAGAGACCGAAGGATCTATATTGGTCGATAAAAGAGAGACCGAAGGATATGACAGACGAAGAATGGTCAAAGAAGCGAAAACCGTTGAATATGGCTGATGATGATTTTGAACTCCTAGACCAGAGCATTGAGAGCAATTTGTCTCAATTTGATGAAGCAGATCGCTTTCAACGTAAAAGATCAAAAAACTGCCAAAGATCTAATAAATACTTTATCAGACATATATGAATAGTGTTTTGCGATAAGGACTTTGAAATGACGGAAGGTCAGAACTTCAAAGAGTTTATGAATCAGTTCAACGAAGTGAATGATGTGTTATGTTCCTTGTCTATGAGCTTCGATGAGGAGTTTACACCCAATTACAAGAGCGTTGGAAGATGACAAGTCAGGCAATTGCCAATGCGCTTGGGAAAGAAAAATTGAACCTT